>VZRZ01000996.1:413728-549880 GCA_013398175.1 Climacteris rufus
CCCCCTCCGAACAGGCCAAGCATTCAAACATAATCCCAGGAAATCCCGTTGTTTACAAAAGATGCTGTCATCCTGACTCGCACTTTGCAGCTCCCCCCAGGTGTGGCTGGACTTCTAAATGAAGTCACTGGAAGCACAGGCATATGTGCAGAGTTGAAATGTGCTTTTCTGATATCCAACACCCTGAAATAAAAACAATACATGGTCTTTGTGCTCTACATTTCACAGTAAGAAGCCAGCCGCCAGTATTACTTAAGCCTACGTTTGCCTGCCCTGTTGCAACGTCCTTGTCTTGCACCCAACAGAGCATAAAGCATGCAAGGTTGAGCTGTGGCAGCTACATTACACAGACTTGCCAAGTTCTGTGCCCTGAGCATAGGCTTCTCATAGTGTGCTGCTTTGTGCTACTGAGGAGGGCTTCAGATGGCTGCACTGCTGGTTTTGGCTCCGAGACCCTCTGCGCCAAAAGCAGCGCACCTTTAAATCCAGAGGTTACCACTATCAGGTGCCACTGGGTGGAAAGGGGTGGAGGCAGTAGCTCTGAAGCCCGTTCCAGAGTACTAGCCCAGATCTGTGATAAAGCCTAGGATTTAGGGAACTTGCTTTGCATGAAGACCTGGGAGGGAACTCCTCTTCTACTGAAACTGCAAATCTTTCCCACACAGCGTCCCAGCTCCTGCCCACACACAGCGTTGGTCTCTTGAAGCCTCAGACCTGGAGGGATTTGCCTTTCTCTATCTCTTCAGGCCTCCAGAAGTTTTCCTCCCCCACTTTTGGCACTGAGCCCAAAATGCAGCTGTTCCACAGTAATGCAACAGCTCCTCTTTCCCTGCTCCTCCCTTAGCTCAGGCTGATATCAGACTTCAGTGTGTGGATCCCTTCCCAGGAGGAACAGCCAGAGTAATTAAGTTCTCATTCAGCTTGCAGGGATCCCAGATCCAAAGGGAGACGGTTCAGCTATGCAGACACCAGGAGCCTACATGACTGAAGACATGTACTCCACCAGTGTGTGCTGAGTGATAATTAGAGTTCCCTTCTGCACTTGATGTGTCCAAGCCAGACTACTTGGTCTAAGTCTGGCTCAGTCTGATAATTCCCATATTTCTGTGAAAGCAACTAGCCTCTCCCCTTTCATCTCTCATCTTCTTCCTGTTTCTTCCATCTTTAAAAGCCAAAGGTTTCCCTTGAGCATACAAAACCCCAAGGACATCTGTGACGGATTTAAAGAAGCCTGAAATTGTATATATAATCTTTTAAATGTTTGTTTGATTACTGGAATGCAATTTACTGTATAAAAACATGGAGTTAAACTGAAAAACAAGCTGCCTACATCAGGCAGGGAAGAACATAGTTCAGTTCCATACAGCTCAGCCATTTACCTACCACTTCTGGAGAGAGTTTTCACACTTAGGATCACTAGGCACTTTAGAGGCTGTGGAGGGGTTCTCTTCTATCTTTTCAGATTATAAAGTTGGGTGAGGGAATACTATGGAACAAGGCATAAAAATGTTTACACGTGATTGTACAAGAGCTTCCCAAAGTCAGATTAACCTGCTATGTAAGAAGTTGTTAAAACTATGGAGAAGAAATAATCTAAGTAGGTTTAAGGGCACATTTCCTGAAGTGTTCGGAAAGACTATCAAGAGAGACAGGCATCAGTCCCACCTTCTCTCCACTCACAGCTGGGAGTCCCAGTAGACTCCACTTTTTGGCTGATAGGCTTCTAAAGAGAACAAATCTGTACATTGATACTGCTTGTATATTTCTTCAATTCCTCTCCCACAAAGTTTAGTTATTAGGAAATACACATTTTATGTACAAGCCTCCCCTTCTAGACTAAAAGAGCCTAAGGCAATACAAAACTAGAGGATGGTACCAGGACTGAAGAGTCACTGAAGTCTTCTGTGATGGACTGCCACCTAAAAGATGATGTTCTGTAAAAAGCTGACCTAAACAATTGAACAGAAAGGTAGAAGAGAGATTCAAATGGGATCATACCATAATTCCAAGTTTCTAAAAGAACTTCACATACTGACACTCTTGCTCCAGTTAAGGAGAAAAACCACCTTCTGTTGTCACAAAACCCGCAGCTATCTTTCTGAACCTGCAGCTATCTTTCCAAATACCTTCTCACCTCGGAGCAAACATGCTCTCCCAGCCTTTTCTTCCTTCTGTCTGAGAAATAAGTCACACAGCAGAACCAGGAAATGAGTAAAACCTAACTGGCAAAGGGCAGCCTTGAATAAAACCCTGTCCAGCCCAGTGCACCCATGGCATCCCACTGTGATCAGACTGCTTTGAACAATGTTCTAACACATGCTCCAAAAGGGAAAGTCAGACAGCACCTGGCCCAGCATGGATGAATGCCCCACAGCTGTGCAGCACCTCCTTTACTGCAGCATGACAGCGCTGCTTCTCACAGTCTGGGTGCCTGGGAGAAGCAAGAGGAACTAGAAGAGTGCTGAGCAACAGTCACAGGCCCAGAGAGATTACAAAAATGAGAAAACATCCTCCCACTCTGTCCTCAGGCTCTTTTGGACACTTACACATATCAGCAGCACTGCGTGCAGGAATAATGAGTGGTGAGAGCAGGCTGGAACCATTTTGCCCTGGGATGATAAACAACTCTCAGAGGCTATCTTGGGGATTAACAGAAAGAAATCAGCATAGGAGAAGCTAATAGGGTAAAAGCAGTGACAGGAAGTAACGACTTCATCACTAACTGCTACCACTTCAGCTCTCCCAAATGCAGCTTTTCCCTCCTCCACGTTTCCCCCCCACCACACACATGCTTTTTATTTCACGTCAGGATGCAGGTGTGATGGAAAGTGCTGCAGGAGAATTCTGCTCTGCTCCTAACAATGGTTTAATCTATCTGACAAGCCCTACCCTTAGGCTCTCCCCCGCTAAAAAAAAATCAACGCTTCAGTCTTTCACAGGAGTTTATCTTTAAAGACTGTGGGATCAGTGCTTTCTTTCCTCCATCAGCCAAATGCTTTCTTCACGTGGTAGAACTCGTTCTTTCTGCCTCGCACCACCACAGGCTTTGATAGGTGCCTGATACCAAGCACATGCAAGCTCATCAAGGGCCACGGGCTAATCTGAGTGAGGTGGTGGTCAGCCCTGCAGTCCTCAGCATCATTCTGATTTCTACTCCTTAATTTTAACCATGTCAGGCATAACCACACTGGCCAAGGCAGGCTTGCTCCTCAGCTCCAGGTCTAGTCAGTAAGGGGATGCATGCAGGGGAGCTGCCAAGGGCAGGTACAGCTAATAATTTCATATTGCTGTGATTTATGAAAATACCAAAGAACAGCTGGTAAGATCGCTGCAGAACTGTTTCTCTCAAGTTCTGCAGAACAGTAACCACTCTCTATGACACACGCCATGAACTCATAAGACCCTCTCATTGTTTAGTTCTCAGTGCTCTCTCTGCTTCAATTTTTCCATTTTTCAATTTTTGCTTCCAATTTTTCAATTTTTTAGCAACTCTTTCAAGGTAACAATTAAAGGTATTTTGTCTAAGTCTATTTGTCCATCAACTGCTCTGTATTGGCTCTAGTGAAGACGTGCAAAGCAGTGTACATTAGGTTACACAGCAAGGAAGGACAAAATAATCACATTAACTGGAGAAATTCTAGTCATATTTATATAACCATTATACAAAAAACATAGTAAGGAGGCTTTCATTAAACTTGTATAAATTTATCGTTAAAAAAGCCCACACTGTATATTCCACCTAGTGTCTTGCCTTTGCAAGACATTTTCTTCTTCTTTGTGAGTACAGAAGCACAGAATACAGACAGAAAACCCTGCCTGGGAACGCTTTCTGTTTTCAAGAAGACACTTGAAATCCTCCTCAGGAGTAACTGAAATGCTGACAGCAGCAGCCAAGACAGATTTTAAGTTCACATCTAAAAGCTTTGCTTTCTCATGTGCACAAAGTTCATTGCTGCCACTCTGTCCAGTGTTAAAATGTTTCTGCAGCGTTCATCTATTCTTTCTCAGTCTCCTAATTTCCTGGTATCCTTTCAACATCCATGACTATTACACGAAGAATACATTCATGATTAATGATCAAATACAGGTAAGCTTTAATCACAGATAAACTGAATATTAAATCTGGAAAACTGATGTAAGCAGCAAATTTGAGATTATCAGATCAAGATTATTGTGGGCTGCTCTATTAATTTTCCCCCTTAATTTCCTTTGTAGATTATCAACACAAATCCCACTGACAGAAAAAATATGGGAAGTGATTCATCCAGTGTTACATGGACAGAAGTTCCAGTCTTGTGTCTTAGCTACCTGATTGAATCTTCAAGAAGGAGAATGCTCATATATTTGATGTTGGCATCTGACTGACTTGTTGCTTGGGAAACCAAGTAACTCCTCTGCACCTGCAGGCAAATCCAAGCCTACCTTCCTCCAGTACACAATATTTGTTGTAACACAACAGATCCAGCCTGAACACAGCCTCACAGATATGCCTTCAAACCTGTGTTCCACTCCCAAACCTTTTTGCCCTTCTATGCTCCCATTAGGCTTATAAGGCCACCACGCTCCATAATAAAAGGTGACTTGTGCTTACTTCACAAATTATCTAAAATCCCAGACTTAATTTTCACACCACTCATGGAAATAGAGAGAGTTCTAGTTTTCATACACAGCTCATTCCAAAATCCTTTAAATAAAGTGTAAATGAAGACTTAATTCAGAGATAAGATGGGGTAAGGACGAAAAGCTTTTTCTTCACAGCTCTTGCCATTTTTATGATTTGGGTAACAGAGTATGGTTAAAGGTAGCACGAGTAAGAGGACTCAAGGAGCGAACGCTTTTCCATGCAAAGGTCCTCTCTTCCTGTATTGGTGTTCTCGTGCCATCTAGTGGTACACAGGGAATGGTGGTAAATGCAGTGGAACACTTCATGTGTTTACTTGCCAATTAGGAGCAGCTGGGGATTAAAAAAAAAGAAAAGATTGCATCTACAAAATGTTAAAGGAAATCTCATTCCATATGAACAGACTTACTCTGAGAAGCTAAACAGTAGAATTGCATTTATGTATCCAGCCATTAGAGAGCATAACAGGAGTGACAGTTTAGTTATGCAGTACATAAACAAACTGAAGACAAGAAAGATTATTAAAAACATAATTTACTTTTTTGTTACACAAGGTATTTTAGTTCTGGACAGGGATACTGGCCTGCAGGCAACATTATCTCCTATAACATCAGTTGACTCTGAATAACCTATGGAGAAAATAGTATTTATTAATATATTCCCATATCCCCGTAGTATTTCTCCATTCAGCTGCTCACAAGAGGACTCTGCTCTCCCGGATCTAAGGGGCAGAAAGGAAACACATTCCTCCTATAATAAAGGTCTGCTGCATGATTGTGCAGGTGAAAATACACAGCCTCCAGTCAAGAGGGACCCTCACGCTCAACAGGAACACCCCACAGACAGCAGGCATTTGTGCAGAGGATCTTCCACCATTCATGGCTATTCTCCACATGGATTTTCATAAATCAGTCACATTTAGTCTTTTCTGTCCTAAACCACCAGTGAGATGCAAAACCACAAAGTGGGAACACACAGACAGCTGATACCAGCACAGAATTAAAAGTAGCTGAATTCTGAGGCAATTTTTTATTCAAACCTGGTTGCAAATCTTCTATATTCAATTCCTGCAGTAAAGTATAGTTTTCTACAAAACATTGCTCAGTGTAAGTTAGTTAGCAGTCAAGCTGCATTGCTCTGTATTCTGGGTCTACCCAAATTTGTAAGACTGCAGTCTCATGGAGTGAGCACTGTGCTGGCTAATTACAGCATCAATTAGCAACAGTTTTCAGCTGCTAATAAAATGATACACAGAATATCAATTATGTGCTAAAGAAATTCTCTACTAATTCCAAATAATTACATTCTTGAACTTTGCAATTTTCCTATCAACAATTTACTAAATTAAATGGGAAGGTAGTACTCACAGAGAGTGTTATTCACTTTGATTTGCAGGAAAGGATGTACCTGCCAGATTTCTCCTGGCAGTTAAAATAGACAACAGTTGACAGCAGTTTACTCTAACCTTTGTTTATTACCTCATTTGTACTTCTACTTGTGTTTTGACATCTAATTATAAACAGATAGTATAACAAACCCAGCTAAAAGGAAGACAAACTTTGGAGCCAGAAACACTTTTTGTTACTTGTCTAGTGGAGTTCAGGTGCTACACCCACACAGATAAAAAATCACAGTAAAAATGAGCACACAAAAATTGAGATCTTGCTACTGACCTGTGCTTGCTGTTTTCCTGATGCTTCCACCAGCTCAACACCCTCTGCATAGTACTCACGCTTGTTCTATGAAAGCAAAGGAGCACCATGCTCAAAACTCAAAAAGTACGTATAGCAAAAATATACTGTGAGGTGACAGAAGTGAAATGAAGGCTAGAAAGGAAATTGAGGTCAAAACCATAAGAAAATGGATAAACAAGAAGCAGATGTTATTTTGCTGCTGTTCATTCGCCATGAATGCACTCAAATTGTACCAGGCATCAGGGAGAAGCAGCAGTTAAAAGTTATCTTGTATAAAACATTCCTATTTTCTGATAAGAAGCAAGACACTTTTTAAGAGTCCTTATGGCCTTAGAGCTTTTTTATCCTAGACTTAATTCTGTTCCTTCCAAAACCAGCAATGTTTTGTGTTTGCCTAAGATTTCCTTCCTGGGAAAGTGGCAAAACTGCAAGCACTTATGAAGCACCAATCTGTATTGCATGAGGCAAGAACAATTCTGTTGTGCCACGGTCCTCATCTATGCTTTGTATGTATACATACAACTCTTACCCATACACATTCATATGTACTTGCACAGCCAGAGACAGCAGTCACAAGAAGAAATCTCCCTGTCAGGTACCATCCATTGAGCACCTTTGATTTATGATGCTATTGTAACAAACTGAGACATTTGAGGTGCAATGTATTTAAGGTCTGTGCATCACATTTGTCTCTCAGATCTCACTGAGACACCGCAATGAGCTACCATGCCCTGTTCAGTGCATAACATATCCTTAAGCTGGAACAATCTGGAATCCTACATATGGATAATAGTTGTTGCCTTGACATCCTGGCTAGTAGAGAGTTTGGAAATACAATTTCTCACTTCAAGGGCAGTCTGAAATACAGTTCAGCATGAAACAGATCCTAAATCTCTTTCAAGTGATTATGCTTGCATACACTGCTTTGGTCTCCAAGGCAGTGAAAGGAAATAATCAGAATTCTTTTCATGCTTTTTGAAAATTAATCAAAATGAGTCAGTATTTTCAGTGGCTTTTGATTTCTAAATAGATAATGTATTTATAAATATTTCAATTATTCATTTTGAAGTTTGTTTTTCTTCCCTTTGCAGGACCAGCTGCTATCAAAGTTAATTGATAATTCACTCTAGTTTAAAGTTGAGGATGCTCTTACTTCATATCATTTTGCAAAACTGTAAAGTGTGTGATTATATAACATCTAAATTTATAAATCTACATATAACTACTGATTACACAACCTTTTTGCTTTGACCAATATTTTAATTTTACTGAATTTAAAATTCTTCTTCTCCCATCATGTGCCTGACGTTCATTTTCTAGCAAAAAAGGAAATGGAAACCAAGATTAGAGAATGAGCTTCTGTATTGTATTAAGTCTAAGAAGTATCCTGACAAACAAAAAGCCTATACCAAAGATGAGTGGTGCCACAACTGTCCTGCTTGACAGCAGCTAAGTCATCACTCATCAGTAGCTTTTAACACATAATTCCAGGAGTGACACAGATTTTTCAAGAGTCACCTAATCTCCTGAAATGTAGTCAGCTCTAAATTTAATGCATACCAGCTCACAAACAGGAACAAACAGAATGGCCAGCATAGAAAAGCTCTTCTTCCCCTCAGCAATTTGACCCTTTTGTGTGGACATTTACACACTGCCTGGTAGTCATGGCTTGTCTCGCTCTGTTTCTTTTTTCCTCAGTCATAAAACCCAAAGGACAAGTGTACTGGTACACAGAGGTTACTATTGAAAGCAGACTAAGATCTTCAACTGAAAAAGGGGTGACTTCCATCACATCTCATATTTATTTGTCCTAGGCAGACAAAACCAGGAGGTCTTTGTTAATCCTTCCACTTGGTAACACTACTTGCACAGAGATGTCTGCCACCACAAGCTGCTAGGGAACATATTTCTTCTTACCCAAGACTGGTACCTTGGTGGTGTCCCACAGAGAATTGTCTGTGACAGCCTTCTGCAAGCTGAATGACTAATTGCTATTCTATGTGTGAGCTAAAGGAATTGTTTGAAGATGTTAAAAGCCTTCTGACATTTGGACCATTTGCACTACAAAAACAATGGCACAAAATCTTCATTAAAATCCAGTGCATAATCTATAGACCAGTGTCCCTACTGCATATCCAACTGGAAAAAAAGTCAGCCTGTCAAAGCAGATCCTCTCTTTGAAGCATATCTGTGACTGTTATGGGTCTCCACAGCTCTGCTTTTGTCTATCTGACTCCAAATATATACACTTTGAACTTGGTATTTACAAGAGGTGCTCCTCAGGATAATTTCACCAATGCTGTCACATTGTAGGGCAAAACTGTCGGACTCTGGTCTCACCCTTTCAAGTTGAGTCACTTGTGATCTCAGGCACAAGATCTTACCTTCAAGTAATAGGCAAGAACTTACCCTCAGGCACAGGACAGCTTCTCATAAAAAAGTCCAAGAGTGCTCCTCTTAAAAATCCTTGACTCCTCTCTCGATTCTATGCCTCAAAACACTTGGTAGCTGATGCCTTGAGGTTATGGTCATTATCCATTTTGCTGATCAGCAGTGTTTTCCCATGTCTTACACTGTGTTACCTGGATCTTAGAATGCCTTTGTTGTTTTTACCAGAAGTAGTTTAGCTCAGTTCCAATCTTGAAGCTAACACACAGAGCCTGGAACAGGATATGGTGTTTAACTGGTATCTTGCTCCCGTGCTGATTCAAGCTTCTTTTTTTCTCTTACATCTTCAGTTTGAATTGACTTGTTGCCCAGCTTTCATGCCATTAAGTGTTCTCATTATTTACACTCCACAAACACAGGACAATTCTCTATGGGCAAAGGCTTGGCTCTTCTAGATGCCTGATAAAGGTAATGTTAGCCAAAAAAATAATTAAATGCCTTGAGAGTTCAAAGTTGTGAGTACAATGCCTGTTCTACTTCTGCAGTTCTTACTTTTACTATGCTCAGGTGGGTGGAAAGCTTCAAAAACAATACAGCAGCCCAACGTCTTCCTAATGATCTCCATGGAGGTCTCATCAGGGACACAACATGATGCCAAGGCTGAGCTCTTCTGGAAACAAAAATTTCTTAGGACTAGTTTTTGCTGGTAGAATTAGCATTTACATTTTAAATTCTTTAAAGTCTTTTGCTGACAGCAGTGTATTAATGCTGTGGATTCATGTTCTGTCAGTACCTGGCATTCAAGTACAGCTGATCCTGTTTGGAGTGCAAGCTGGATTATTTCTCAAGATTCATTTTTCATGGGCCCATGAGATCTATGTAGCAATTAAAGAAATAAATCAATCAGATGCTGACTGCACATCTACTTGCTTAAATGTCTTTGAAGAGCTGCAGCTTAATCAGAGCAAAACCACAACCTGAGGTTAGGGCTTGCATTCTTCTGTTCTTCTGGGGTACACATCACCGTGTTGATACTTCCTCACACCCAGAAGCTGCTTTACTTTTATTGTAGCAGTATAAACTCATATGGTAAGAAATGCTCAGATACACAGATCATAAACAACAGCCTGATACATCCCTGTGCACTGGCTCAGACCCAGTAACCGTTCCTGGGAACAGTTATTTCTGTCAAATGCAAAATAGCTGCATTTAGCTTTAAACTATTTGCAAAGAAGCTAAATAAGGACAACCTGATATTTTCATTAAGCAGAGAGCAGTGTACTTAGATGGTTACTACAGCCTAGCCAGTTTATGGGAATCTTAGACTCGATTCCATAGCTATGGAGGAGATGGGAATATATACCAGTGTAACAGAATCCTCAGACCTTGCACTCTGAATCACTAAGATTAAAAAAAATACAGATCTTCTACCAGCATCATTTGGGTTCTGGTTCACCTGTCTTGAAAGGAAGATGGTGAAGTGGGTAAGGTACTGCTTCAGGAGTAACGCTTCCCTGCCTCATGCCATGGCCAGCTGGATTGCTAATGAAGCACCAGCCGCAAGAGCTTACAGCTCCGTGTTCAAGGGCAGACTGAAACCAATGCCAGTTTAGTCATCCATGCAGTGGGAAGAGATGGGCAGTTGGCCATGGTTCCAACAAAGGTGATACTTCTTCCTTTAATTATCTGGATTGTCATGTAACCCACCGTGTTGCACCTGATTTCAAGCACATTTGTCTGACAAATTTCAGACAGTGAGAGTCCTTGAATGCACACAAATTTGTCCACACAGTTGAAGGAAGAAAGATCCCAGAAACTGAGAGAACTAGTTGCTGTCTGCAGATACCTGATTGGAAAATACAGAGAAGACGAATCCAGACTTCCCTTGGAGACGCACAGCAACAGGCCAGGAGGTAAAGAACATTAGTTGAAACATGGGAAACTCCATTTAGATAGCAGAAAATACTTCTTACCTTGAAATTGAACAAATTAAATAAATTAAACAAACTGTTATCCCTAGTTAAATGTAAAACAATTTAAATGCCAACCTTTATTTTATTCAACAATGTGCTGCATGGAAAGGCAAAATTTATTATTATTTAATTGTGTTTTAAGTAAAGATGGCGCACTTATTAGAGAACAGTGGCAATTCCAAGTAGGCTTGTCACAACAGGAGCACTCACAAAATTTACAAGAGACTCTGTGATACCATCGGCAGTTGTAATACTACTGAAGTATTTCCATTTGAATAAGCATTTGTAAGGCAGGGGGGAAAAAAGAAGTTCATTTTACTTACATTTCCAGAAATGCATTCCTACACAGAATCTTTCCCATCTAGTGGGTGTGAGGGCTTCAGTTTTTCAACTACTATCTATATGTGAGTTTCCAGAATTTACACATGGGGGGAAAAAACAACCATTAATTTTCTTTTGTGTAAAGAGGTATATTGGTATATACCAATGCTTGTTATTATGACAATTTTTTGTATATTTTTTAAACTGCTTTAGTTCTTTGTTTTTTAATAATGAAACCACACTAGAAATAGCCTTATATATGCAAGCTCCTGCTGTTTGAAACTGAATCCATTTGGTAAAGTTTCTCTGAGTGCCAGCTATTTTGCAGACTGAGACCAGGCAGAGGCACTTTATTTCTGTAGCTGAGAGTTTATTTCTGCAGCAGAGATTGCAATGTGACAGGGATTCAGTCCTCCCGCTGTTGACGTGAACTGTGAATTAAAATGTAATAGTACCAGCAGGTACAAACTGCTTGTGAAAGGGCCTGATGGAGCAGAGTAGCATCTGCACAGAAGGAAAACTTGCAACAGTGACTTTAATAAGTATTCCTGGTAAGTGGGCACTTGCTGCTGATCAGCCTTGGCTTGGTTCAGTTCATCTCAATTTCCCCTACTAGATTTTAGGCCTTGCAAGTACTTGCAGGACATCCTTTTTTTTTTTTTTTTTTTTTATTTTTTTATTTTTTTTTTATTTTTATTTGATTGTAGTTACAAGAGCTCATTTCAGACTAGGCCTGCATAAGAAACTTCCTGCCATAGTTGTACCACTGAGAATGTGAAACAGGGTTAGTACAACAGGTGAACACACAGCCGTATCTGCCAAATACCAGTAAAATGGTCTGTCAAAAAGGAAAATAGTTTTTTTCTACTGGATGACAGAGGCTTTGACATGGCCAAAATCTGTACCTCTGCAAAACATTATCCCCTCCACTCGCTCAGCTGCCAAGCAAGTGACGGGGAATGGGATTTGACTTCCAGAATTATAGAATCATAGAATGGTTTTCTTTGGAAGGAACCTTAAAGATCACGTAGTTCCAATTGCCCTGCTGAGCCTTCCACTAGACCAGGCTAGATTTCAGATAAGGAGGAGCAAGTTACCTCAGAATCACAGAATATCCTGAGTTGGAAGAGACCCCCAAGGATCACGGAGTCCAGCTCCTGGCTCTGCACACACCATCCCCAACAGTGACACCGTGTGCCTGGGAGCATTGTCCCAACGCTTCTTGAACTCTGCCAGGCTTGGTGCTGTGACCACTTCCCTGGGGAGCCTGTTCCAGTAACCAACCACCCCTTGGGTGAAGAAGAACCTTTCCCTAATAGCCAACCTAAACCTCCCCTGACACAACTTCACGCCATTCCCTCAGGTCCTGTCACTGGGCAACATAGAGAAGAGATCAGTGCCTGACCCTCATCTCCCCCTCATGAGGAAGTTGTAGACTGGGATAAGGTCTCCCCTCAGTCTCCTCTTCTCCAGGCTGAACAGACCAAGTGACCTCAGCCACTCCTGATCTGGCTTCCCCTCAAGGCCCTTCACCATCTTTCTTGCCCTCTTTTGAACACTCTCTAATAGCTCAATATCTTTTTTATACTGTGGCAACCAAAACTGCCCCCAGGACTCGAGGTGAGGCCGCCTCAGTGCAGAGCAGAGCGGGACAATCCCCTCCCTGATGACCCCCCAGGACACGGTTGGCCCTCCTGGCTGCCAGGGCACTGCTGGCTCACGTTCAGCTTTCCATCGACCAGGATGCCCAGGTCCCTTTCCGTGGCGCTGCTATCCAGCATCTCATTCCTCAAGGACGGCTGAAGCCAATTTCGCTGACTTTGCCTGACGTTAGATGCAGCAGGGATCAGGGTGCAAAAGCGTTTCCCAGGACAGAGACACCTACGGGAAGGACGGGTCTCTTTCAGCGTTTTCCCCTGGCGCTGCTGCCGGCGGAACCGCGGCCCCACGAGGGGGCTCTGCCCGAGCGGGCACCGGCAGCGCCAGCCCTCCCAGTGCGCCGCTCCCAAACCCCGCATTCCGAGCGGAATGAAAAGCACCTCTCCCCTGTCAGGCTCTGTAAAGCAGTCTCAGTTTCGGGGTGTTCAACTGGTATAGCAGTAGGTATAATCAGGATAACCAGAACAGCAGTTCTCTCTGGGCGGAAGCAGCAAATATAAGGGAGTACGACGCCGCATGATCTAGCTGTGACTGGAACGTGCATAAAAAAATGAGTACAAGGAAATTACTTGAATGCCTTGTTTCTACTAATTTTTCCCCAACTTAAAACACTCGTAGCAGCAACAGTTTAAGAAAGCCTGGTATAGACAAAGATTTTGAGATCAATCAGGTTGGGAAATCCTAACATAAGAGAAAAATAGCATCCTTCTAGACAGAACTGAACACAGTGAAGGGGAAGGGGCATTTGAACAGCACACACTGACCAAGATAAGGCAGCTGAATTTTACCTCTTTGTACTTTTTAATACAACCTTCATTAAAATTCTTAAGTTAAAATAACTGTATAATGGCAATCACAAAAGTATAAGAAGAATATATATTCCAGTTCAACGCGAGATTTGTCCCCACTATGCATGAGAAAAATCAAGTGGTGAAGGTCATTTGAATGCCATTGTACATGTCCCCTGGAACCATAGGTAAGAGCAGCTGTCAAAGGCACAGTGCTTGACTGCTCACTGCTGTCAGTAGATTACTAGCACTGAAAGAAATAGAGGTGTAAACAGCCAGATCAACAGTGACACAGGGGGGCGACGCACAGAAACAGCAGTGACAACTTCAGCAGTCTGCTGCTTCCTAGCTGTCAGCAGGGATGCACTCCTTCCTTCTGGCACTGGGCTCACATGACCACCATGATGTCTTCCAGCGGCTTTCGGGTCAACGCAGGCACAGTGGCATCTTTCTTGGGATAGCCAACGGGGAGCAGCAAGAGGAGCTTCTCGTTCGCTGGGCGCTGGAGCAGCTCCCGGAGCTGGGGGCCGCAGTTGAGGGGGGTGGAGGTCACTGTGTACAGCCCTGCGTTCTGCAGCAAGACAGACAGCAACAGAGTGAGACAGAGCTCTGTGCTCTGTATTTGTAGCAGTTGTTCCCACCAGACCTGGACACATTCTGCTATTGACTAGTCCAGAAAGGTGCTTGGTTAGACCCTGCTGCAGGCTTTAGAACATCTGATATACAAACAGCCTCAGCGGTATCATAAATCCTGCTCTGCCTATGGAGATGTACAGCATCTCTCCACCACAGCAATGGCACAGTCTGCCTGCCATGTCTGTGTGCTGGACAGCCAGAGCCTGCCTGCAGTGCTCAGTGTGACGGGGGATCCGCAGCCACAGAGAATTTGGGAGGCAGTTGTTGGGATATTATTGGAATATCGTCCCATGGGGTTGAGAGTTGGACTAGATGACCTTGAAACATCCATTCCAAACCAGACTATTCTATGATTCTATGATCTGGCTCATACAGAAGAATGTTTCTGTTCTTGCCTACATACAGCTGGCAGGAAGATGCCTTAAAGCTTTGTGAACACTTGCTCCTGCTCAAGAGCTGTATGCCACAAGGACAGGAGGCACAGGCTCTGCCTCAGAAGTTGTCACAGGAGTCTGCTGGCATCTCTCACAGTGGCCATTGTTACAGATTACATCAGAATCCCAAAATAAGTCTATGTATCACTCTTCCTCTCATACAAAAATCTCACAAAATCTGAAAAACTATAAAGAGCTGACCTCATCCAAGGTATTACCACACAGCTGAGTCACTTCCTGAGAGCTGCACGTGTGGATTTCAGTCCCTCTGTGTAATGCAAGCATTTTGGGAGGCTTTGAGATACAAAAGTCAGTCAGGCAGAGGTGCCCAGGCAACACGCCTGTCATGTGAAGTAATCTCTACGATCTTCTCAAGAGGAGAAGAGCTAATAGTGGTGCTGCTGAGTGGTGCCTGAGGAGCAGCAATGCACCAAAGGAAGTGTCATTCAAAACAGAATGGAGGAGAAATGGCAGTGCCTGGTAGGAAATTGGCCTAATATAAGAGGAGGCACCTTGCTGTTATCTTGCTGACAGGCCAGGTTAACTATCAGAATAGCTTCTCTATTTAACACTTGTGTGAGTACATCAGATACAAGAAACAGAACTGAGCACTGAAAAACCACAGAGAAAATCTAACTGGCTGGTGTCAAACATGCTGAGCTTTAGAAATCAGTTCACTTTCAGACATGCTTCAGAAAGACTGAAATAGAACAGCCTGTTCTGTGGAATATGTCCCTGTTTTTTTATTTTTTTCAGCATTGTGTACTAAAAGTGATTTGGTGTCAAGCTGTTTTTTAGGGATTACTGAAAAGAAGGGGCCAGTGTGGCACCGCAGAGCCATGCTTGGGTAGTCTGCAGAGCCTGTCAGCCCTGTTAGCATAAGGCAGAAACCACAGGGGCTGAAGTCTGTGCCGAGAGAAGTGTGACAACTCTGGAAGCTATGTTATATTTTTCTTCTTGTTGACCAGTACTGAGGACAGGAATCACGTTCTCAGATGTAGATCTGTGCAAAATAACCTTAAAAACCCAAATCTAAGACCCATTACCAGGAACTGGAGTAATCCAAAAGGCTGAAGATTATAAAATCTAAATTGGGTTGCACCCTCATTTGGTTGCACCCTCATTAATCCAAACTAATATATTGACTCCCAGTGTGTTGGTTCTGTCAGCGTACCTGCAGTGCAGCGAGCAGGATACCACAGGCAATAGAAACACTGATTTCATTGTAGTAGTGGGTCTTCTTTTTGCCATTTGGAAGCCGCCCATATACCTGCTTGAAAATGAGGATCAAATATGGAGCAGTGTCCAAGTATTCTTTGATCCAGTTTGTTCTGCAAGAGAATGTTTAAGACATTTATTTTGCAATCTATTCACTTTCCTGTAAATTACACTTACTGTCTGCAAAGGGGCAGTAAAGGTACGTGACAATTACAGTAGTAGACTAAACCTTAAAACTTTTACTGCAAAGGATTAAGTATTATCAGTTTAAATAGAAACATTTCCAGGAAAAGAAAAAAAGCTTGAATGGAGTTCTCAATTTTAACAGATTTGGCTGAGGAGCTGATGCACTCACTCAGAGGGGAAATGCATACAAGTAAGAGGTAGCTCTTTAGCTCCTATCTGTGAACTGGCCTCATGAGCATTTACCTTTGAGATTATTTAATTCCTGGAATTTTGCAGATTTCCCTGTTACCAGCAGTGCCAATTTGTTTGTCATTGCAGGGAAAACTGCTGGCAGAAAAGTTCAAAACTAATTTATTTAAGGTCTAAACCTAAATATATTCTCATGGCAAAAAAATGTCACTCTGTTCCTGGGTATTTCAGCCCTGTTAGAATTCATTTTGTTCCCAGATTATTAAATGACAATCATGATTTTGGATTTAGGTAAGAAAATGAATGCTTTCTACTGTTGTACTAAAAAAGTTGGTATTTGGTATTTAGTTGTTTGCATAGCACATAAATTTGCATAACACCTATGCACCTGAAAAATAGTAACATTATGAAAAAGTAGGGCAAGTCAACCCTACAAAGCTTTGCACATATACTCCATTCGACAAGCCAAGACTCAGTAGACATCTTCCCATTGTGTGAAGTTAAGGAAGTCAGGCTTCAGAGGGCATTTGGAACAATTAAATATGGCATACTTCAGCACTTGGATAGGACAAGGCTTGGTGCTACCTCAGTCAGTAGCAAAGCTTCCAATAACTTTGGGAGCTTCACTGTTTGGCAAACAACAGGAAAAATCTGGGACAAGAGTTTCAGCCATAGAGGTTACATAGGAAAAAATAATGATGGAGCCAAGTGCTTGGAAAACTTCCAAAATGGAGAGCATGTAATCCCTTTTACTGGAAGCAACTTTATGAACCAACCACCAAGGCGCAATTCTACACATATCTGTAAGTTTTCCTTTCCAAACATGGATCTTGGAAAAATATTAAAAGTGAGAGGGAGGAAGAAATGGAAAATCATAAAAGTCCTTCCTAGACTGATACAACAGTTCTCTTTGAACCCTTTAGATAATTGACTTTTCATACCTCAGTCTTTTCAGGTCATTAACCCATCTGTCTCCCATTCTTTTTTTGTAGTTGATTTCTTCTTCTTCTTCTACAATTACACGGATCTTACGTTTTAAATGTAGATCTTGCACTACCACAAAGGTCCAGGGCTCAGTGTGTGCTCCACTAGGTGAAGTACCTTCATACAAAAAACAGGGAAAGATGAAAAACTAAGAAGAATGGTGAGCAGTGAGAGGTATCAGCTCTTCCTTGTGAGCTTTCAGGCCGACCAACTGAGCAATGGGAAAGCAAGTGGATGAAATGGGAAGAAAAGGATTGAGATAAGTTCTGGCAGACAATCCTGTTAATTTCTTTCTCAAAGAATGTGAAATCTCATCCAAGGACAGAGGTCCTTTCATACAGCCATCTTAGAGGAAGCCAAAGTTAAGGCTTTGTAAATAATTCCTATGTGGTGCTTACAATGAGGCAGTAATATGGTGCAATATATGAATGCAGTAATGTTATTGCAAAGCATTGTACCCAGAGCAATGCACTGTCTGAACATGCAGCCAACTCTGTCATGGGATTTTAGCCAAAGGGTGAAAATAATGGCTATCAGGGAAACAAGGCTAAGCGACCACCCACAGGAACCTGATTGACAACAGATAAGGAGCCATACAACACAGACATCTGCCATGTAGCGTACAGGTTTGAGTCTGTTCTCCCAAAGACAGCTGGTGTATATAGGTGTGCACATATTAAATCTGTACTTGCTCACCTACCAACACCACTAGAGAATATTTTAACTGCCTAGAGGTTAAAAGCCAGATGCTGAGGAATATAGTGTTCTGCACAGCTTCATAGGTATATAGGTTAAGAGGACTGCTTAGATCTCTCTGGTCCCTCATATACATCTTTTTAAGATCTTGAACATATAAAATACTAAGGACTGACTTTAGTTTGAGAAACACTTAAGAAGGAGCTTGAATTATCTTTAACTATGAAAATGTTTTTATATTGTGAACCTTGCCACTCTTGAGGTTTGGGTAAAAACTGTTGACATTTATGCTTCCCTTTGTTTTCTTTTTCTTTACACAGCCCAAAGCTTTCAGGGTTACTAAGTACTTCATCTGCACGCTAGGCTTGTTTGCTTTGCTGCATTTGCCAAAACATGCTCAGTGTTTTAATGACTCCTAGTTAATTAGAGGGAGATGGAGACTCATTACAGTGCAGTAACAAAGCTGCTTACAGTCTTTAAAGGGAAAATAATGCACCTCAAATGTGGAGAATCTCTATATTATTAACGCTGCTAAAGGCTACTGAACTTTCCTCTAAGGCATCTTGGGATTATTTTTTATAGTAGCAGCAGCTGCCTCATAAAATAAGAGAAATAATGAGGGTCAAAACCACTCCTGGCTGAAGTCAATGTTACTGAAGCAGAGATGAGATGAGATTGGGCCAGGGCATGACAGTAATGATTTGAAACACATAAATTCTCAAGAACAAAAAGATAATCAATTTTTGACATTCTGTCAAATGTCTATGAGGGTCCTCATGATAACACTCTAGTCATATGCAATAGGGGTCTGATACTGCTGTTGGAAGGACTGAAAAAGGTTTTATGTTCTAGACTGAAATCCTTTTCCCGTCATAAACACTGACCGCTTATGTCAACTGAAATATTTTGCATGGCTGAGACAATTTCATCAATTTGTCTGTGGGGGGAACCCAGAAAGCAAAACCCACACATGATAAATATCATCATAATGCATTAAATTTTAAAGCATGTGAAGTACACGTGGCTTGACATTTTTGAGAAAACATTTCAATATTTCTATTTGAAAGATGTCTCAATAAACCATACATAAATTTTATTTTAAAGAAAATCTTTTAAAGGTTGAAAATGAAGTTGTTTCATGTTGTTGAAATACTCTTCTTCGCTTAGGGGTGAACTCCAAATACAAAGGAACTGGGAATGCTCCAAACCACTCCCCAACATATAGTTGTTCAGGCTGAGTAATTTCTGATCAATTGGTGGTAATGCATTCTAGCTACAGGTGAGTCTAGGAAAACTATATGCAAAATGCCAACTCCATTGGCTTTTCCACTCCACCTTTTCACAGTTACACAGTTGAACAACAATGCTGGTCCTTTTTTCTTCCCCCCGCCCCCAAACCTTGAACCACTCCGTACCACACCTGCTGTTTTGATGACATTATCGATAACCTCCCTGGGGACCGGCTCATCACTGAGGAACCTGACAGATCGCCTCTTATTCAGAAGCTCATAAAATGTCTGCGACCTTTTAACCATTTCAGCCTCAGAGTAGCGCTCTGCAGTGAAGGGGACGTGGGCAACGTTTTCTTCAAGTCCTTGCCACTCTTCATCACCGTCTGCAAGAAAATGTAGGTGGTTAGGGATTTTTTTGCTGGAGAATGCTGTTCATTCCTTGGCATTCACCACTATAATGCACTTTGTCCTGCACTGGCATACATTGCACTTCTATACCACTGGTAAGGCAAAATCTGAGGTTTTGGTTGAGACAACTCGTTGATCCGCAGCTCCAGCTACTGCACAAGCACTTTGTTTGAATACCAAGATGCAGGAGGGTCCTGGATGGCTGTAGTGAGTGTGATCCACAAAGAAGTAATTGCCTTCTCCACTTCAGCCTGCAAGCCTGCCTGTAAAAATGAGTTACAAGCTGAAACAGCAGTGAAAAAGTGGACAGGCTTTCAGCCCACTTTTCTCAGCAAGTACATGTGAACATGTGTGTTCCTTTTTGAGCACTTCAATAAGGAAAAAAAATCAATTAAATTACTGAAATGAAGGAGAGGGCTTAACTACCAATATGTGTAAAATATCCTCTGAAGAGCTGAATGTCAACTACTTCCATATTCATGTTTCATAGCAGAAGCAGTGGCTCTGCAGAAAAGCAACTTTGTGGTTAAGCTCTTTGGTTTCCCGATACTTTCAGCATAAGAGGAAGTGGATGTCAGGCATCTATACTTAGGATAACAACATATCAAATGTATCATATTGTGTTTCTTGTCTTTAATATAAGAACTCAAAATGATTCCCCATTTCACTGAAATCTGTCTATTTATATCACAAAATGAATATTCTGTTGCCTCTGAGGTCTCTTTCTCCCCTATATTCCTAGAATCAGCAGGGATAGCATTTTTCTTCAACTACAATGTGGAAGTTAAAGCCATTTAAATGCTGCATTTTGACTAGTCAATAGTATTGAGCAATCTGCTACAGAGAGCTGAGTCAGGAAAAAATATTCCAGTTCTTTTTCAGTCGCTATTAGGCTATTATTCCAGAACCACAGCAATCTCCAGTGCAAATTCAAACAGCAATTATTTCTGTGTTTTAGTAGTATGCAGTTGCCTTAGAGACCAGGCTGATTTTCTGTTTATTTTAAAAACAGCAGTGAAATATTCACAAGTGTAGCTCAGCCTGTGCAAAGGGGTGAAATAAATCCAGTTCCATACATTGAATCTAAACAGAATGGTTCTAGTCCCCAAACAACACACATTTGGTTTTGCATACAAAGAATTCATCCTGAGCATTTGTTTTGTTTAGCATTTCATGCCTGTGTTAAGCACTCTTGGTCATGGTATGCAAGGACGTGGCTCCAGGTTAATGGAAAGCAGTGACCCCCTGTGAAAGTTATTTTTGTGACCATCTTGCGCACTCAAAAACTGAAAGGGTGCCACTTGACAATGTTCCCTTTGTAGTTTACAGCTAGTAAAGTAGTAATGAGTGCTTGCTTGTTTTGTGGTGTGGGGTTTTTTTCCCATGTAAGTAGAAGAGAAGAAAAGAAGTGAAGCTGCTATTTGGTCAAGACGGTTCAACTTAATATTAAGGTGAAAAAAAGAAATGTACTTTCAAAGATTTTGAGCATGGGACAAAGGTGAGATGACTAGTGAGAATGGAAAACCTTAATACACTCAAAATGGAATACTGGCTGAAGCAGAAGAACCACCCAGAAGTGAGGGAAGTGACACACAAAACCCAAAATTCTCCTGGCAAATATTTTTCTTTAATAAATTCATCTATTATATATTCTCTTCCACCATGTGTCTACCATTCTTTCTCAGCAGTTAACATTATCCATATGCTAACTTAAAATCATTATCAGCACCATCTGTTTAGTGCATGCTCTCTATATCTTTAATTGCTACGTTTAGACATACTCCTGTTTGTACGGTCACGTTACACAAAACTGCAAGTGTCTTATTTACATCTCTATGTATTCCATCACTTGATGGACAACAGACATCCTGATAGTAAGTCTATTATCTTGTTAGCCACATTCTCAAGATTGCCATCAATTCTGTTGTCCATTTATAGTAGTCATCAAGCTTCCTGCTTTTTAAGCAAATCTGAAATGCTTTTGGCTCAGACATCCCAAAAGGAATCTCATTTTAAAAGTACTATTTTTCTAACTCTATCAGAAATTCCTCTCTGGATACATTTTAGGAGGATGACTCTGTTCTTCCCAGTAGGGAAGAACATATGGGACGTTATAATCAGCCTGCAAATCATGTAATAAATTTTGCCTCTGTTTGAAGTAAAAATTCTTACCATGAGTTTCTAATAACAAACTCACACTGAGAAAGAGTTGTCACCTCACTTCTGTTTGCCACTTATTTTACCTACACTGACACTTTTTGGTGTTGCTGGCTTCCAGTTGTATGTCATTAAGAAATTTCACTTGCACCCTTTTTGGTTTTATGCAAAGGCCACTAGGTAATATTAACAATTGGTCCTGAGACTGAGCCTTGAGAAACCTCAATCAAGACCACTATGTTTGCTTTCCAAACAAGCTCTTCCAATTTGTTCTCTAAGGAATTTCTTCCTAAGCATACAGTTGCTCTCCAGTTCTCTTTTGCAGTGTAAAGACATGATGTATAGGAAAAAAAAAAATTATGTAAAGAAAGCTTTCAGATATTTGGACTTAAAATGCTGGGTAACTGACCCTGTGGGTTTTTGGTTGATTGATGGCAGACTGCTACAAAATGGGCCACTACAGGACTCCCGGTAGTGAATCCAATCCTGAACTGAGTGTGACTAATAGGGAACTAAAAGAGATGGATTTTCCTACTAGTGGGTTATAAATAGTGGTTATCAGGCCGATCCTGGAAACCTCAAGAGTTGGTCAGGGATCTTAAGCAAAAGAAGAAGCAAGTTGGAAAGGTGCAGACCCAGGAAGAAAGAAGCCAGCATCAAAATACTGTGAAAATTACTTCAAACTGGAGCATAGTTGCAGAGGTTTCTTAAAATCTTCAGAGAAACAGAGTGGCTGTTTTATAAAGAGAAGACCTAGTAAAAGAAAAGCTGACAGGTAATCCAGTTGCTATCTATAAACCGCAGGAGGGTATATACCAGGGCTGGAAGAGAATCCTTTAAACTATCAAGAGGATGGAACAGAAAAAGTAGGTATACAGTAGTATTAAATAAGCTTAGGCAGTCAGGCAGGTAGAGGAGCATTTTTAACCCATAGCATGAAGTTCTGGTCCAGCCTTTCAGCAAGGTTAAAGAAAAAAGGTCATGAAAATGACCTTTGTTCATTCAGATGGTGACAAAGGCTGGATATGTCTGCAGCAGCAGGGAGATGAACACAATGTATTGTGTCCAACTAAGTCCTGTGTTCCTAAATGACACAAAGCATGAACTGTCATTGAAATGGAAATTTTGAATTGCTACTGCCTCATTCATGTCAGTAGTATTATTAAGATATAAGAAATTTGGGAGAGGAGAAATGCTTCTACATGTGAGATGTCTATCATGACAAGGGTTATAAGCAACAAGCTGTGCGTTTTCAGAAGAAATAGAACATTTGGGACTTTGCACATTGCTTTGTAGTCTTTCAGTAGAGTGTATCACCAATGTCCCCAGAATTAAATATGTAGTAATAAAATGCCTTCACTATTAATCTCTGTAACTGATACCCAGAATAACAAGGATACAAAGATCGTTCAACCTCATCTTCCACACCTCTATAAACTGGGTCTGTATTTACCTTATCCACCAGTTCTATGGATCTGAATATATGACAAAAAAGTAGTCAATATACATTAAGTTCCCTGGGCTAAGGACTGAAGTTGTTTTTGCAACAGTCCAGATCTAATTGTGTAAATCTGAAGCAATGGGAGACAAGGTACCAGCACTTTGGGATAGATGCCCGCTACTATAAGAACGCCCTTGTGACTCATCATTCAAGGCAAGGCTGAAGAACATCTTCTTCATCTGTATCTAAATGGTCTAATTACACATGGCCTAATGCAAGACAGAGCCAGATATACACATATACCGTTCATCCTTGCCAATCCACAGTACAACAATCTCTCATTCTGGACATAATAAATTAAGGAAAAAGTTACAGGACAGATGGGCATGCAAACAAATCTGAAGTACTGCCAGTTAAAGCATTAAACAAATGGGCTGAGTGCTTTGCACTTAACAAAAGAACCGGGTTTCTGGCTGTGCCAAGAAACATCCATCTCCTCAGTTATGGAAAGCAGCACACAGACAAGCTCAGGAGCACTCAGCCCTCACTCTTCTACCCTTCATTGCCAGTGAGCAACCCTACAGAGTCTGTCCAAGCAGTTCAGCTATTTACACTGAATGCTCTACTGCTCAAAGGTATGTGCCTCTCATGGGAAACATCCCTGACGGTGCCAGTTCAGGGAAGGTTCATGGGGCTGATGTCCACAAGTAAGATCAGTGCTTCACACTCTTGGCAAATAGACCTTGCTTTGGTCAGGGACACAAATCAAAAGATGTGGTCTTCAGCTGCCTCTTCCTGTTCAGGGGGCTGTTGAAATTCAGCTTGTTCACTTAGGGTAGCCCTAGATTCTAGCTTTAGACAAGGCCTTAAGAATGTTTCATCTCACCTAACTCAAGTTCTCTTTAGAGGAACTTTATCTTTAAACACAATCCAGCCTGAGACACTTAAGTAGAAATGAGCTTGTCTGATAAAGTAAGATAAATCAATAAAATAGGAGAATTTACACAGTAGGTAATCATTACTATTAAAAACATCTGTTTACATCCATGTTTCCATTTCAGCATCTAGTGCAGTCAGTGAAAATTTTAACACTGACAACAAGATTAATATGTTTTGATCCTTAATTATAGCTTTAGCAAAGCAGCAGATCCTTACTAACTCTTCTACTCCTCCTTGCTACTCTTCTCACTTAGGCTGGGCTTTCCCCTGCTAATGAAAACTTTCCCTAAGCTTGATGAAATTATTTTAATACTTCTAGAGATAAAAGAAATTACTGTTTTGCAAAGACATTGGTTTGAATCACACACCCTTAAGGGAAAGATGATTATTTGTTATTAAAAGCAAAAGAGCAAGAAAAACCTAATTTAATATTGGATGACGTGGTAAATTGAGAAAGATTTTATTTAAAAGCAAATAAAACTTTTAGCAACAGCATCAACATGTCTACCTGCCAATTTTTTTGCAAGCAATTTTAAACTACTACAGTTTTGAATTTAGCACCTGAATAAAAGGGAAAGCAACTAACACATAAAATATTGAAATTTTATATATGGAGCTGTGATAGTGAGGCTCCTTGTTAAGAGTTAATAGGTTTGTTTATGTAGAGGATCTAAATTTTTAAACTGATAGAAACAGCTGTAGTCCAAGATGATAATTCACAGATTATGGTTTGAACTACCCACAGGATTTTAATTTGCAAGAATTTAATTTAACTTGTGAGCCATTAGTGACAAAGAAATTATGTGATAATTTTATGCAGAACCTATTTTGCATTGAACAAAGGAGGATACAACACATGAACTAATTTTTAAAGCAATTTTATATATATGGAAAATAGTCAACAGAGTCTAAAACTTTCCTGGTATCAACTATTTCTGGAAACTGATACACAACACTAACTCATACTACACTGAACACTGAGAAAAGAACAATAATGGTTCTCAGAAACAGGCATATGTGCAAGAGAACAATGTAAGTTTTAAGATTCCTAGAAGCAGACTGAGGGAAAATGTCATTATGGGGCAACCTTCCCCCCCACCCCCCAAAAAAAACCAAGCTCTTCAAAAAGCCTTTGAAAGCAGCTTGAGGGAGACAAAAAGGGGAGAAAAAAGAGCTGTATTAACTACAAGTTTAAAAACTTCATGGGAACAGAACTCTGTAGATTTTTATTTCACAAGGAAATAGAGTGAGTTTATGGAGGATAGTTAGGAAGTAAGAAGAAGGAAGGGTACATCCTGTGCTTAGACTTCTGTCCAAGCTGTGCATCAGAAACAGCTACTGAAAATAAAGGGCATTCTGTACGGGTTCCAATACGCAGGTGAGTGCACAGCTTAGCACCATCACCACATTTTGTTCTTAAATATTTGATCAACATAGCTCCCAAATGATCCTAGTGTTAATCCAACTAAAGCTCTCATGGACATTCTCAGAATCCACAAATGGGGGACCTTTGCGAAAATGGTAATAAACACACTTCCAACTTTTTAGGGGTGCTGAGACCAATATGTAGCACTGGGTGATAAAGTGGGATGACCTGCAGATAGAAACTCTCTGCTCAGGTCTTCCCTTTGTTCACACTAATAAGGCCTGGGAAGAGGCTAGGGGGGAATTCAGTAGGACCTCTTTTCTTTCCTTACATTGCCCATAGAGTCCCCCATAGGTCCAAAGTCTGCTGTACAGAGAAACAGACAGAAGTCTTTGAAAATATATTTTACATATGTATTTTTTGCACTCCGACCTATGGGATATGGTGGGAATAGAGATTAACACCACGAGTGACATCACATGAAGACTGACTCCTTCCTGAGAGCTGACAAACTCAGGGCACAGCAGCAGTATTGCACTGTGCTTTCCTGTCAATGTCCAGAAGATTGCACCTCCTTTATTCATATCAGCAGATAAAATTCAAACAACGAAAGTGTTTGGACAGATAAGATTTTTCTTACCTTCTTCCTCTAAGGGATGGTCAGTGCCATCTTTTAAATCTTCATCCACCCATGGGCGAGATGGAGGCTTGCTTTTAGTGTCAGGTTTTTCCTTCTCTCCACTAGTCTTCTTCATTATTACTCCAATCAAAACACATATAATGGCTATAAAGACTGGGGTAAGGGAAGAAAAGAGTGCCATGACTATGGAAACGTGGAGCCTTTCTTCCAAGTTCAGTAGTTTCTCTTGAAAAGGAGAGGCTGAACAGGAAAGAGCAGCAACACAGTAAGCAAAAAGGGGTGGGCTCAAGGTTCACTCCTCCACCCTATCTTACCTCTACTTTTCAGCCACCGCCCCACAATCTTATCTGTGATGGGCTCCTGTTGTTAATAAACAGCTCCTGCTGTTATAAAAACTCCAGACCCAGGTTTATATATTTTCTGCGAAGAAACAGTTTATAAACAGCAAGCAGAAGCACTGACCATACACAAACACATAAATGCTGTCCAGTGCAAAATAAATTAAAAAACCCCAAGGTCTTTCAAAACTCCAGACTGAGGCAAGACTTCTCCCCTCTTATTTTTATTGTTATGGTCATCCCAATAATCTTCCTTGTAACAGTGATTATGAGAAGAGCCAAGTGGGAATATGACTTTTAAAAACTAATGGCAGCTCTACAATGATTAACTCATAAAATTAATCATTCTGCATGTATCCCAGGAATTCAGAATATCACCAATTGAAAATCAGCTTGCAGCACCACCCTTGGCTATATAAACAGGTCAATAGAACAGATAAGTAAAGGGGCACCATTACCTCCGTATGAAACATGAATGGGATGATTCACAGAGCCCTGTATTCATCCTGGGTATTCTGGGTGGAAACTAAAAAGAAGAATTCAAGGGATCAAAGCAAAAAATATTTGAGGGCTGCAGTAATTTTAAAGCCATGTTTCAGCTTCTTCTCCAAGATTAAAAATCAATAGGATCCTAGTTGAATACAGTAATTGTCAATGACTAAATGTTTCACATGTTTTTTACCTCAGCCAGATACTTGGGAACTAAATCAACACAGCAGCCCTGTATTGCTGCCTTTATTTGGGACTGTTGGGACATAGTGGATAATGAAATGGAAGATGGCAGTGGGTGCTGAGCAGTGTGCTGGAGGGCAGGGTACAGGGGTACTGAGTGCATGCAGTCACCAGCGCCCATCAGCACTTCCTGTCAACTGCTAAGCACCATCCTTGCCAAGCTTTATCTCATGCTGTACAGGGCCAATTCTGATGTCCCAGCATCCGTGGCAAGTTAGTCTGTAGTTTGATTAAGCCCACCCAAGAGAAGTGGGAGCAGTAGTGAGTGTAACCACACCAGGAGAAGGCGAGTCCCAGGGCTCTGCCACATCAGTACTGCAACTGGCACCTGTGGTCCGTGCCTAGGGCAACCCCAGTTTCCTCCATGTAAAAACCAGGACACAAAGCAGAGAGAGAACTTGGGGTATTCACAGGTTCCATCCCAGGTTCTCCATCCATACCCTGCCACTCACGCCTCTCATCCCACTGGTTCTGCAGCACAGGCCACACCTTGACTGGTCCCATTTGACACTGTCACTCCAAGGGCTCCCTGCTTTCCAATGCTTCAGCAGATACTGCCAGTTGCCTTGAGGACTGGTCTGGGTGATGGGAAGCACAGACTAATGACCAGGTTGCTACACACGAAGAGGAATGTGTGACCACATTGGTTGGCCACACACAATGATAGTCTGGCCAACAGTCCAGTCATGTATCCTCTTTTAATAAAGATCCTTGTGTTAAAAGGGCAAGGTCAGGCAACTTGCATAGCTTTGCACATGTTGTCCTGACGTGCTTAGAGGCAAAATGAAGCTGCCGTTTGTACAACGTTTGTACAACGTAAACAAAGATGTAAATTTTTCTCAGCTGCCCAGCTCAGAGACAGAATAAATACTTTACTGTGTTGCACTGTGTGCTACTCCAACACACAGACTCCCAGACCTTGTGCTAGTCCTTACAGGAAATGTATGGGATCTGTGTAAGAATGGTAGCCCCAGAACCAGCCAAGGGACTGCACAAGTCCATCAGAGATGAAATAAAGAGAACATGCAAAAGTTGTACTTAGGTTCTTCATCTAATATAATCCAGTAAAGTTGGCAAGAAACTTCCACCTACCTCTGGCTAAGAGGACAACTTGCTTGAAAATCTAAGCCATGAATCTTGTCTTCCCTACTCTCCAGTCAATTTCTGACCTGGGACACCTGCTTGGGACATTGATTTGGGATGCACATATAAAAAACTCCAAACACAATACACCATACAGGAATCGAAAGGATAACAACTATCATGTGGGGGAGAAAAAAAAAAAACAAAGATGTAAATTTATCCTCTCTCTCCTTGATTTAGAGTAGATATTTAAACTCATTTGTCCAGCTGCTGGCTGTCCAGTCATGGGGAGAGGTACTTTAGCTAAACCCAGTTAGAAACATTAAATTAATTCATGAGACTAGAGAAGGAACCTGCAATTTCATCAGACACATTTTCAACAGCCTACTCTGTGGCAAGGGAGGAAAAAGAATGTGGTCTGAATGGCACTGACTGTTTCACCCACAGGGAATATATTAACCTTGAATATTCATGTATACATAAATTAGGATCTGCATGCTTTGCAGCTGAGAATCCATCCTATGAAGAGATAGGTCTGTGCTGAAGGAGAAAGAAGCAATATAGAAGGGTGAATGATGTTTAAAATAACTACCTCTACTTGCAATGCTGGAAACTTTGTAATCTCTCACTGTTCCAGAATAACTTTGACTGCCTTAGAGGTGCTATTAACTTTTCTTTTGTAGAACAGAGAAATAAGAAAGCTAAATAAAAGTCCCTTTGGTATTAACTAAAGCAAAATCTATTTAGTGTTGCATATTGAAGATTATTAGGTTGAACTTCAGTCCCAGAGAAACCCCACGCTACCTTGTTTAATTAAAATCTGATTTAGTTTAAATGAGTCTATATTGTGGACATTCAAACCAGAAATATGGTGGTGTCTCAAGGAACCGTGGGAAAGGGTGGTTGGAAGCAGTTAATTTTTTTATGGTAGATTTCAAACAGTTTTTCTCTTAGCTTTTTTTCAATCTAAGCTTTATAGAAATGTGATTATTATTATCATGACAATTTCAAGAAAATTTATAATCATTAGTTCTTCTGTTCTACTGTAAACCCTAACACCTAGCAGCTGGATTTTTGGGGTTTTTTTGAGTCTCAGAAAAAATCAGGAGAAACATCACAAATAACCCTACTCCTAGGAATTAATGAAGCTTTTCTGACAAACATAGAAACAAGTTAGAAAATGTTGACAGAAAGACCACTATTGAGAACATCAAAGTATTCCAGTATTACTCCATGAAAAGCATGTAAGTACTCTTAAAAGATACAGACTATCATGCTAAAAGCTTTTGGCTAAAAAATTATTTCTTTAACATGTCCCATTAAATTCTGTGTGTAGTTGTTTTTCTTCTGAAGGGAAAAAAAAAGTACTCTAGTTTCAAATATAGCCCTTTATTTTTTTTCTCAAAGTGGAAATGTGTCAGGAGCAAATGTCGTTGCTGGACACACCCAGCACATGCCTGTAGTGGGACAGTCCCAAAACAATCACACAAAAATTTGCGGGGCGGCCGCGCACCCATCACACAACATGGGCACGTGACTGCCACGAGATGGCCAAGTGCCAGCCACATGACTGTCACATGGCTGCTGCGAGATGGGCACGTGCACCATTGTAGGCCACAAGGACATTTGTAGCCAACAAAGGACACCTGCCCATCGCACATTTTCACTTTGAGAAGTCTCTTTACTGGAGAACTCTTAAGACTTCTTACTGGATGCTACAGAAAACTAATAATGTCTAGACATTCAAAAAGGGATTCAATACATCTATTCAGATTTTATGAACTATCAGATGGAAAGTATGGTAATTAAACCACCTAATTTAGGAAGTTTCTGAGACTTGGGAAGACATATGGAAGGAAGGCTCCTTCTATGCAGTCCTTAGCCTTCTTGGTTTTCCTGATCATTTACCCTTGGCCATGTACCACAGGCTATAGCACTTGATGTCCTCACATGGCTAGGATTTGGTATGAAAAGTTGTCATGATTTAGGAATAGCATTCCCTAATTTAATGTTCCCACTAAATGAAAACAATGAGCCACCTCCCTTCCCCCACACCCTCCAGTGAGACAGACAAAAGGCAGATATCCCCAGCTGAGATAAGAACAATTTACTGGAAACAGCAACGAGATAAGAAAACTATGTTTCCTTCTTGCTGGTCAGTGGGGACATACCTGCTATTTTGCTGTTTTGTTGACCAAGTCCATGAGAATCTGACAACATCCATCTGGCTATTTTACTCCTAAAAACGGAATTTCCTGGGCAGGTCCCTTGACATTACTTAGCTTTATGGCAAAACTGGCTTTCAGGAGGATCTGGATTGTCTTCTCCCCTTTCTCAAAAACTACCTCTGTAGTGTTGCCCCATATGATGATGCCCTCAATGTACTGCAGATGTTCCAGAGCCTCACCCTTTTCCAGGGCAGTCTGGATCAGGCTGTGGCAGATGGTGGGACTGTGCTTCCACCCCTGGGGCAATCAGTTCCAGGTGTACTGCACACCCCTTCAGGTGAACAGGAACTGTGGCCTGCATTCTCCTGCCAGAGGAATGGAGAAAAATGTGTTAGCAATGTCAGTAAGCTACACCATCCCCCTCCCTGGAAGTGAGAATCCCATACTTCTGCCTCCCTGTGATGATGTGCATGGTATAGAATAACACCCACACCACTCCAACATACACCTCCTCATGGCTACTGCTAAAAATTTACCTTGTCCTTGGCAAAAACTAGGACAGAAGCCTCACTGTAGTAAAAAAAAAATCTGTGTTAAAGAGAACAGTAGTAGAAATAGAAGAATGCTAACAATGAACATACAAAAGTGCAGAGTAGGAGGAAGGAGATATTTGCAATAAATACAGCACAAGTCTGTGAGAGAAAACACATTTTTGGGTGCTGGCTACAATTTTCATTGCAAGTTTCTCTTACTGAACGTTATCAGTGACATACCTACAAGTAACACATACACTACTTCTATTACTAGTGAGTGCATAAGCCACTGTTGGGCCCCTCAAGAGATATACCAATATGTGTTAGTGAAAGTGTCCACACAAAAATTTCACTGTGTTCACAGTCAGAAGCAGGAAAAAGTCACCACTGTGTCATGTCTAGAGACACAGTAAAATACAACATTTGCTTCAGAAGTGAGTTTCAGACTGAAGTTACTTTTTACTGAAAAAACCTCCAAAGGCTATTTCAGTGCCACGGTCAGCTCCCAACTCGGTATATACCTGCTATGGGCAAGGCAGAACCATGCATGAATTACTTAAACCAATTTCTCAATCAACACATTGAGACAAATGTTTGGGATCAGCTGAAACTTATCTATTAGGTATTGGCATTACTAAAAATATCATAGCTTAGTAAGTGTCTCCATCTCTGTGATAATCCAGCAACCCTCTCCTGCCTCTGCCAGTGGCCAGCACACGGTGCTTTTGAGCAAGGTGACCCTCTCTTTTCTGCTGTCTCTTGCCTCTTCTTACTCACACATACAACTACCCCTTGCCCCGAGACAGCTGTATGATCTCTTTATGACCCCTGGAGATATCAGATATCTTGCCCTGTAGCATTAGATTTGATTATCTTTTTCATTAACTTAGCTCAGATTGCCACAAATGTTATTAGTGCTTATGAACTACCCTTTTGAAATCTAACAGTACAGTGGGTAATAGAATTACATCCCATAGCAACGAAAGCACGAGACAAGAGTGCACCATGCAACAGAGCAATTCTTTCCATTTGTCCTCAGTATACCACCCTTCAGTTGCAAACTCCCTGTGTTTATGTATTACAGGCAGAAGAAATAACCTAGCTATAGACAACATGATTCATTAGTATCTTTCTAAATAGAATAATCCATTTATTAGAATCTGTCTTTTCAGATGAGCCATTACTTGTGCTCAATAGGACAGTAGTGGTCCTAAATTTTTTCTGATTTCAGAAAATAACATAAATTTTAACACAGAGGCTAATTTATCCCCAGATTCACAGCAGAAGAAGCAATTTGCTGTTGCTGTACCAATGTTACCATCATGAAGCCTATAGGAGTGAATTTACACATGGCAGGAATCTGGTAGACATTAGCAGTGCTACTCACTGCAATAAAGCTTCATGGGTGAGTTTTCAGAAACTCACTAAAACTAAACAAAGATCCTGAAAACATTACTGAACTTAATGGAAACCATCAAGGGTCTGCAGATGACACACACATTGGAAGCTATTTGCCCCAAATATGAGGATACATAAATACATAAAAACATAATATTATTTCTCCATAATCACTTTTAGGCACAGACTCATATATCCAAATCTATATCCAAGGCTATATCCAAATCTGTTTTATTCTGTGAGCCACCTTTGATACACACCTATGGGGAAAAGTGGGGGCCATTTCTGAATAGCTCTGTGGTAGGTGGGGCATACAATCTAACAAAGACTGTTACAACCCCTTCAGAAAAGGAGTGTTAGGGGTACAGGAAGGATGGGTAGTAATGGCCCTCTTCCAACAGCCAGCAAGCTGAAAATATCCTGTTTCAGATAAAATGTCACAGCAGATATTCTCTGCATTTTGGGCTAAAGAAGGGACGGTGAGGGCAAAATGCAGAGGCAAAAATTCAAAGGGCGGATTCTGTATGTCCATACTGCCCATGCTGTGGGGCCAAAGCATACGTACAGGTAGACCTAAACCAGCTCTGTAATCAGAGCCAACACAGCTATCATCATGCCAAAGGCATGAGGTACCAGCTTACCCACAACCCTGGGCAAAGACTCCAACAGCTCCTCATGCCAGCACCACTGCAGGTGCCGCTCCCCAGCCTCCATCCCCGGGGTCACGGAGCTTATTTGCTGCTCTGCCTGGGCTTCAGATTGCAGCACAGGCATCATCCCAGATCTCTCTTCCCTGTCAGCTCATCATGCAGGAGAATGAGTGTTTATAACAAATTTATAGTCATGCCCCACATGATCAGACTTTTCAAATCATGGTGTCAAGTGAGGTAACAGCAGTAGAGAAAGGATAACTGGATGTCTTTTGTAGCTGATGTAAGAAACATTGCTATTGTCTTTTTGATGTCAAGAAGAAATAAAGGGAGGGAAAAAAAGAATAAAAATATGAAATAAAAGGTAAAAGAGGATAAAATCTTCCCCCCTATTTTTTAGAGGTGGGTTTTTATTGCTAGTTGTTGATATATCCCTTTTTTGTATGTTCACAGAGAGGGAAATTTTCTTTCGTTCCATATTGTTATGACAGGACAGCTGAATGGCAGCATGGAGCATTTTAAATCAGCATTTCAAAGCTTCAGCTGTTCCAGGAATAGCTATTCCTATTACTTCTCTTCTTATTTGCACCAAATCAAAACACGGCTTAGCTTATTTGAAGAGTTCGTTAGCTGATTACATCTAAGCCTCTAAAAACTTTATCTAGGAAAACAGTTTCTAGCTATGAACATGAAGGAAGCCTCAAATTCCTATGTAACCATAAATAGCAATATTCAAAGAGCTCAGGGTTTTTGTGGGTTGGTTGTTTTGATTTTTTTTTCTTCTTAATGTGCTTTGAATGAGTTCATGTCCCAGCCCCCTGAAGAAATCTATCATCAGGTTGAAGCCCTGTCCTAACTGCCAAGGGCATCCATAGCCTCGTCTCATCGTTGAGATGGGTCTGTCCATCATTAGCTCCATTCTTCTCCAACTGCTCTCCTTCACAGGAGTCACACCTTGCTGTCTACACTGTTGCTTGGGCTTTGCAGCCCCCTGGAATTACCTCCAAGTGAAACCCTTCCTCCCTTCTGACAGGAGCATCAGTGGCCAAGCATTAGCTGTCACTGTGACTCTGGTTCACCTGCATCAAGGATGATGCTGTTCGGTATTTCCCTCTCCCTTGTGCCAGCCCTTACTGCTTACAAAGGGAAGCTGGGAAGTAAATGTCCATGCACAAAGTCCAGATTAGCACATATGCTGACCCAGTTCTCAGGTAAACCACAGAGACATCAGACACCGTGGGAGACATTTTTAAAGTATCTGATAATGTGAAATATCTCGGTGTCCAGGGAGGGTGGGATAGCTGGGTGGTCAGGTCAGTATGCTCCACAGCAGTCCTGAGGCTGGAAAGTCATACATCAAGGGACCCAAAACTGCCAATCTCATTCTCATCTCGAGTGATCTTTTTAAAGAGAAATCCCAAGCACACAGAGAATTTAAATGACCACCACAAAGAACCTGACAAAGCTATTTTCACCCTTTTCCCTAAGGCCAGAAAGGAAAACATTTTTTCCCCCTGAATCACTGACCTAAGACTTCAGGAGATGCAGATCTCTTTCCCAACTCCACTGTTACTTTTACCCTCTGTGTAAATATTTGTTTATTAGCCTGTCACATCAGATAATCAGCAAATCACTTCTCTTGGATTGCAATCCGCCACCTGACAGGTTGCCAAGACGTGATTAATATTCATCATCTTCCCTCCTAGAGGAAGAAGCTGCAGCTTTCCCTGGCTGGTCCAGAAAAGAAAGCAGCCTTTCTCACAGTGACAGTTCAAAATCCCAGCACTGTTCAAACAATTCACTTTACTCAGCTAACACTTCTTTACAGACAGTTGCTCTCTGAAATTGAAGCTGGATATTAATGGACTGTTTGAAAAATACAACCATGTGGGACAATTAAATTGTTTGAAGTTTGCTCTTTTGCCAGCCAGTGGACTTGACATATGGTTTCTCCCATGGGCTTAGGCATACAGAGCTTGGAAATGGGCTCATCTGAAAATTTGCCTACGGATCTTGGGGATCAAAATTCATTGAAAGGCTCAGACTAACTACACAGGTAAAACCCACTATGAAACTCTTGCCTTTTTTGTCTTACAAAAGCAACATAAAATCTCAGGTCATGACAGCTATTTCAGATCTACTTTCTTAATGAGAAAAAATATTCTCTCATTCCTTCTAAAATAGGAGTGTGTCCTTGACACCAGAGGAAAAATTCACAAAGGGAAATAATGATCACCGTTATCTGAAAGATCTGGAGAATGTCATGCTGCCCCATCACAGATATATTATGACTGTAGTCATTGGTATGAGGAAGCAGAAACTCAGGCTCCATAGAGCTTATTTTACTTAAAATTTTATGAATAGGTATTTCTGAAAAATACCTTGTGCACCATAACTGAGTGAACTCAGAGATCCAGGCATTCTGCCAGCATCATTACCCTCACCTTGCCTTGTCACCAGTATAGTGACAGAACAGACTGCTGCCCTGCCTGATGCTCCCAGATTATCTTGCAGCAACAACAGAGTCCCTGTTTACTGCACATGGAGTTCAGCTTGGGACAGCTCTGCATGCATGGCTGATGCTCTTTTAAAGGTTGCCACAGTGCTGCCCCAATACCAAGTGTCTTCCCACCAGTGATCAATCATATCTTACCTTGCAATCAGTGCCCTGCAGTCCATTACAGTTAATCAATGCTGGAGCATCTTCTGTCCAAAAAGATAAGTAAGCTCATTTTTCAATATTAACTGCAACAGTTTGCTTTTCAGCGTGATTTCACTCCAAAATTAAAAAATAATTAGGACCGATATACTGCTTTCTCTGTGCTACAGATTCACCCTGCCCCTGCTAACTGTGAGGTAGCCTGTCATCTTGTGCTTTGCCAGCAGGTAATACACACACACACACACACACACACACACACACAGAGGATCCTGCTTTAGAGGTTTGTCAGTACCTTTTGCAGCATAAGAAGCCAATTGCTCATTTTAGTCAGGTTCATCTCAGTAAATGAAAAAGCAGCAGAGCTTTATCTGTGAAACCAGGCGGGGCCCCTGTCCGAGCCCTGATGTTAATTGAGGTGACCTCTGAGAAGCTTTACCTCCCACCCAGTATCAGCTGCCTCTCAGGTTGTGCTGATAGCAAAATTAGAGGTAGTATGTGACCAGCACTTGGTTATTTCCCCTTCCTGGGCCGATGCCTTATTATACAAGGTTCTGAGGGATGTGGCTGTACAACTAACAATCTGTGAAAGCGTATTTCCCCAGCGGTTCCTCCCGAGCAGCATGAAAGTGTCAGATGAGGACAGAAGCTGGGATTATGCTTCTGGCAGGACTGAATCACAACAGGAGCTCTGTTGTTAACCATTTAACTGTCTAAATATATTGCACAGCACTGTCCTGTCAGGTTTCTGCCTGGCATTATTCCCATTAGAGAAAGTTCAGGGAGCTAATTGTCCAGCAAAACTGTGTGATGAGCCTCTGAACAGGCACCAAACTGACAGATCCATGCAACTGTTCAGCTGTTCCAGCATCCTGGCAATGGTGGCACAAAATTATGCTAAATTTTCATCTTCTTCACAACCAGGTCCTTTCATAGCAGTGGTTCCTGCACATCATTGTGATCTCTGAAAATATGTCATCCTTCCCTTCAGAAGGCAAAGGCTTGAATTACCATGACCCTTTGGCCAATGAGCTTCTTGTGCTGGTAGGCGGCTTAAGAAAAGCTTTCTTTTCCACACTGTTCATTACACTTGCATCAAACCCTCCTGAGGGTACTCTGAAAACATGCTGACACAAGCTGACAAGTGCAGCCATAGCCCGGGGGGGGCAGTAAGTTCAGGCCTCAGAGAGACAAGTTTTTCTTCCCCAGTGTTGGCTTCTGGGAGCTGCTTGGCAGCAAACAGCTCTGCTTGTTTACTGTCAGCCTGCTCTCTGCTCCATCCACCCATACTATCCTGCTTCATCTTCCTCTGCCTTCCCCTACTTCTTCCCTCTCCGTTATTCTCTGATGTCCAACTTCATAACACACTTCCCTTTTCAGCCTTCATTGCACATCCAAACACTCCTTAATAGCACAAATATTGCCTTCCCTTGCAATTAGGACATAAGGGGTCAGTGAAACCCAAGTTGTCTGGGTGCTGGCAGAGGAGCTCACCTTCAGCAGCCACCTCCTATACTGTGATTTCCCTCCAGAAGGCACTGAAGGTTCCCCAGGTTAGCACCGTCTGGCCTGAGTGAAAGGAAGAAGACAGCACTAATGAAATGCCTCTCCTGTCATCACTCCCTGTTAAATCCATCCCCTAACTCGACAGGGTAAATTAATGATGACATTTGGGGTGAGATGAAACAAATTTAAGGCAAATTCTCTTGTTGCTGTTAATTTGGGGACCTCTATTGGTTTCAGAAGGGATTATCCTATGATTATTCTAACAGTCTGCCAATAAATCTATTAAGAAATGACACAACCTCTCCTTTTTCCAGCCCCCTGTTTACAATTATAATTGGTCTTTTTATTTCCATAGTATTGTTGCTTAGTGCACTGCAGTACCTCCAGCCTCTGCAAGATTGAAGGTAGTAGGAATCTTAGCCTTACATTTCATTGCTCTTGTCAGTTCAAGTTAGCTACACAATGTCATTATGCTTTTATATAATACAGAAAAACAAGCTGTACTTTTAGTATTTCTTTTAAGTAAATCCATTCTTTTTCTAGGCAGCAGATAGCAAAAATTAATGTCTGTTCTCATAATATTTTATGATCTTGAACATCAAATATTCCCTGGTCACTGAATCAATTAGGATTCATTGACTCCTATTAATGGTTAACAGGGCACTGTGTTCTTCAAGCAGACATTCATAAGAGGGCTTTGACTCTGTGAAATCACACTAGATAGCCAGGAAGTCATTTAACTTACATGCAAGATCTGGTTTGCAGGAACCAAAAAACATGAATGCATTTATTTTCTTCAATGCATTGATGCCAGACAAACAGAACAACTTGAAAATATGATCTCCTAGCTTCAGCAGTTTTGCATAAATCCCTTTTATTATTTAGTTGTGTTTCAGGTAGACAAAGCCAGGCAATTTCTCTGATCATTGTCTGCCACGAGACATTAAGAAATTCAGGGTTTGTAAATTTTCAGAGAATATTTTTAGGAAATACCATTCTCTAATATTAGTGGAACATTCCCACTGGCAATTTAAATTGACAGTATAAGTGATAAAGGGACATCTTAATTTAGAATTATATGTACATCTACACATACAACCTGTCATGAAAAGGCCCTGAGCAACCTTGCTGTATACTTTAAAAACAATAAACCAACTTTGTACAGAACCCTATGCAACTGTCCTTGAAACGTGATGCTAATAAAGGACATTTTATGTTGTTCTACTCATGAAGTTTAAGAAGCAAATTAACGTGTCTCACTGTTAGCAATGTAAAACAAATAATGTTGGGATCCTTGGACACTGTGCTTCTCAGAAATAATTGCTCTCTTTCAAGAGTTAAGAGCCTCTGCCCCTTTCTAAATGCAGCACAGTAAAAACATCACTCTCACTAACAAGTATGGTTCAGTAATTGGAAAGCAATTTTAAATTCTAATTCCAAGTAATTTGATTTGCAGGAAATGGCAGTTAATTACTCATGCAAATGCCTCTGTTAGGTGTGGCTAGACTAATGCACAATCCATGAAGCAGGGAGAGCACACAGCTTGATGTACCTCAGACAGCCTGAGATATCTTTCATAATACTGAGTATGACAATTTTTTTTCCTGCAGATCACTCCCAGTTGAAAGTAATTTCCACGTGGAAGTTTAAATTAGAGGTGTAGTGCAGCACAAAGAATAAATGTCCTCCAGCCAGTTTTAACTACTCTTTTCAGACTTGCAGCCAACACACCCCTTTGTTACAGTCCCTTCCTGCTGCTCTTTGTTTCCCAGGGCCTGGACCTTTCTGCCATCCCAATTTCACCTTGAGACCATGAAGAACTTCCTTCTGATCACCAGCATGTCTGAAGGTATGGATTTACAATCTGAAGCAGGGCCCAAAAGTTCATGTACAAAGGGGTCAAGTCAGACAAAAAATGCCCTGTTTGAAAAGTCCTGCCTAAGGCAATGTTTTGACAAGGGAACCCGGCACCTTTTCCATGAGAAGAGGTTGATCCTGCTGTGCCCAGCCAGAGCTTTCCCACTCCCTCTCCAGAACACATTCCTGGCACGTTAGCCCTCGCTCTGTCGCACAAGGTTAGCAATGCTTCACTGGTGCTGTGTGTACACTCACCCACCTATTTTTGGCTCTATTATGGTGCAGATTCCAGTAGTAAATAAGGTGCTCGGTGTCTGCAGTCTATTTATACAAACCTAACCCTGTGAACTAGGAAAATACCACTACACCCACAGCACATGCAGGGAGAGAGACAGAGAGAGACTAAGCTGTGGCATAGCAGAGACTGAACATCCCCCTCCCACATGAGCACCCAGCCTCTCTTACCTAGCTATGCTTTAATAACTTTTTCTCTCTGAGCACACAGTTTTTCACTTGAGAACAGTGTGATATGTCCCATATACTGGCCAGAGAAGGGGCCAGGACATCAGCAGGGTGCTGAGCTCCTGGAGGCCATCTCTTCAGCTCCAGGGTGCATTGCAACCTTCAGTCACAGCTGCAGGTCAAAGTGACATCAGTTTCTAGAAAATCACCAGAAGAGATATGGGAAAAATAGCCTGAACTTTGAACCAAGACAGTTAGGAGGAACTGTAACAGAGAAAAATTTAGTGGGCAACCAGAGAAGCACAAGCTACTTGGGATGAACACAGCAGGAAGAGTTAGTAGGGCTTTTATAATGAGGTCTTTCTTGCTCTCCCTGGAGAACTGCAAAGGGATCCACAAACCTGAAGAAAAAGGCAGTTTGATTGACACTGACTGCCTTGATTTTCAAAACCATCTTCCAGAGCATTAGAAGAAACCAAGCATCCATGGAAGGTCTTTGCACAGCTAAGGAAATACAATTAGCAGCATTTTGTCAATGAAGAGTAAGCAACAGTTCAAGCGGGGTCTGTTCAGTGTATTTATGGGCAATTTAGAAAAGGGTGAAGTCAGAAAGCTTATCAAGAATACTAAGTTATTCAGGATAGTAAGGATGAGCACCAACTGTGAAGAATTGCAGAGGAATCATACACAACTGAGCAAGAAAATCCCTCAAAATGTTTACAGCAGAACTGGAAAATGTTCAGAGAAAGGCAGAAGAGAAGACAAAAGGTAGAGAAAACTGCTGTACAAGGAACAAATGAGTGAGGTAGGACACATCAGTGTGTGAAAGAGGTGACTTCTGGGTATACAAAAAAAGACTGCAAAAGGAACTGGTTTTCTGATTCTCTAACAGTACCAGCAATAGGGAGTCATCAGCTGAAGCCTGAAGGAGCCAAAATAACAGCAAAAAGAGCAGCAGGTGCTCCTCGCCAAAGGGCACTACAGATAATACAAGTTTTTGTGGCTTCAAGGGAAGGCTGGACTTATTCTCACAGAGGGGAACTGCCCTGAGACCACATCTAGCCATGAACTCTCTGAGCTCAAAAAGTTGAAGGCTAGGAGAGTATCAGGTATCACACATTCTTGTCCTGCTCAGACTCTTCCATAGGTCTTCACCTATGGACACTGTCAGAAACAGCATTCTGGGCTGGGTGAACCTTGGGTCAGGGTCTGCATCACCAATGTTATATTCTAAAAGCACTAAATTCTCTCCTATAAGGAAATTTCAACATCTCTATGGATTGACTGTGCTCTGGAGTTCTGTGTCAAATCTACCATTTTGCTTGGCTTCTTCCCCAGACATTTTATAATTCTGGCTGAATTGCACATTTAAAAAAATTTCATAGCAGAGGCAAGTTTGACTGCCCCCTTGACAGCCTCAGAAATAAGAGCACAAACACAGAAGAGCACAACCATAATTTTAATTTAACTTACAACTTCCAGGCTACTCTCCTGATGATTTCAAAGCTTGGCAGTAGCAATAAAGCTCTGTGCAAAGTTCAGTTTAAATAAAAAATGGCCTTGCAACCAGAATATCCTGGAACTGTGACATGCTGTCTTAAGTATGCAAAAGTGCTGAGGAAGAACTGTGTGGCATACATAAGGACAAGGAAGATGTCTAACACATCCATGAGATTATTTGGGAGCTGTATTTCAGTCGTTCTCTTTGGTTAAAGGTTGAAACGAGAAAGAAAGAAAGATGGTTGAAAGGTGACACTATTTTACAAATGAAATGCTTTGAGATCTGGGGGGAAAAAATTATTAGGTGCTAGTAGGAGTCCAGTCATGATATAGTGCTGAACAAAGCCTGCATGTACTTAATTGTTTTTTTTCTCCACCAAAGTTCTGCCTGGATTCTCAAGCAAATCAGTATGCCAGGCAGGGCAGAAAGCATACTGCAGCAAGGAGAGAAGGAAAGGAAAATAATGCTGTCATTTTCTATTTGCACATTTCTGATGCAAAAGGAGAGATATCATAGAGGTTATCCCTTAAAGCAGAGCTCACTTGGTATTTTTGGTTTCCTTCTCACAATCCTAACAAGGAATTTAACAAACAAGACATCGCCAGACAAAGCTTATGCAGAAGCAGCTGTAACTGGAAGACATCCTGTTCTTGCTGAGCAGCAGCATCTTACCTTCTTCCCCTAAAAAAAACCAAACTCAAAAAACCCACCCCAAACAAACAAAGCAAACAACCAACCACAAAAACCAATTAAAAAAAAATTTAAATCCTGATGTAGTTACAGGTCCTGATTGTGGAACCAAGTGATTCCTGTAATCAGCTGACCAGTGGCAGTCACAGGACCAGCACAGCACAGGCAGTATCCAAGGAGCCTCACACTGAGATGCAGGAGAGCTGCAATGCCCAGGCCTTCCTGGGGTGCCTCCTGCATAGTCCTGATTGTGCCTTCCCAGTCCTGCCTGCTCTGCTGTAACAGAAGGGCAGCTTCTTTTCTGTTTCTTCTGTTTCTTCCTCAGGTCCTTTATTAACAGAATCAGGGAAGGGGCTGAGGGGAGCTCAAGAAATGTTTTGCATTCTTGACTGTGGAACTACACTTGAAAATTGTCCATATAAATGCACAGATATTAATTCTGCCCTCCCTTCCTTCACACAGCACTGACAAGTTGTTCTGTCCCCAACAAGATTAATGAAGGTGGTTTTCTGCTGGTTGATGTTCTACAGCCCATGCACGCTTGTGGTCACAGCACACCTCCTCCAGCCTGTGATCTCCCTGCCACTGTGACCCCCTGGAGCCATTCCACACACACCTGGCTCTCTCTGCATCCCTTCACCTTGTCTTTCTCCCTGCTGGCTGCTGAACTGAACACAGAGCCTGCTGCAAGGGGTTTGAGCCCCATGTGCTGCCTGGAGAAGGTTTTATCCTCCTGCAGAGCCTCTTTGTTCCTCCCCTCCAACTAACCACCTTAACAAAACTTGAAACAACTCCACGTCTTTTGAAACCCCATGCTTCCATCAGATCTGCTCGAGTGACTGGTGGGTTCAAAAATTACACCTGTGGGAGTGAAGGTGTAGGCAGCTTATAAAGACTCTGGTAACTGCTCAAGCTACATTTCCTTTGGGAAGTTTGACTAATCTTTCCACATTCTAGGTCTGGAATTTTCATTCAGCTAATCATTCAATATTTAGCACTCTGTGAATTTTTTAAGGCTATTATTCCACAAACTTGAACACTTTCTGCTTCCCTGATGTTTGAATATACTCTTACTGCTGAGTTCAAACAAGGTGAGATTTTGGTGAGCAAGATGAAACACATTCTCCCTGTTTTCCCATTTATTTCCCTTTTTGAAATCCCAGTAAAAATAGAATTCCCTCAAGGAGGCTTCAAAAAGTCCTTGAGGTTCTTTATTATGAATTGAAAGGATCCACATTAAAAAAAATACATTTTTCATTTAGAAAATGGCACTCATAGAAAGAAACATGGAAGGCTGTAAGAAATCAAGCCACATGCCCTGAGGGCCATGATTGCATTGCACCTAACTTCAGCTGAAGCCACTTCACTGGGATATTTGATTTACTCTAATGACTACTACTTAACTCGAGTTCTATTAGTAAGAGTCCCAGTAATTTGGGACACATTTATCTGGAGCCAATGGACTGTATAATGTTTAATTGAGTATTAAGCAAGTGAGGAAGTTAAATCTCTTTTTGATTGATAGAGGAAGCGAAGATTCACAAAATAAGCACAGGCAAAATGCACTGAATTTCACTTTTAGATTTTTTTTAAACTAATTTATATTATTTTCATGACCTTTAGGCATCAGACTAGGTGCTTACATCAAACCCATTGAAACTGAAGTCTGCATAATCCTGAAAGACATGATTCTTCCAGCACCCAGGCAGTGATGGGAAGGATCTGCATGTATATGCAACTCAGAGGTTAGGCTGGAATGCCTACACTTCAGCATGAAAGGGAGAGCACCTGCCACCTTCACTGGAATCCAGGGGCTGTTTTGACAAGTCCAGACTCCAGGTCAATGCTTGTGTCCCATGAAACCTCAATGGTGACTAAGCAGATAACTGTCTATTAAACTTCAAAAGTTCTATCTGTATCCTAAAGAAACTGGTTTGTGAACTTGGCTAGGTCAAAGACAAAAGCAGGGACAGAATTCCTGAAGGTTCGGGGTAACCAGAGTCAAACTGAGCTGAGGTATAAACACATTATCTAATCACTGTAACAGACAGTGCAACCAGGAACCAAAGGGAAAAAAGGAAAGGGGGAATCTTTTTCCATATTCAGCACAAGTAGTCACAACGTCACTGTGCTTTAAAGGCACAGCTTGCTTCAACTCAGCTCAATCCCTCTCTACGGGAATTTTTCCCTTCTCATGCTGCAGGCATCTCCCCAGCAGGGCCCTCAGCCATTCCTGCTGGCCACAGGCAAGCAGCAGACTGAGCGCCAACCTCCCCAGCACAGCCTGCAGCAGGCAGAGAGACAGCACCACTGACCTGGTGTGCAAATAGAGAACACAACAAGTGGTGTCCAAGAGAGAGAGAAAGTTTACCGTGAAATAGAGAAGATTCGATGCACCATTTTCAGAGAGTGCTTGTCTGGGCTATTGCACTAAATGTAAATGTGATGGGAATGCCACCTGGAGCTACAGACTTAGACAAGGTATTCCAAAGGCAGAATTACCCCTATTACTACACACTTAGAGTTACCCTAAATTAATGATAGTCCTGCAGTCCTCATCAGCTGGGGGGGAAGAAAAAAAAAAGAGATAAAAGAATCTTAACTGAGTAACCATTAATATGCTGTATATTGCCTCTGGAAAAGGCAATTTTGAATGCAGTGTTTGTAATGACCTAGTCTTGACTGAGACCTGAGAGAGCTTCTCCCAGGCATACAAGCATATGGGACAGGTTTGTTCCTGACAAGACATCTGTAGAGGTCTCTCCCTTAAGTTACAATTTATGTGGTCCTGAGTAATTGCACTCATATGAGTGGTTTTGTTGGAATGAACAAGGAAATGAGGTGATGTTGATGCTGCTGAAAGATCACACAAACACTGAGGGAACATGTAATTTTATGTTCCTACCCTCCACAGCCAGAGGATGTGAAAAATAGTCCACAGGGTATGTTCACATTGCACTGGAGGTTCTTCAGATGTGAATAGCTGATACACAACATAACAGTTAAGGTAAAATAAGGTAAGGTAAGCAAAGTTGAACTAGTTGCCAACATCAGAGTCCAGCCAGGACACACAAAGTGAAGGAAACACTGGACTGATTCAAAACACGTATTTCCTTCTGCGTTCACAATAATTATGAGCAGTGAGGCAAATCTCCACAAGATGCATATACTCAAGGCCTCTGATGCTCAACCAGATACCTGCAGAGCTAAACATCAATATTAAATTCAATGTTGAGATGCACCAGCTCTATTCATAGGGTACCAGCTGGACTGATGAGAAGGGAAGTCAGCAAAAAGATTTGTTTATCTTTTCTAATGATTTCTTTTTCATCCTGGTTTCAGCTCTTCCTTATTCCTCTACCAGGTGTGCATAAATGGCTGCATATGTACCAACCTTGCTTTCCTCCAGCACTTCTCTTCAGCTTCTCTGCTGCTTTCAAACCATTTATGTTTCTTTCTGTTTCTGCTTTCCAACTTTTTTCCTTCTTTGTTCCAGCTGTCTCCCTTGACTGATTATTTTCCCCTTCTCTCCACTCACTGTTTTTCTTTCATAGGCTAAGATTGTAATTTGTTTTTCTTTTAATTTCCTAACCTTTCCTGCCTTAATATTTGTTTCCACCTCCCAAACCCAGTATCACACACAGAGCACCACAGGAACAGCTTTCACCCCTGATGTGCTCCCTCTTGATAAAAGCTTGCAAGGTTTGGACTGACTCTATTTACAATGTGTCTTTCAGATGCAAGTGACGGGAACTTTTTTCCTAAAAGTAAAAAAAAAATCCCTTGTTCCTTCATTCTCCTTAGCCTTGTCATCCATCAAAGCAGTCAGCCCTTTATAAAATGAGCTGCTATGAGGGGATTCTGTTGGCAGGGAACCTGCTCTGGCTGGGAAGCTGCCAAAGGCTGTAAAAGCACTGACAAACATCACGAGAGAGAGAGAGAGAGAGAGAGAGAGAGAGAGAAAGAAGCCTTACCCAGTGTCTCAGAAATGGGCTAGTATTACACAAGTGGAAAAAAAAGCATAGAGATGTTTCAGAGTTAGTGTCTCTAATGCAAAACCATCACATTTTAGAAAAAGAGTGATTTAGGAATGATTGCTTTTCTCAGCAATTCCCAGTCCAGAGCTAACACTGCTCCTCTCCCCCACTTCTAGCTTCAAATACAACCAGCAGCTGTTCTTCAGATCCCTGTGATGTTGACAGAGCAATATCTCGTCATCAACCAAATTCTCCCCACTTGGAAAACCTCCTGTTAATAAGCGTTTGTGAAAACAGATGTAAAGATTCTCCCAGATGTAACAGAAGTAGAATATTTAATTTCCTCTAATACCTTTTATACAAAATTCCACTTGAGTGTCCATCTGATGTGGCACATGCTGACATCTAAGGAGAAAGTGAGTAAAACAAGTTAGAGAGGTGATGTTTGTATGCAAGTACTACAAAAATCATTCAAAGCCTTCTGATTGCATTTGCTTCTGGCCTGCAAATGTACATCTGTTCCCACAGCTACTTTTTCCATTCATGCTTCTCCTTTCTTTTCAGCAGTTTGCTCTGTCCATTCATAGTATCTTGGCTTCACTAGACTGTAAACAATTTGGCATTCACTGCCCAGCACCTGGCAAACTGGTACTCCAGCACTGACAAAAGCCTGGTGTGCTCTAACCATATAGATAACTGCTGACATAGAGTGATATTTATTCATTAAAAGGATGTATCTAAAAGCTGGAACCTGAAAGTAGAACAGTATTTAACCCCACACCTTTTTTTTTCCTTACCCTTTATCAGTGTGAAGAAAAGGTTAGAGTGAAGGACATTTTTAGCCTGCATGCTGGGAATTGTCTGTGCTCTTTACCCCAGCATCACAGAATCAGTGTGAAGAGCTCATCCGTCAAAATGGTCTGCTCATTACCACTAGCAGTACTGAGTCACTCTACCCCAAAGGAAGGGGTTGCAGAGGAAGGGAAGCTGGAGACACTTTACTGGAAAGAAAACTCATAGTAAATTTGGTATTTTAAACTTCTCAGGCAGCTGGTTTGAATAAGCCCAGCATCTGCAGAGCTACCCAAAGGGCTGTAAGACTGATCTGGCTTTAAATAGGAGAAAACTAAATGGTCATTTGGAAAGCATTAGGGTTTGAGCCCACTTTTTGCTCTGCAAATAAAATCAGGAATCCTCCACACACATATGAAAGAGTACAGGAGAAAGTTCTAGGCCTTTTAGCTCCTCTAAGAGTTCACAGAGATAGCATCACCATGCCACTCAGGTTCAGAGCCCTGAAAGAGAGCACTAACTAGCGCAGCACCTCAGGTAGGGACATCTGGATTTGCCTGGCAACTATTTAAGCGGGTATTCCTGGTATATACAAACAGAAAGTTGGTCTGTCAGTAAACCTACATTCATGTGTCACATTCTTGTAGTGCTAAACATTTTCCATTTCAGATCTGAAGGACAGAAATCAAGACTAAGTATGTCACCTCTGTCAGGTCTTGCTGCGGTTCTGGAGCCTCCAGCCAAAGGCAACAATGTGAAGAGCTGCAGAAGCTGAGTACTGAGTAGATGTCCTCAGGACAATTGGATCCCAAACCTGGCTATTTCAATTCAACTAGTTGTTCTGGAATATGGTTTCTGCCCTTTCTGCTGAACCTTTTAAAATATCTGCTCATGCAAGTTTCTGAACAAATAAGTCATGCCACTCCCTAACAATCTTTCTCTCCTACAAAGGCCTATATCCACGCTGATTTGTAAAATATTTAGACTATTTTTTCTTTCATATTTAGTCTGTATTTAAAACAGATCATTGTGTTTCTACATATTTAATGACTATGACTCATAAAACCTATTTCATCTGCAGTTTTGTTATTCTTGTGTGATTTTGATGCTATTATTTTTGGCTACCAAACAAGAGTATTTTGGTGGGGAAAGAGACTGAATCTTCTGGACCTCACAAATGTTTTAAGAAAAGTTAGTGCTCATACAGGTATACATGAATAATTCATAATGCAGGCTCATTTTTACCACCATAAATTCAACCTATTAGTTTGCAAATCCATTTTTGCATTATTCATTTTCTTCTAGTTGCAGAAAACCTTAAATAAAGTAGGGAAACACTGCAGTGCTGGAAATGGTTAGAAGTTAGAAACAATAAATATTTTTCATTTAGAAGTAAACTGAGAACAGAGGCACACTTTCCAATGTGTGATATTTGACCTCGGGGCTAAACACAGCTTGACCTTCTTAGCCTAATTCTTTTGTGGAAACACAGCCAGTACAATCACAGTGAGATTTGTGTGTGTCTGTGTGTTAGGAGTTTCTTAAACCCACAGGCCAAATTCCATGAAATTTTACAAAAGAGCAAAATGCCTTTACACACTCTCAGTAATTTTCAGCTATTTCAGGTTGCTTGAAAATAGATAATCACAATAAATAACCACAAAGAAAATATACTTTTCTCTTGTGCTCTAGCTTAAGATGCATTTAATTAGAAACTGGGGAAGCCAAATGGAAGTGAGGTAGAATTGCCCCACTTACAAGAAAAGCTCATTCAGCTCTCTTTTAATTTCAAAATCTGATGTCTAGGTCAGAAAGGAACATCTATATTGGCAAGCATCAACTCTGAAACTTATTCGAACACATCTGGTTTTGTGCTATGATATATCCGTATTCTGTGGAACAAGGGCAGCCACTACATGTAAAGGTCATGCCTATGACAGAGACTTATCCTAGTGATCCTCATCCTCTGATTTTAGTTGAAAGTGCTTCTGTCTAAAGTGCACAGAAACCAGCTAGGCAGTTTACATGATTCCTCCAATGTCCTGATGCACTAAAGCTGGATATCCCAGGCCACTGCTGTCTAAGGGAAGGCCAGGCAAATCAATGATGGCTCCTGATAGGTCTCTCTTTTTGGCCATCTACCTTAACACCAGATAGCATCAATTTATTGAGACATTAAAAAAACCAAAACTAACAACAAGAAGAAACAAAAACCAAACAAACAAACAAACCCAAAAAAAAACCCCGAAACCAGAAACACCCAACCAACCAAAAAAAGAAAAACAAAACAACCAAAACCAATACCAAAACCCAAAACAAGCAAACAGAAAAATACACACAAACACACACACAGAAACCAAACCAAAAAAACAAACACAACAATGATGTGCAGCTTTGCGACCAAAGCAGTGCTCCTACTGTAGAACGTTCTTAAGATACTTGTGTCTGTGCCCTGGGGTGACATCACTACCTCAGAATTACTGTGTAGAGATTTTGCACACCTTCAAAAACATTTCACCAAGAAGCCCTACAGAGAACCCACAAGCAGAGTGCTGGGAATTTCTGAAGAACTCCAAGAATGGCATTCAAGGGGGTAGGTAAACACCAGTTTGACTCTTGCAACTGCTCATGACTTATTTAGCATCTCAGAGGATGCAAGACGTGTTCCAGTTCAAACAGAGCTGTAACTGTATTCAGCTACTTTGGCAACCAGTCAGTTACCAGAAAGGATTGACATACATGTATTTACATGCCAGCTGTGAAAACTTGATGAAGCCATCCAGGTAGGTATCAACTGCACTTTATATCTGTCAGAAAAAGTAACAATAATTTTAGCAGACACTGAAACATACACCTTAGCCCTGCAACTTTGTCATCACTGCCATAAATGGCAATAGCTAAGAACCTGAACAGGACTTACTTTGGGCCAGTCATGCATAATTTTCCACAAACATTGCACAGGGGGGTCCAATTCAGTACAGTCCCTGCCTGTGAAATTAGACCAAATTTCTCATAAGACCAAAACATTAATTATTTATACATATTTTTAATATCGTGCTAGTAGTTAATATTTTGGATTTTCTATCAGTTGTTTCATGAAGAATAATGTATAATGAGAGTATCTGAAATGTAAAAGATCCTTATGGGTGTATAGGTAATAAGAAGTGGTACACTACTTGAAATCTGGACCTGTAGGTATCAATTTTAAAGAAATATTTAGGCTGGGAGAATACCAGGAAGTAATGAGGCTGTCACTGGTACTGTGTTGCTGCAATGGCACATGGACAAAGCAAATAACTTGCCTTTCATTCCCTTCAGGGAGGCTGGAGCCAAGAAGTAGCACTAAATAGCCATAGTCCTGGGCTAAATGCCCCTTCCCTACAGCCTGGTCTCTTCCAGTTAAAAATATCTCTGGTTTCCCTCCAAGGAAATATTAAGCTTATCCTCTGAGAAAGCATTTGGAAAATGATAAATACAATTTCAGCATTAGGCTTTTAAGGGTTAGCCACCACATTTTTTTAAAGGGACTATTAAAACTGATTCTATCCCTCACTCTGCGCAGCTCACACCAAGGAGCATTAAGCCTCAAGAGACACGTTGAGGACATTCTTAAAGCAGCACTAAAACCCCAGTTTCACATACTACAAGGTAGCATGCAGGCCACAGCTGTGGATATTTCCAAATAGAACTTTACAGGCTATGCTGCTAACACAGAGCATGCCATCCACTCTGTCCTGCTTCTTTTTTCCTCATGAACATCAGTACGAGTAACAAACTCAGAGACTGACTCCAGTGCAAAGAAAACTGTCCACCAAAAATGACTTGTAGGGCATCCAGGACATACCATGTGCACACACGCGAGGAAAACTGGGTCACCACTGCTTCTTCCTCCCTTTTTTTCTTCTGCAGGCACTCTGCAGCGTGAGGTAAAATCCTGCAACTGGATCAGCAGGATAACAGCATTACAAAACCCATCAATAGATCAAGTGCTCAGGGACATAGAGGTCTAAAACACATTGTGAGAGCCTTTTCTTAGCCAGCAGCTCCCCATTCATCTTATCTGCAGTTCAGTGAAGCAAAGTATTCAATCAGAATTAATTCTTACTGTATAAAAAGTGAAAGACTGGATATTTAGAAAACCTTAACAGAGCTTTATATCAATAACAGGCATGCAACAGAAAGGTTCTCTACAGTAAATGCAATTAAAACAAACAAACAAACAAAAAAACCCCCATAAACATTTCTCATAGTTATTTTGAAATAGCCATTCAAACTAGCTACATTGGGCAAAGCTGGGGTTGTAAAAGTGCTCTTGGTTCAGGATATGCTCCATTGCCACCCACAATTGAAAAACCCCACACAAGAGCATATTTTCTCCTCCTGCTATAACAAGGGGCAAGTGAAATATTTTAGAGCTTTAGGATGACTTTCTTTGGATGTGCAAATACCCCAGGCTGAACTATAGTTGGAAACATTCACTGAAGGATTGGGCAAGGGGAACTGAGAGGCCCTAGGTGGAACCCCACAGAATGAGGGGTGCACCTCTTCCTGCATCAGTGAACATGTCCGCAGCACTAACACTGCAACCTCAGCTGCCAGTGCCCTGAAAAACAGGAATGGAAACCTGCCCTTCATCATTCAGTCATTGTTCCCCACTCTGTCTGGCATGGAGGGGGGCTTGTCTTCACTAAATTCAGACTGGGTAACAGTGTTTTGCACAACTTCCAACTTTTACTTCTGTGTTAGTGTGAGGGGGAAAAAGCACTCCATGCTGGCTTGTGCCAGCCATCTCCATGTGATGTAAGAGACAGAGAAAGGCAGGATAAGGGTGAGGGGTTCAAGGACAATCCCTCAAAACCTAAATGTCAACTTGGGAAATCTCAGCTGGAAGAAATTCTATATAGAACAGAAACAGGGCTGAGCAGGTAAAGCATACATACATTTTCTGCTTTGCTGGAAAAGAACAGAGCTCCAAAATACATTTTTTGTTATAGGTATTGTACTGGAGGAAAAAAAAGCTTTTTATACAAATTCCTCCACTGGTGCCTCCTTTCTCTGTGTGTGTGTGTATTTTCTGGGAGATGGGGTGGGGGGTAGAGTACAGGGATTTTTTTTAAACTTTTAAGTACTATTTGCTGAATTTAGACCAGAAACCCACACCTAAGGCTTCCCAAGGGCAAGCTGAAGGTTGAACCAGAATACTTCAACATGTGCCCTTTTCCTCCTCAACTCCCTTGGCATGCACCAAACCTGTATCATACCCAAAATCAGTGCCTGAACAAACTAGGCAGCAAAGACAGAAGGTGGAACTCACCTCGCCTCATGGCATTGTAGCACAGGTCTGTAGGAGACAATCCACAGAGCTGCATCCACTCCTCTTCAGCACACCGCACAGGATAACTCAGCCAGTGGCTACCTGGAAGCCACAGTCTTTAACAGAGTTGCTAGCAGGCCCAGCCAAATCCCAAATCTTCAGTGCTGGGCTGTTCTGAAAACTTTTCCTAGCAATTTCTTTTCTCTGTTAATTTCTCCTTCATAGGAAAACCATCACCAGGAGAAAAACCTTACACACTAATGGAAAGTGGAAAATTCACACCAGAAATTTCTTTCAGTTATCTACCGCTTCTACTTAAAAAAAAAAACAGCAAGTAATTTCAGATTTCTGAACACATGCCTGGTACCATTCAGCAAGCATCCTACACACAAAAGCAGTTGACACCACATTCAAGGCATGTATTGGGGATCTGCCTCGTGCTTCACCTCAGGTCAAATCAAGTCATTGGTGAAGATCTGAATATTCTTTCTCTTTGAAACTTTGTAGAATTTTTTAATTACCCTAAAAATGCCAGTGACAGCTAACTGATATATATCCATTTTACAAGTATATTGTAACTGAGGTAAAATATTATTTCATAGAGACACCTGTGTACTATACAGCACAGAGTACATGGAAACCAAAGCACTAGAACACTTTTTATAATGCCAGATGCATGGAAGGCAAGAAAAACACCCCCTTGCTTAGCATTTGCAGGGTGTTCACACAAAAATTGTCACTCATGTATCCATCCTTCAGGAACCTAGATATTCAGTGCATAACATGAACATAACATTGAAATATTTTCATATTGTACTTGGGTAAATCACTGATTTTTCTCTTATTAGCAGTCCCCATGGTAACTAATGTTAGAGAAGGAAGGAAAAATCTGATGCCAGAGGAACAGTTTTCACATAAATGGACAAATGAGATGAAGAGGAGGCAGAGACACAGAGGTTTCATTCAGCACTGTTTGGGAGAGACAGCATAGCTCACTGCCATTGAGTAAAAGTTTGTCAGGAGAATGAGCCTGGTCATGTAGCTGCACAGCCAGTCAAGAAGCACAGGGTCAACTTCCTGAGCAGACTTGGTGGCACTTTGCCTGAAGGAGCCTCCAGTGCCTTCCCCACTCCCCAGGGTGCAGCATCCTGTTCCAGTCAGGTTTTTTGTCTCTTGGCTGTTGCCTTAGCTCTAGTCTTGAAATGCAACAGATGATCTTATGCAAGTAGTGTTTAAAAACAGAACTATAAAAATTGCTTCAGAATATAAGACACTTGTGAAATATGCTTCTACTACCAGTCCTACTGTGAAACACAGTGTTGGTGATAGCCTTCACTGCACAGCCTGGTTGTTCCTACCAGAAGGCTAACCTCCATCTCAGGTCCTTGAAGCAAGCAAGGAAAAAAGACTGCAGAAGGAGACAGAGGATTTGACTGGGTTGCAATTGAATGTAGGATCTAGTGAATCCCAGGGCACAGGTACATGAAAAAAGCCACATGCTCACTTTTGGATGGATGTATTTTTCAAATACCAACAGAAAGCATAAGACATCTCCAGGATGCTTCATGTAAATCTTGCTTCCTGGCCATTTCAGCCTCATGTTAACACACAGGGCATCTGATATGAATTGGCTGATAAACAGGAAACAAAAACCTAACAGCCAAGCCAACTGAATAGCAGAGAATCTCCAAGTGTCCTGTCAGAAAGCCGTGGCTCTGTAGTTGTGGAGCTCATCCTGTGTTTCAGTCAATGGTTGTTTCATGTGTCAAAACAGAAAATGCTAATAGGAACCTATAAATAAGGCATCTGAGCAGGACTTTGCCACAGGCATTTTCCTGCTTTGCAATACTGACTTCAGGAACTGCAAGTAGTTGGAGGAGGTTATCACACAGACACTTCCATCCAAAACAATTCACTGTTTTTTTAAGAGCAGCCAGCTACCATAATTGAGCTGACAGCCTATTGCTAACACTTAATTTATCTAATAACACTATTGTCTATCAAACATATTCTGTGCTAAGTTCAGCTAGAAGCCTGGAATCCAGATGGTTTGCAAAATCTGGAATAACTCACACTGTGGAGGGAACTACACCCTCATTTATTTAGCAGTCATTGATTCAATATATATCTCACACTACTTCAGTGCAGATATTTAATTCTAAAACACTCTTCTTGTGATGAAAAAAAAGCACTGAACAGTGCACTGAACATTTTTCAACATGGTTGGAAAATGCAGCACCACATTTAATACAGAAACAAGAAAGATACAGGAACTTACACAGGAGAAGCCAAAAGCTACTAACAAGATGATACAATCACTGTATCATTTCTTGAGGATTAAGCTGACAGAGGTCTGAGCACACCTCACCCATCCAGGCATCTGAATGTGATGAAATAAGTACAGAAAGTATATCCTGTTCCTGTATCTGTCTGTGCTATCTCTTCTGAAGGGGATGCCTTCAGTGCATCCCAAGGTCAACATTCAGCAAGTTCTGAATATGCGTCTGTCCTCCTACAAAATCACTGGCTGTCCCTGTTTCCTACATATACACCCTCCTGAACACACACACACACACACACACCCTGCCCATCCCTCTTGGATCCCACCAGTGGCTTGCTGCTCTGCCTCACAGCACAAGCCCCATAGCCTGCACCAGCCCCTTACTCTCTTTATATTGAAATTCGAACATGTGCGCCTGGTTCCTTTCTCACATAGGCAGAAACAAGCCTTGCGTGGGAGCAGATCTGGTTAAATCACACAGGATGGCATGGACAGCAGGAGGGATTATGCCTGGAATTGCAATGGGTAACCCAGAAGAGAGCGTCACAAAGTGCCAGTCCAGTGGTTTTATGAATGCAGTTCACAAAGTCCCTTGACTTCTTGCTTTTTCTGAGGCATGCTGTAAAACACTAATATATATATATAAATATAGTTCAATGCACACACTGAAAGAAGAGGTCTATTTCTTTCCTATAGCACTGCCTGAACAGCATGAGATTCTTGAGGACTAAAAGAAGATATAATGCACTCATTCACAGAAGCATTGTAATGGGTGCTAATCAAAGCAACACCCCAGAATGGAGGCACTTGCTTGTCTGAAATCATTGAATGAACTTCTTGTTATAACACATGAATGACCAGGGGTATTTTCCCTAAAAAAAAAAAAAAAGAAGGGGTTTTTTCAAAAAAAAAAAAAAAAAAAAAAAAAAAAAAAAAAAAAAAAGAGAGAGAGAGAGAGAGAGAGAGAAACAGGAGACTTCAGTGCTAAAGAGCTCACAGAATGGTTTCTCAGGTCAAATTAAATCATATTTAATGTTGAATGTCAGAGGGGAAAATTACTTGACACATCTCTTGTATGGTAAAATTTAAATGGCATCTATAGAAGAAGACCCTTTCATTGAGAAGTAGGGTTGTTGGAGAGAAATATTTTATGTTAAAATTATGCTGTTCAAAGTGGGGAAAATCTTGTCTATTTTTAGAATGTAAGGAACTAAGCTCCCTGTTGCAAAGCACTAAGTAACACAAATAATTTTTGTTTCTCCAAGCTCAGACATTTTGATGCCAGCTGTGATCTCTATAACAATCTCAGCCTAAGAATTCATGTCAAATGCTAGTTTGCTATCCCAAGTTTCTGTAATTTAATTCCTATTGCCTCTGACTTCCATCTTCCACCCCTCCCCAGAAACAGTGAGAAGAGCTGACTCATGGAAAACAGGTGTTCAAAAATCACCCTCTCTCCACAGGAGTTCATACCAATTTGGCTTCTGTTCTCCCATCTTGCTGGCAATCAACATGCTCACTCCACCCTGGCCCCACACCACAGTTCCCTGGTCCCACCAGGAGCAACCTGGGTGCTTGTGCTCTTTGTACAACCCATTTTCTGCCCACTCAGGGGTGCGAGGATACAAGTCCTTGCTTTGGCAGCTATCTGTTTAGTTTGCCTTTGGATAAGGAATACAATTGATTTGCATTTATTAAGGAAACTAAAGGTCACCACCCATCAAGGTCTATTATATATCTGTCATACTTTGCTCTACTGAGGAATCCTAATAGATAAGCACTGATTTATCCTTTATTACTGGAATCATTGGTCAAACCTAGCAATAAGTAAGGCATCAGTGTTAATGCTTACTCCAAAACAACAGCATCTGCTGAGCTGGTCACACTCCCTGATGAACATTACCACTGCAGTGTGAAGAATGAACAGATGCACCCATACATCTACAGCAGAGCTCTTTCTCCAGTCAAAGCCACTCTGCTGAATCTTTTGTTGGCCTGCCCTCTGTATACCTGTGCAGCCAGTGGACCAAGCAGAGAATAAAACCCCTTTGCAGCCCATGTGCACCTTAATGGAAAGCTGCCTTACCAGGACAACAGTGGCCAGTCTGACCAGCCACTCCAAACACAAGGGTGAAGGCTGCCTAAAATGGAACAGGCAACTTTCTGGAGAATTTAACATTCAGGACAGAGACAAGATTTTTCATGGCTTTCAGCAGCTCAGAAATTGTTTCTGGCTATTCTATGCCCAGCTGTCTTCTCGTCCTCCCCTGAGCTGCTACCCCTGTGCCAGATGCTGCAGAGAGCACAACATTCACCTGCTCTTGCAAACAAGCCAAATCTCATAAGAATTTCCCATTCACTTCCAGAGTGAGAAACCCTGACAGAAGGGAAAACCCAAAATTTTAGGACTACCATCTTTTCATTTCCCCTTTTGCAAGCTTATGTTGTCTTTTATAGCCTTCATCAGCACAGAGGTACAGATGCAGCTGGACATCCCCAAGGCTGCCAAGGTGGCCAGTGGTGCCAGCACCTCAGATCTCCTCACCCACACTCTGCAACACCTGCACAGCTGATCCAGGCACGTAACTGGAGTGAACTGAGGCACAAATGTGGTTTTGCTGCCTGCTGCAGGGTACATTCTACCTGTGCTTTCTGCTCCTGGGAAGTCCCATTCATATTTCATCCTTTAACTGGCAACATCTCGGTGGTGAGACACCCACCTATGGCTTTTTGCAAGCCCACTTAAAATAGATGTCTCTAGCACAGGCTCCTTGGGTCTCACAGAAGAAAACTTTTGGGGTTTTTGAGAAGTAGAAGCAAATTGCTGAATAGACTTGGAAGCAATTTTTCCATGCAAAACTTCCAGGTCACAGTGACAGAAAGAGGTGCTTCACCACACTATCTCACAATATGAAGCCTTGTTGAAAGCTCAGTACTTCCCACAGGAGACAGAAACATGTTGACTTACTCCTCTGTCTACTCCTAATAAGAGATACAGAAAGAATGGGTGGGCACATGCTTGTTAACAAAGGAAAAATATTGCCATGGGAGTAAAACAATGCACACAGGAGACCAGAGAACAGCATTTTATCCATCTAACTCCTTCTGCTCAGACAGAAATACAGCAAACATCTAAATTACTCCCATTTGCCAACAACATAAAGCTGTCTCCAGCTTCACTAAGTAATTACATGGGGTTCCTCCATGCCAGGCAACACCAAGGGAAGCTGAGGGAAAAGGACTGTGCAAGTACAGGGAACAAGAAACACCTTCCCAAAAACTTACTGGCTTTGGAGAACAGCATACAAGTGGTGTAGGTAGAACAGATGAAGAATAAAATATTTAAAAGGTAGAATCCAAAAAAAGCCAAATGGTACTCAGAAAACAAACACTGAAAAGTATTTCTAATTCCTTACCTGTTTGCTGAGCTTTTCATTGAAGCAATCGTGCTCCTCAGTGATCATTGTGTCAAGTATCAGGTTGTTATTGCAGACTAGGAATAAGAGTGTCATGCAAATAATTTCCTAAGGTTTTGAATTGTGTAAAACAGGTGAGCAGAAAAGTATCAGCGGCACTATTCAAAGAACGTATCACATCAAAAAGAACACAGAATAGAGCACAGAAGAAGGGAATGCAGTTCAGAAAAGGTTTTTAATTAAAAAATACAAAGTCAGAACAACATAGGATAGGAAGAAAATGAAGTTTCAGAATAATTTGGTCCCACAGGAGAATCACCTAGTACCTCTATCTTTTCCAGTACAGGTTTGGCTAACCTGTCCTAAACACTTGTAGGGATGAAGCACCACCAACACTGCCACTCTGGAATCTATCCCAGTCCTTTGCTTTTAGAAAGATTTTCCTATGTCTTCTTTGAATAATCTCTGCTGCACTTCCAGTAGAGTCAAAACTACCTTGTGCCAGCTACCATAACTATGGAAATATTTTATTTTCCTCCTCCTTCTCCTTGCAAGAGCCTTTCATGTATTCAAAGACTGCTCCCTTGTTCCGCTTCACTCCCTTGCTTCAGATTAACCAATCTCATTCTTTCATCCCACTGGGTGATGTTTGCTGGCCCTCTAATCATTCTCACAGCTTCTATACATTCATCCTTCCAGGCAGTCCTCATTTTTCTTCAATATTACCACCCAAAACGAGGTGCAAAACTCCTGCCCTAGCCTATTCAGAAAAAGCAGTAAGTATCTGGTTGATTCCTGGTGTTTCACTTTCCCTCCCCCACCATCTGCAACACTAGCTTTCTTCAGATGAAGCTGATGCTCTTGTTCATCCTGTCTTTCTCTATAAGCCCCAGATCCTCTTGTGGCAAGCTGCTGCCTTGGCACTCGCCTCCCTCCTCATCGCTCCATCGAGTAGTGCACACTCTGGCAGACTGCCTCAGGGCAAATATTGACTGCTTCCATTTATTAACTACCTACAGGGAGTACCTTGAACTTGTTCCTATTGAACTGTCTCACTTTATTTCTCAGCAATTCCTTCAAGTCATCAGAATGCTTTGGGATCCTAAAAGGCAGAAAGCCCACTATATACTACCCAAATCCCCACTTGATCCAGCCTATCACTTTGACTACAAACCTTTGACATCACCTGAGAAAATGGGTACTGTATAAATTTTGATTCTATACATCAACAATTTAATTTTGACCATTTTTCTGTAGCTTACTTCTAAGGACATCTGAAATAGTATCAAATGCCATCTCCTGCCAATTCTTTCTTACCTGCCAATGGGTTGTATTTTAGAAAAAAAATGAAGACTGGCTTAACACTTTGTTCTTGACAAATTCATAATGGATACTCTTTATTTTGTGATCTCAAGGATGCCTACAAAACATCACATAACTTTTTGCTTCAGAATTTATCAGAGAACTGAAGTGACAGGTTAAAAATAACTCACCAGCTTTCCCTTTTTAAATTATTAGTATCACACTTGTAATTTTCTCGTTGTCCAGGACCCTGACTGTTCTGTCACCTCTTCTCATCCAGAGGATCACAGACTGTGTCATTTCGTGATCACCATAGTATCAATTGCTCTATAGCATAAACTTTTCAACTCTTCCTTCTAATAAGAAATAAATCTTTATAAATCTTTAAGTACTGTTCTTCCCAGTTGCTTTTACCACCTGATATCAAAACTCTCCACCAGTACACTAAAAACTGGATGAACCATCTGTGTTCTGTCATGTTTGTTTTCAACAAATGCCTGGGTAATTAAACCCCCATTAACAACACATGCTGCTCTGAAGGATTCTGTAAGTTCATTTTTCCTGGGACATCTCTGCCAATCCTTAACAGCAAGCAAATTACATTTGGTGATTTGTCAGTCTGGGGAAACTAGCTGCAAGTTCTCAGGGATCAGATCTAATTTTTACTCTGTTCAGTGTCCAGACAAAATTGGAGAAAGGAAGAATAAACATTTATCTGCATTATAAGCAGGGAGACTCCAAGAGGAGAAAGACTGCCATGCCATAGCATCAACCCACAGCAGCTCTTCACGCAGTGCCCTGCATCATAGAATTCTTTCTCTTTGCAAAGATTTAAAAGTGTTTAAATCTTGTGTCTGAGAGCACAAAAACACCCTGTTGGGTTAGAGCAATGGTCCATCTAGGATGGCATTCTGAACACGAAAGATCTGAGCTACAGTGTGCCAACTAGAACATTTTTATCCATGTTCTTTGATGCACATACGAAACTTAAGCAGAAGAGCAAGACAGGATCTCACTGCAGTGACAGAGACTTTCCAAACCAGTTCTGTTCTTCCACACTTTTGGTGACCTTCTTCTGTCCAACACTAACTGACCAAGGGTGGAAATCAGACTCACTGTACATCACTCGATCCTCTCCAGCCCCATGCTGTAGGTAGGAATTACAAGGGAGATCCACCAGTCTGCTGCCACAGCGGATACTTCTAACCATGTGTGACACAGGCAGGAGTGAAAAAACTTCACCTTGGAAATCCTTCAGAAGTCTGGGCTAGATGCCACGTGGTTCCAAGGACTTCTTAACTTACCTGTTTAGTCAAACCTGATCTGGGTCCTGTGACCTTTCTGCTGTGGAAAAAAACCCTGGTGGATGTAGGAATCTCCCCAGCAGCAAAGACACACACAAATACAGTGAGGTTCTTGGATTTGATGCACTGAGAGCATCCTTTGGTCAGCAAGGGATCCCACTGATTCCCTGTCTGGCTTTCAGTTCTGATGCATTTGAAGAACTTGTCACTAGCAGCTCAAGCATCCTTAGAAAGGCTCTCTTCAAGTTTTAGGATTGGTTTTCTTTTTTTAGTCTTCTTAATTGCCTATTTACTTGTCATAATTTATGGGCTGTCTTCATTTGGGCAATTTCCCCATTTTTTAAATATCAATCCTCTCCTTGTGATAGGCTCAACTTCTCTATTAAGCCTTGAGGGGATTTTACTGGATTTGTGTTTTCTTTTTAATGGTAATGCAAAATTTACCTCATTTCTAATACTGTAATTTTTAGAAGCCTCCAATTTTCTCACTTCCTAGACTAGTGTTTTCAAGGTTGTTTTATTTTCTTTTCTGACAAATTGCCTCATTTCTGCAGAGCGCCCTGTCTTGAAATTGAATATTCATGTTCTGAATTCACTTGGCTTGCTTTTGCTGAAATTTAATCACATTGAGACAGCAACCTCCTGAAGTAGGTCTCATGCACCACTTGGGTCCAAACACAGATCAGCATCTTCTCCTGCAAGTTTTTCTACACAGCAGGAAACACTGCATGTCAGAATTTTTACCTGCACACCTTGCCCTGACAAAGCATCAAACCAGTCTATAGAGGGACAGCACAACCACCCACTCCTGTCTGTTTTGCAGCAACAGCTCCTCTCATCTCACATAACATTGCCGGTTGTGTTATGATGATCACTCCCTGTCCTGAGGAGGGGCTTGTCAGTACAATCCTACCATGGCACCTTTAACTCAGGGTTCCACTGCATGCCTTTCTTCCTTGGAACATTTTAATGCCATTACATATTATCCTTCAAATACAGCGTCACTCCCCCACCAGTATGTCCTGCTTTCTTTTCCTGTAAGATTGGTAGCCTGGCAACACCATATCCCGCTGATCCTACTCCTCCCACCATGTCCCTGCAATGACTGCTCTGTCAGGGTTGCCAATTGAGCCCAGGAATGCTCATTCTCCCATCCTATTTTTTAAACACCAATCACTGCTGTAAAAGCATGGGACTGTTTTTCCCTAGCTCTGCCACTGAGCATTGCTGGCCAAAGGGGACCACAGGCAGCCTCATTTCCTTGTTCATCACAATCTGTTTATTTCCCTCCCAGGCTCTTCAGCCTGACCTCATTTTAACCATGGTGTATCCTGCACAGGTCCCTCTTGTCCCAGAAGTGTCCTTATTTCCTAAAACACTTTAATCCTACCTTTCTGCCCCATCACCTCCTGTGTGAAGGCTCTTTGCTTATAGGAACTGCAAGGCAAGCATCCTGTTAGAAGGCCAAGATTTATCCATCCACATGGTCCTCATTTTGACACTGGCACAATTGGATACTACCAGGGAAGGGTGGGACCAGTTCTCCTGTCCAAATATCATAGAATCATAGAATGGTTAGAGTTGGAAGATACCTTAAAGTTCATATATTTCCAAGTCTGCCACCATGGACAGGGACACCTTGCACTAGACCAGTGAATCCTAGAATGCTCTGGGGTTTTACATCACAGTTCTGATGATTCCTTTCCAGAAGTTTTTGTATCCCTGAGATCAAGGATGTTATCTACTACACATTTTGTTATTAGCCACAAGTTCTTTGCCATTAGGTTTGTAGCACTTTTGCACTGTATGTCGTTTTAAGCACAAAATAAGGGATCTCAAACAGAATATCAGAATTACTATTTCTAACTTCATAATGAGGTGTTACTCAAACCTGTAACTTTCAGTATATTGATTGAGGGCTTTGTAGGATAACTGTTATGCTTTTGGGGGCATTCAACATCTACACAAAAGAATCAAAAAGCAGAAATCTTGCTGTAGAATGTGTAATCAAATTTGCTTTTCTTTGTCACACAGCTACCTTTTCAGCATGTCCCTTTCTAATACAATATAAACTTGAAAATGCAACAGTTTTCCCCTGTACAAAAATGTTCTTCTGCATGACCAGGCAGACTGTCTAGTGCCACCGTACATTGTGCCATGCCCTCATAAACTGTGTAATTCCTTTTCCTTTAAACTATTGCACACGTCTTTTTCTTTGGAGCCTGGCTGCAAGGCCAGCGAGACCAGTGGACAGGTCATGCTGTGATTTCTCCCAGAATTTCATGGAGTGTTCACTTTAGATTTCAGTGTTTTAAAACATCACTCACTGATGTCTTTTGTGTATGTCTTACCAAAGGAGCATGTACTTACTGCTTGGGAAATAGCCCCTTTTTGGGACACTTAGGGCTACACATTGCAAAATATAGGGCAACTAAAAGTAAAAGTTTTCCTTCAAGTGATGTAATGCCACAGAGTAAAAGGGCAATCCATACTTAGCTATGGATTAATAAAAATGAACTCAAATATGGACTAAATACATAAGTACTTCTGATTTGGACATGACTGAGCTCACAGGTTCTCCAGGGGCAAAATACAAATTGCACAGCCACCCCTGGAAAGTTATGGGGCTATGAAGCAATGACTCACTGCACATTTTACTGACTCAAATTATATTCTTAGTTCACCAGTATATTAATAAGGTAATGCACAAGGAGACTTTTAGTCCTTGTGCATTACTTAGTCCTCTTTGGCAGCACTCTGCAGTGTCAGTCTTTTGCCTTCTGTGAAATTACTCCTGATCAACATCAATTAAATAAGAAACCAGCCAAGGGTAAGCCGGGAATTGTATGAGAACAAATGTAGCAGAGTTCCAACAAATGAACTCTTAGTCTGGGGAGGAGGCTGCTGCAGCAGTTATCCAATTTAAACAACACATATTCAGGCACTGAGCAGAACTATTAGAGAATTCTAGGAAATACCATTTTTGCCCTAAGTCAACACGCAAAGAAGTAACTGTATATTTTTTCATCATTCCTTCATTTCACAGCCAAATTTTTAATTAGCAAGGACAAAGAAATCTCAGGTACTGCAGATGTACTGCAAAAACCCCAACTAGTGCTAGTGTTCAGCAGCAACCTTCCCTCCACATCTGTGCTGAACTAAAACCATAACACTTGGCCAGGAAGATCTCTTGTTCATTGTCCTCCATCCTGAGAGAAGTTCAGCCTAGTGCCTTGGAAAAACTGCAGTTTGAGTCATTAATATTCAGCCTACACAAATCCTCTCTGTCCTAATGCTTGGGGATTGTGCTCCCTTCACAGCATCCCAGAAGCTGCTGCACAGGTTTGCAGCTCAGTGCTCAGCACTGGCCACACCCCTTGCAAAGAGTAGTTGTGTTTCAATGGCAGATAACAACTACTAAATAAAAAATCTTCAGCACAAAAATCTATTTTCAATCTTTTCAGAGTAAAGATGCATGGACTAGAAGTAATGCAATGCAAAGCTGTCTAGCTAAAACTCAGAGGGGTTGGATGGGGTTTTACTTTTTGTTGCATAAACCAAAATAAGCCTATTTTAGCACATAGGGACATTTTCTTAACATTTGTAAACGCTGAATAGCTTTGTTTGCAATCTAAAACCTAAATACATTGTACTTCCAAGCCAAAGAGACTTTTTTTTTTAGATCAAAACCGCAAAGGAAAAAAGGAGTGTTGTGGGGTTTTTTCCAGCAAGTTACATGAAATGTGGTAACCAGGAGCTGCACAATGTGAGATTAGAAAACCATATGAAGTGGTGAAATTATGTATATAAAACTTCATTTTGCACAACTCCTCCAGGGATAAAAGTGCTACTTCAGTGAAAGATATTATTAGAATTTGTAATGCTCTTGCCATGGAAATAGCTGTCATGTCACCCACCAGGATTATGGCTGGGTGGACAAATAAAAAAAGCAGATGATACATGAAAGCAGGAGAGATGGAAGCATTTTTCAGAATTAGACAGCAATGACAAGGGAAATGAAAATGACATGTAAGGTCTAATTGCAATTCCTTTAGTCACTTGGAAAGGATATTAAAAAGCCTTTCTCGAAGCACTCTTATCAACATTTTCTTCAGGAATTAGTGTACAGCATAATTTAGTCAGGGCATAAGCATATTAATTTTTCATTCTGTGAGCAGGTGGCAGAAAGCTTGCACATATTAAAGCCAGCCCATGAGCCCTTGTTTGGGCCACAGGAGAGAACAGAGCTGGGGAGCAGCAGGCAGCTGCCAGCCCCTGTGCCCAGCTCCTGGGACGCTGTCCTGCCACAGCCCTTGGCCTTAGGTCATCCACAGCCTTAACCTTGCCGTACAAGCTAACACTTAGGATCAACAGCCCAGGGCTCACCAGCAAGAAGCTGCAGGAACATGTCTGCTGCAGGAGGCTGAGTAGAGGACTAGGAACAGACATGTTGCAACAAGGGTGCTTTGATTTCATTTGTGCTTCTTCATCCTGTTCAACAAACCATGCAGAGAGCAGTCAAAAGAAGTATTTAAGATACAATCATGTGTCTACTGTCTTTGAACACCCACCCAATCCCCACACACACTGACCCTCACTCCTGTACTCCAATACAAACCTACCTTGGAAGCAGTGGTCAACACAGCAGTAATGGAGGCTGAAAATAAATGACCCATAGGGAGCAAGGGCTGCCTTTTCCAAGCCACTAAGAAGTTTCACCTAAAGCCCACATACTGATCAGCTTCTCTGGGAGAGAGCAAGGCCCAGATGTTACATCTATTGGGAAGGGTACCCTCAGAGTAACCAGAGAAAACACTCAAGATAATTAGTCTGGATCCAGTCAGTCATCCTGCCACCCAACATCCAAGTGAGAACTAGCTTTCATGACAGAAAAAGCTTCTAATTTTCCTCAGCCTTCTTCATACAGTCAGCTGGGCGTTAGTCTCACCCAAACACTTCTCTCTCTGGACAGGGTCAAGTGCCTGAAGTGCTCTGCTTGCAGCACATATTTGACATTAACCCTCCCAGCTCAGGCTGGCAACTTAATTGTCCTCTTATCTCAACATCCTGCATAAACTGCCCCAGGAAAAAGCAAGCAATGTAAATGGATACAAGAAAAAAATCGGACCTTGCAAGACTCATTATTTCTTCACCAGCCTAGCCAAGATGTAGTGATCCACACAGGGATCATTGCACTGGGACTAGCCCATGGATGAGTGCTGAAAGAGAAACTGCTCAACACAGTCACTGAATCACAAGGAGTCCCTGACTATTCTGATGAAGTTAACACTGTTTTTAGAAAGTGGTTAGATTAAATAACGTCCAAGTATTCCTTCTGCTACAGCTGTTCAACTCTATTCTTCCAAGAACTCCTTATTGCATCCTACCATTATTGAAGATTCCCACTTTCCTAAGCTAATCCTGAGCTGTAACCTCACCCCAAGGTCAGTTTTCACCTCTACTGCCATTACTGCATTTAACAGGGATCCTGGCAACCTTTAGGGTGAGATGAACTAGAGTAGGGGCTGTTGAGTTCCGCCCCCCCTCCAGCAGATATTGAGGGCTCATGCTGTTCCTCCACACAGTGCAAAATTGGTCTCTTTTGACAGAGGAACAAGTCCTTGATATCAAAGGAAAAGTGACAGGACATACTTGGGGAAGAACCCCCTCCTTTATTAGCCTTCCCCCTTCTCTCTCTCAAACAAGGAATGACACACAGGCTGTGCATACTTATCATCCAGTCTCCAGGAAAAAACCTTGGAAACCATCCTAGTGAAGCCAGAGCAGAAAGTGCTGTTCTACCAAAACTAGTATTTGCTGTAAAACTACTATACTACTACATTTGCTGCCTACATAATACTGGAACGAGGGCCATGCAGTTTGATTTGCCATGAAATGAGTGTTCAATGCACGTCTTTCAAAGAGTCAAGAACATTTAGAATCAGTTAAGACATATCAAAATAGCCATTTAAAAAAATATCTAAAAATACTTAATATGATTCTTTAACCAGTTTGTCGGTTTGCATGAGAAGTTCATACATTCCACTCAGATGCCAAGTTATAGATAACAGGCTTGGGATCTGGCCCTTGAACCACTCTCTCCAAAAGGTAAGATCAGACCAATGGCATCAGCCACCCGGCCCAGAAACCCCATTCCAAGCACTCACTAAAAGCAAATGTCTGGGGCAAAAGTAGGACTAAGACAAGCTTGTATGATTCTTCTTCATAAGACTGTCCCACCTTTTCCCTAGTTCCAGGGCAGGCTTGTCCTGAATCAGGTATGTATGAGGGTTAGGAGGGTTTATCTTTTTGCAGTAACCAGTAACACTCTCTTCCTACTAATCTATAAATAAGCCTTGAACTTTTGGCACTCAGAGCATCCTGTGATAAAATCTTGGCTCTTCAGGTTAGTCACTTGTTTAGAGAACCCTGTGCATACATTTGTTCTGAATCTTGGTTGATCTTAATTTGATGCCTCTTTGATGCCCTTCTCATATAAGCTGAGTTCTGTTCTTATCTACCCTAGTCTATCCACCCTTACACACCTCTTCTCTAGTCTAGCATCTTAGTGCCTGTACAAAATCTTACCACACCTTAGGTCATCCTTGTTGCTCTCTTTTGAAACTTTTCCAGGTTTGAGATGAGAAGATCAGAACCGTACAGAAAATTCATGGAGAAGGTACAAGAAAACTATACAGTGGCACAATGTTCTGTTTTGTTCCCTATCACGTTAACAACTTCTAATATTTCATATGTTGGTTGTATTTAACCATCACAGAGTATTGACCACTACCAGTGTTTTCAGGTATTTGATGTAACCCCAGATAAGGTTCCTTAATTCTATCTCCATGCTCCCTCAGCTCTTATCAGGGCTATCATTTTATATGTGGAGTCATAACTGTTTTGCACTTACATGTGTCCCTGAGCATTCATTTATGCTGAATGTCATACGTAATTTTTTTTGCTCAGTCACCCAGTATTACAAGGTTCTTCTACATGTCTTCACAGCTGGTCCTGCTTCTTACTAATTTGAACAATTTAATGCCATCAGCAAATTTTGGCAGCTCACAGCTGACTCCCTTTTCCAGTTCACATAGAAATCTGCTAAACTGCGCAGACCTCACAAGCTCCTCTGGGGATTTTTCTCTGCTGCAAGAACCTCACATTTTCTTCTGCCCTGGTCCCTGACTTTAAACCTGCATAAGCATTTTCCCTCCTGTGGGTTGGCCAAGAGTGATATTCCAGGAGAGAGCAAATGAATACCCTCCACTCTGTGCTAAGCTGCAAGTCTCCAGGTTTTTCAGCTGGGCTCTGTCTCTCTGACACATCACGTTGAAGCCACATCTCTGAATTCCTGTAACTACATTGGTGACATTTCTGCCTCACAGACAGGAGATATACAGATCTCCTGTTTGCCCATTCCTCAAATACCAAAGACCAAAGGCCTGCTAAATTAAAAGGAGTTCTATAAATACACCAGTGCTATTTTATCAAGATTCTCTTCTCCTGGTTTCAGGGCAAACTAGAACCAGGTGTGCAAGACTGCTGCAGAGCTCTTTCCTGCTTAAACCTGACTGCTGGACACTAGTACTACACAAGGTAATTGAAATCTGAGAAAAAAGACATAACTTCTGTCAGTTGCTTTTGTTTAATGTACAGGCTTTATTATGTGCCAACATTTTTTTTCCATAGGACTCTTCCCTTTATTTACTACACAAAATTTTTGGGTTTTACTTGTCACTTTGTTTTACCCCTTTATTTTTCTGCATGAGGCACAGCTTAATCCCTGCTCTAGAGAAAGAAGTAGCTGCTTCCTCCAGTGTTTTTCAAGGCTATCATCCTATCAGGTCTCCAATCACGTCAGAAAGATTCAGATGTCAAATGGGGAAAAATTTGTGCAAACCCTGCCAGAGTTTAGATATGCAGCTGACTGCTGCCACTCAAAAGAAAAGAACAACTGAGAGCCAAACCTGGTTTGCTTCTTTTACCATCTGCAGCACCAGGGAAAATGGGACATTTTGCCGAAGACACATGCTTCCTGACAGCAGAGTAAGAGTCAAAGAGGAAAACCTCAGGTTGTCATCACAGGTTTAGAAGTAAAGGCTGCTTTGCTGGACAGTGTCTTGGGTCCTCTCCTCATGACCCAAACCGTGGCCTCTTTTGCCTTTCAAAGCTAAAATACAGAAACACAAAAGCTTCTCAAATAAGAAGTCACCAGACTTTTTCCAGCATAGTCACAGCAGTGGTCTCCAGCATCAGAGCACCAAGGAGATTCTGGCTGGGAGGCAATCCAGTCCCCATTCACAGCAGGGCTATCAGCAAAGCCACATCAAGTCAGTCTCAGCTTTGTCTAGCTCAGCCAGAAAACTCCAAAACCCCTCTGGGTAGCTTTTACCATGCAGTACACATCTTGTTTTACCTTGGGTCCGACCCAAACACCCCATGGTGCAGTCTGTGGGCATTGCCCCTTGATATACTGGGGAGGGATTTGGGTCCTGCATTCTTTGTAAATGTTTTTCAAGTACTTGAGCACTTCACCCTTTTCTGTGTCAACCATGGCTGCCTCCCCTGTCTGTGAGCAGATCCATATTTACCCTGAATTTATTTTAGGAGCTACCATACCTGCGGGATTCCTTCTTTGTTACCCTTAAAAGCCTGCCTCAAGTCTTTGCTCCAGCTGGGCTTTTTTTGTCTTGATTTTGTCCTTAGGCACACAAGGGATGCTTTTATACTCCTATTGTCTGCCCCCACTTCCATCTTCTTCATGCTCCCAAGTCTTGTCCCAGTTGTCTTGAAATGTCCCAGTTGTCTTGGAAATGCTTTTTTTCAGACACATTCAGCCTGGGGCAGACAGCTGGTATGAAAAATTACAGCCCAGTCATACCTTCTTAGAGTTGTAAGTAACAAGGATCTTACAATGAGCAGGGTTAGGAAATTTCAATGATTAGTAACTCTAGCCTGCCCACCTGTAATTACTGTCAGCTATTGCAGCCAGCACTCACTATGCTCTGGCCATATAATCCTTTTAAGCAACTCTGAAGTGTATTAATGTTACTCAAATAAATATAGCACTGATCTGTCCTAGCAAATGAGTGCTAATGCTTGCTCTATTTAATGTTATTGTATTACCTTCCACTATTTCTGCAGCCCTATACATTTTTAATTTATTTCCAATATTTACGTCTTCTTTTCCCCCAGCCATACCTCATTTTATGCTCTCTAGTCCTTGCCAAGATTTTTATTTGGACTTTTATTACATCTGATGTCACTTGCCCATACTCTGTTCCACTTCTTTTCATTTCATCTCAGGCTGTTCCCTGCCATTAACATGCTGCTCCTTTGCACCTCTCTCACACAATTGGTCCCTATCTTCATCTGTCTTCCCAGACACAGCTCTTCTGGTTTGACACAAAATCTCATCCATATAATTTTATTCCAAAGCAATTCAGTGTCATGCAGTATCTTCCCTCCTGCTAGAGGGAGGGACCAGGGTCAAGTGCATTCCTCTAGGGCATGTTCACTCTCTCCCTTATCCTTTGCACTAACCTCATCCCTGATCCTTATGGCAGCTGTCCTGGGCAGCCTGTGTTTGACAGCCCAGACTCAGGTACAGATATGTCCCCAATCCACTCACAGAGCCACCAACCTTTTCTGACTCTGATAAAGTTATTCCTGCCCCTTGGCTTCAGTGGACAGAGAGGAGATGCTCTAAACAGGGTTGCTCCTGTATCCAGGCCTGAGCTGGGTGTTGAGTTTATTGTTTGTTTTTTTCCTTCTTCATTGTTTTACTTTCTACAAAAATCATTGGCCTTTCTTGGAAGATTGAGGTCAGTAAGTTATACCCACTCCTCCCACCCAGGTGCCGTAAATCTGTGCAGACAGCTGCCCCTTGCTGTTTCTGGATGCCACCAGCAGCATGCCAAGCCCCTGTGGCAGCAGCCAGGGAAAATAATATATCCAGAAAACTTGGAGGCAAAGCCCCCTGCCCTGTACTTTCTGCATTATCTTGGGCAAGTTGTTCAGTTGCTTTACAACCCCTGCTGAGAACAGAGCTATCCTGAATCTACTTAGTCTCACACTGGCCTATGAAATACCCTGAAAATATACAGAGCACCATGAATATTGATAAGATAAACACAACTTTGGAATAAGAAATCAAGAAAGCTGCCAGGAAATGTTTTCTATTTTCTTTGCCTGGGGGAAGCAAGATCGCTATCCATTCGCTTTGGCAACATCCACCCACACAGAAGGGAAAATAGAGGGAAGCTGGCAGAGCAAGAGCTCCAGCTTAGGTCTACAAGGACATACCACAGCGATATCTGCCCACAGCAGATGCATCTTTATAAAGAAAAGTGCCTTGTTCCCATTGTGGCTGACCAAAAGACAGATCCAGGGGCTGCTGAGCAGCTGAATCTACAGGACCGCCATCCTAAGAGCACCGTCCATGGAACTGAGCAGTCAGCCCCACACAAAAATCCAGATCAGCCAGATGGTCTCTTGTCACTGTGCAGACCACTTGGCATGAGGCAAATGGCCTTTGTACACTTGTCTTCTAAAGTGTTGCCTAATTTGTTTTAACTGTTTAAAAATTAAGTGCATCTTCAACACTTTAGCTACCCTTGTTTGTTTGCTTCGTTCTGTTAGTAAGTACTAAATATTTTAAAAGGTCTTACAAGGTACCTTCTAACAGCAGATTCAGCTGTTGCTGTGCTGCACATTAATAATTTAATCCCCCTGGAATAATAATGAAGCCTGGAATAGTGCATTGGTATAGCCTTTATATCACACCTCTGTGCTGGCAGATGGGAGGCTACAGCAAGGGCCTTCTGAGGCTGCAACCAGACTGCTCGACACAGAATGACCTCTCCATTCACCACTCCCTCCTCTCCCTCTCACATCTTCTGCCCTTGGCACCCCAAAAAGGACCTGCCCCCTTTCCCGTTCAGCTCTCCCCCTTCCCTATTTGCTGCATGCACCTGGGAAGGCTGCTTATCACTATAGGAACACAACAGCAGCCAGCAGTCCTGCTGCCTCCAGGTGAGTGATGCTTTATCACAGTGCCACAGGCTGACAGTCAAGGGATGTGCAGGAATCTCCCTGTGCATAAAAGGGGTAAGAAACAGCATTACTGCAGAGGACAAGCTGGGACAAGCTGTACTTTGGCTTCCCCCGTTCCTGTAGAAAATTCCCTTTCTTTCAGGGGAATTCTCACAAATGTTTCGGCTTTTATTGCTAATAACTCTGTTGCTTGCTTGTTCAGCAGCTCTCCTTTCAGAGCAGCCTCACAGTTGTTGGTACTTACCACCAGAGCCCTTGCAAGGCAACCAGATTTCCCAGACAGCTTCACCAGCAGAGCAGAGGCTCCACCAAGCCCCACAGCAGCGGACCAAGCCTCCCTGGGAGCTTCCACTGGGGACCAGGGCAGGCATGCTAAAAGGAGCTTTGTGCTTCTAATTATTTGACCCATCAGCTTGCCTAAACATGTTCAGTGGTGTTTTCACATACAATCTGACTAGGAAAGTATTGAGCCATCAAGCCAAAAAATTCACAGAAGTCATTTTGTGTACCCACAACTAAAGTCACAAAGGCAGGTGAAAGGTGCTGGGGCTCTGCCAATACAGCTCTGGGTATTTGAACAAGACAACAAAAGTTTTGTCAAATTCAAGTTTCTGGTTACAAGGTGGGGTTTTTTGTTATTTTGTTTGTTTTATGTACAAGTGCATAAAACTATAAATGGGAGCAAAGGAAGAAAACAAAAAGCCAGAAAATTAATATGGACTTCAGTGCAAACACCAGCCTTGCCTGAAGTAACCTGGCATTGGGAGGCACTGCTGGGTAACAATGCTACAAACAACACAGGCAGAACATTAAAAATAGTACCATGGGAATTATTAGCACACCAGCTTGCTATTCCCCTTCAGCTCTGCAACTCGAGAGGGCTCTACTTCTGTTAAGCAAAATGCAAGGCACGTCCTGTGGGTAGCATTAGCCTCGTAAGTACAGCACTTCCCACACTGTTAAAAATAACTTTTCTTGTCTCTATACACTGGACTTTGGGATTGGTTTGGTTTTCTGCTTTAGAATATCAACACAATTTCCAGGCAAGCTAAGAAAATTTACTTCATCAAGGTGAAAGTGAGACATCCTGTGATGTGAGTTGGGTGACTTAGACCTCCTGTTTATTGCATTCAGTCAATCAAGACAGTGAAATGGTTCATGTCACAACGATGCTTTGTGTTCTCAGCTGCATTTTTCCTGACAAAACCAGCCTGGACCATTAGTGCAAGAGGGGGTTGATGCACAGAAGTGACATTCTCAAGGCCACACAGAAGGCTGCTGAAGAATAAAGACTAGCATAAAGACTAGCAAGACTAAATCACAGTTTGAGGAGCTAACATCTTTTATCAACCACATTTTTTTCTTTATTGCAGCTGAAGCTCATCTGTATTGTGACTGCTGCCCTGCCAAACAGAGGAAATCCCCAGAACACCACCAGGTACATCAGAGCAGTAATAGCTTGGGAGATCCCTGTAATTTCTCACAGGAGGATGCTGTGCAGCTGCCTGGCTCTTCCCTCAGCTCGAGCAGAGACCTGTGCATCTTCCTCACACTGCTGAACAGCACCGAGATGCTGAACAGAACCCTGGGGACAGGAGGGGGCGAGGCACGAGGCAGTTCAAGTCACCCTCCCCTGCAGGGCAAAGAACAGCTGCCAAAGAAGGAGGGGTCAGAATATGGATGAGGGAGGGCAAGGACAGCTGACAGAGCCTGGAGGCTAAAGGAACAAACAGTGGAGTGCCCCGGGGGGCAAGCACAGCAAGGAGCAATGTGGACCTTTCTTTATAACAGGTCAGAAGTATTTTATTTGACTTTTCTACTAAGCTGGATCAAGCCCTGCTTCAGTGCAGGCTACCAACATCTGAAAGCAAGTGTGTCAAGGCAGCGTTACCTAAGCAGAGCAGCCAGTTTTGAAAATGAGAGCAATACATGGATCTTAAACCGGACTAAGCACCCAAGAAACCTCACATGTGCTACTTCCTTCCCAGAGCAGCTATTGTGTTTTAATAGTGCATTTGAATAATCCCGTTCTTTTCAGGCTGCCCACTGGGCTGGAAGCCTTGCAGTCAGGCACTCAGGTCCCTTCTTACCCCCCAGCTGGGCCAGAAAGAGCTCCACAAGGTTTTTTGCCATCTCCCAGCCAGGCAAAAACAGTGAGGCTACAAAACCAAGAGATAATGGCTTCATACATAAAGCCCTTTAACAACACTCAGGGTTCAACGTTTCTTATTTCATTCAAGTCCATTAAAGCCAGCTCACACAGCAACTCAGCTATTGCACTTGTCAGCAAGCACTGCTTGAAGCTGACCTTCACTCAGACCACAGCATCCCGAGATCCAATAACAACTGAGCTTCCTCCAAGCCTGTCCTGAGCTCAGACATGCACCTTTTGGCTTGAGGATTTCAAGCTCTGTTTGCTGACGGTGGACATTGCATACCTGAGCCTGACTCTTTTATTCTTAGCTAGTTACCACTGACTGCCTTTGCTTGGTTAATTGATTTATTCCCTTCCTTAGGCTGCTCCAGATGACCTTGCTCTGCTCCACACACCAGGAAGACCATACTCTGCAGCAAAAAAAAAAATCCTTATGTCCTGAACTGAGGCAGGCAACCACACCAAAATGCCTCTCCCTACTTCAAATAGCAGAAAGGGCTGCACACACACCAGGGACAGAGGAGGAAGCAGTGGTCAATGTAAAAAGAGTATTTTAGATAATGTTCTCAGCTGAATTTTTAAGAGTCCTTGGGGTAACAGAAGGTGGTTTGAGAGGTTGTTTTTTTTTTTTTTAATTTAACCCAATATTTTTATGAGGGAGAAAGCCTTTGGCCTGCCCTACAAATCAGACACTAGCATTATCCTGTCAGAATATGGCAATTTATTTAAACACAAAGCCTGTCTTTTTATTTATTTTTTTATCTTTTAATGCTATAGCACCAAGCAGCCACAGACCTTCTTAACTAGGCATATGCTATTCATTCACTCATCAATACCCAGAAGGTTCTCAAGAATGGCCAGGGAGTTGGAAGTCTCAAATTTGTAGTGCTCCAGGTAAGAAACATTATGGAGAATATTTTTTTATAAATAAAAGTCCATTTAAAGTGCCTTATGCTGAAACACCAATGAATCAAGGGCCTTCAAATCAGTAGTTAATTATGAATGCCTCAGCCACTGGGCTTAACAAGGTTGCAGCAGAATAAGCAGTGTGTGTTGTTAGTAAGAGAAAATCCTCAGGCTGGGTTAGCTTCAAGTTTGACTATTTAGACTACAGAAAGCTTGTGTTTGCCCACAGAGTATTTCTCTGTGGCATAAAACCTATGGTGTATCTGCCACACTCTGGAAGGATAAAGATTGCTTTCCCATTAATAATAATAAATACCTTAATCCTATTTAAACCTTTGAAATATACCCAAAGAACAACAGTGTCTTAGCAGGTTTCCCACTTGTTACATCTGCTATAGCTCCCTCTTCACAAATGATCTACACAGCTCCATTTTTTCAAAGGTATTTAAAAAACACTACATTATTTATGACTCCTGCCAGTGAGTCACAACTGAGAGGTGATGGAGGACAGAAAAAGACAGAGAAATGTGAGCAAGGCTCCTCAGCATTTGTTTAGGCATTTACCTTAAGCAGTAAAACCTCATTAATCCCCAGAAATTAAAGAGGTCAGTGTGTGCTTCTGTCTCTGATGTATTCAGCCTAGACAGGGCCTTTGCTACCAGGAGGCAGGTCCAGCTGGAAAGGAAAGATGTTAGAAAGCCACTGAATCAGCCAAGAGATACCCTGCAGATTTGCTTCATTTTTCTAAGTCACTGCCAGCTTCCTGTCGTTTCCCCCTGAATGCTTTTGACATGTCAGCTGCTGAAAGAACTGACTCCACTCCTTTAGGAAAGTAGAAATCAGGGAATAAGGAAGGAAAAATACTGATATACCACCAGGTACTAGCAGCATCTTGTTTAGGAAGCATCTGTCCTGAGAAGCTCTACTGTCAAAGCTTATGAGGGGCATAAAAGGAAAGGATTTCCTTTCCTTCTTCAAAAAGGCGAATCACAACCTGTTTTGACAATGTGATCTAATATTAGGTGCAGGAGAGTTCACGTGCTTGTTTTCCTAAAGGCAACAGACTGTCCTACACAAAGCTTTCAGCACATCGATTGCCCAGAGCTCCATGAAGAGGAGAAGCAGCGCTGCTCCATGCTCCTTGCTTTTGACACTGCTGCTGACTAAGCACCAGTGACAGATCCACATGAGATGTGCACGAGGGAGCACCATCCGTGGGACTTGCTGACACCACTTCAGGCAGCCTCTGTGTGAGGATCTGTGTGTTCTACCTGAGTCCCAACAGGAACAAGCAGGCAGGTTGTGGTCACTGGAGCCCTTCTCTTTCCCTAAGCAGTGATGGATAGCACACTGTCATGATCCGTGTGGGGATAGTGCGAGCAGTAAGAATTAACAGCTGGTTTCATGGCAGTGGGTTAATGCAAAATGCTGTCTTTTAGTTTCTTGTGGAATGCATTTCTCCAAGATCTGAAGCACAGAAGACAGACAACAAAACGGCAGACAGTAAGAGATTTTTAGCTTGGAACAGGATGGATGGGACAGAAACCTCAGGCCTGACAAGCTGAGTGGGGACCAGAATAACAGATGAAGTAGAAAACTAAATTCTGTTTAATTAATGCCAACAAACATGGGGGAAAGTATTTTGTGATCTTTATTTTAAATACAAGATCTCAGTCATTTTCCATGCCTAAGTAAATAACTTCAAGTCTTCCATGTGCTGTTGTGGTAATGAGTTACAAGCACTCACCTCTGGCTTGGCCCGGAGTTGCTGGACACATGACAATCCAGTGGGATCTCCTGCCCTTGCATGCAGCCTTGGTCTTCCTCTGGGAACCCTTTCAATTCCCTGCACTACCCTACACAGGGAGGGTTCCCATGAACTGGAGGATAAGATACTGTTTAATTTGAGTAACTCCCAACAGCACTCAGACAATTCTTGTAAGATCACCCATGTCCAAAGTTCTATACAGAAAGTAATCCCTGGTTATCTATTTCCCCTCAGCAGATTGTGAGGGAAAGATCTGTGGGTAACTGAACCTCACATCTAATCTGTCATTTACAGGAAAAGGATATAATGAAAGCATTGTCATTTTAGTTTGTTCCTCTGTGGAGCTCCCCACAAATATGTGGCATAGAAAGCTGTGTATCCATCTCCCAAATGCCATTGCACAGCTCTGAAACCTGCCAAGTTTTGAACATCAACAATTATTCATTTATTAGAGTTGTTTGCTCTCAGTAAGTGACCCTTTTAGCAGTGAAAAGAACTAAAAAGACTTTTTTTATTTGTAGAGAGCCCAGCATCTGACAGCCTTTTTCTCTCCCCAAAGGGCAAAATTTGGAAGTATAATTGCTTGGGGTGTTAGCTAGGCTCCACTGCAACTCACTTTCAATCTAAACACATTAAAAATGAGCTTACTTCTCTCTGTCCTCAACTATTTATACCAAAAAAAGAGAGCTGATTGTTTCTAGCACTCACCCAAGAACCAGAGTCCCTGTGTACTGCAGTAAAGCATGGATGAAGTGATATATAAAAGCCCCCATCACTGACCTACTTTAAAGGAAGGTTGATTTCCAGCTAATGAAATGAGTAGCCTGCATTTAAATGGATAAAGAGTAAACTACATCAGCTCTAATGCCAAGTGACACGAGCATATTTCAATTTTACCTAGCTTGTCTACCTTGTATGTTTTTGTGCACAAGCACAACCTACCAGCATAGGGAGAGCTCTATGAGCCACATGGGATGCACCAAAAAGGAAACTGTAGCAGAACAAGAGCACAGTCATCTCCAGCATCTACAAATCTTCTTTCCTTGACTGCCCCGGCCATAATGTTTTTATCACAGGCCCAGCATCCTTCCTAGGATTTCTGTTCCTGAAATTGCTGGAGATGGGAAAGGAAGTTTCAGTCTCCCATCAACAGCATGAACAACTTACAAGTGGTGCCTGAGAAAGCATCTCCAGAAATAATCAAACCATTATAAAAGATTCAGGTCTCCACATCCACAGAGTGCCTACACTATTTGTCTTAAAATTCTTGAGCGTTTGAGGTGAGCAAGGTTCAGACAGTGAGGAAACTTTGAAAGAAGTGAAAGGTCGGCATATCCCTGTACCATTCCTGTTGTTTGATCTGGGGTCTCTGCCTGATGCATATTTGACAGTTGTTCCAGAATTTCTACTTCACAAGACTCAGTGGTTGAACACAAAGAACAGTCCCAATTTTTTTTTTTAAAGCCAACCTCATAAATTGGTTCCATCTGAGATATTTGAACCAAATCCCAGAGTTTTAAGCACTTTATTTTGGGTTGTTAAACACCCAAAATAAACACAATCTCCTAGGGAAGTGTCTGCTTGTGTGAGAAAGAGATGATGTGAAACTCAGGAGTGGGCTGGGCAGGACAGTCTAACTTTGTCCAGCAAAGAAAACACAGCAATACTGTAGGTTAATCTGATTTATTTGATCTCTCTTGAATCTCTGACTAGTTATCTTAGCTGGTACTAGAGATGTGGCATAATTTTGACATACCTGAATTTCTGTTGCAAAAGGGCTGAAAGCACAAGAGAAGAGTTCTGAGGAAGAGGGAACAGCTGTTAAGAGCAGATGCTAAAGGCTACTATAAATAAAAACTGTAAGAAATACCAGTACTAAATGAACAGGAAGCAGCTAACAAGATCAGAACTGAAAAAAACCATACTAATTTCAGGAAACACTCCAATTTTCAGATTTCAAAAGTAAACAAGAGAGGAAATCATTCAACAATTATCACTTCACTCAACCCTGGCACTAAAACTTCTAATTTTTCAGGACTTGACATATATTTTCAAACACATTGTCCTTGTGCCAAGCACAAAAAATCCACCCTCAGAGTGATTAAGTGCTGAGCTAAAGGTACAACTCCATAGACAAAGAAATAACCAATACAATATCTTAATGTCAGCTCTTGGCCAAGGCACAACAGAGGACAAAAGAAAGAGTAGATACTTGAGGTAAACTATTAAAATGCCAAGGATTTACCATTATAGAACAAGCACTACTGTGGTACATTGTTGATATGGAAACAGAAATACCTTTGAGACAACTCCAAAGAGCAGACTCTTATAAACAAATTACAGTCTTTTTCCAAAACCAGATCATTTTGTGCTTGGTTTTAAGTTTAAACCAGCACCAGAAAATTTCCCCAAGGGTGCTAAGGCTTTTCTGATGACTGTGAAACCTATATTAAAAGGTTAACTGGAGTTTAGGAGGCATTAATTAAATGAGTTCTGACAAAAGAACATTCAACAGTTTCATTTTCTCACAAAAACAGACATAGTCAGTTGGTATTAACATATGTATGGCTATACCTACTTGAAAGACCTGCTTTTTAGGTATATGTATCAGAGAAACAAGGTTATTTATAGGTTTAGGTTGGCAACAAACTACTGTACCTCCCAAATGAAAAACATGCTCTTTCCTAATTTCACGTCTGAAAAACTGCAGTATTCCTTAGTGGCAGCAGAGGCTGTACACATCACAATCACTGCAAAATGGAAAAGGGGGATGACACATCCTACCAATGCTCAGCCTGACACACTGGCTTCTAAAGAGCCCAGTCACTGGATTCAGGGTTAAGCAACTTAGCTGGTATGCAATTACACAAATGTTCTTATATCTGCATTACTCCTCAAGAACCAGTAGTCACCTCTCTACAGGGCCACTGCCTGGACCCAGCAAAAAGCCCAGTAGAGCCTACTGGATGCAGGTTAGTGTCTGACAAGTACTGAGCTCAGGAGACACAGATGTCTTCTTTTCCCAAAGGACACAAAGAATGTGTCCATTTGGTGAGTTTGAGTGTCTGCCAGCAGTTACTCTGAGTTTCATTACTTGCACTACATCCTCAGGTTTCTAAACAAGACCATTTCTGCAGCACTGAAGATGCTACTGGAGCACCTTCCAGACATTTCGGAGAAAAAAAATAAAGACCACATTTATACTTCTTTCTCAGAATCTAAGAGAAACTGTTTGATTACCTCTAGGAGTTTTGTTCTTTCCTTATAGTATGTGACTGAGTTGGATTCACACACTGACGAAAACTTTTTTGGGGAAGTAAAGAAATAACACAAAAAGTGAGTAAGGTCCAGACACTAAAATTTATAGTACCCTTCCTATTCTTTTGGATTGACTTGGTATTGACAGCAGAGCCACTGTGGCAGAAATTGTACACATTTCCATTGAGTAGCAAAAGGTCCACAAGAGAAATAATCAGATTGTTAAACTTGAAGGAACAGGGAAAAATACTGCAGACTGTACACACCATGAAATACAAGAGACAATGGACACAAAACCTGATTTTGTAACTACTGCTTTGGTAGGCTTGAAATTAAGTCTGGAAAGACAGAACAGAAAACATGCAGTTCATTGAGGATGGTTAGTGGGTCTACAGATATCAGGCAATGCACTGATTCCCTCTGCCCACAGAGTTGTCCAGGTACAATGGAAGCAACCCACAAGCAGCATGTAGAAGTTCTCTCTGTTGTGGCAGCTCTTAGGACACACCTGAAGCCATCTATCCAGCCTGCCACAGTGGTTGTTCACTAATTTATAGAATCACAGAAATGTCTGGGCTGGAAGAGATCTTAAAGCTCATCTGGTTCTAACCCCTCTGCCATGGGCAGTGACACCTTCCATTAGATCAGGTTGCTCAAAGCACCATCCAACCTGGCCTTGAACATTTCCAAGTCAGTTTTAGTGCCTTTGTCTCAAGCACCATCATTCCACACTCTTTGTAGTCTTAACATGACTCAGTATGGGCTGCTGGAAAGCCTGAAGCACCCTTTGAAGCCTTTTCATTTCCTTTATGAGGCTTCCTGATACTTATTGCAGTAGTAGAGGCAGAACAAACAAACAGGAAGGCAGGCTCTCCTAACCCAGGTTCAGGCAGAGCTGTAAGAAAACCTGCCTGAAGGGTCTGCACAGCCACCAGTGTCACAAGTTGGCTTCTCTTACTCGAAGACAGCAAGTACTGGTGGGAGGTTCAACAGACTACCCCTACTGGGATTCCTTCCTCATTGCAGATGAGTATCTTCAAGGTTATTCCCATTTGGTTTTGCCTCAGGTCAAGCGACATGAAGGGAAACACAGATCCTGGATAAGCACAATCCTGTCAAAGACCTGCATGATCTAGTTCTCCACAGATCTGACGGTACACACCACTCCAATTCCCACAGGCCCCAGTATGGGCTGCATGAGGCGACATGAACTTACCCACAACGCCTGGGCAAGAGCCAAAGCCTTGCTGACACTGATGTAGGATCCTTCTTTGAAGGCAGGAAAGCTGCTTGTTCTCTCATCCCCCTTTAGCCCCTAGAAGGGGTAGTCAAACATGTCTCTGTCCTCCTACATTTTTTGTCAAGTAATTATATGTTTCATGTCCAACCCAGTATTATACAGTTAGTCAGACTGAAACCTCTGCTAAGGGCAATCACAGGATATTTTGGATTTTGATCTTAGAAGGTAAAAAGTTGAACTTAAATACCAATTCAGTAAGACATCTGAGTTTACTGCCAAGCAAAACCTCTTAGCTGCACCTCCAAAAGAATTTTCAGTCTTATATACATTTGAAAAAATATTTTTGAAGATAGCTCACTTTCTTTAAACAACTAACGTCAATTTTTGTTGGAAAACAGAGAAGTCTGTAAACAGCGTAAGCTCAGAGAATTTGGTCATTAGTTCTACCAAAAAACCCACACAATAAATAAAATCCCATCAGCACTAGGTTACATTATTGTAAATAGCAATTTCAAAACTTCAGAAACACTATTTACACACTGATGACAGAATCCTCCAGTGGCAAAAATAAAATTTATTGCACTAAGCACTTTTTAGTCACATGTTCTCTTCTTAATTTCTCTCCAGCTTTTGATAGCAGCTTTAATTACATTTACACTTACTATTTGCTTACTTCCAGAAAAAAAAATAGTAACATGACAGTCAAGTAATAAGTAGTAGAGTTGTATATGAGTTAGCTAATATTGGTGATCTGATTTGACCACTACAAAAGCATGTAGTTGTCACCACAATACATAGAAATCAGTTTCCTATTAGCTTCCTCTGCTTTTACAAAAATCTAGAACCAACTTAAGAAACCAACAAACAAAAAATCACAAACAACAACAAAAAACCAAACCAAACAAACAAAACAGCAAAAAAAAAAATCCAAACAAAAACCCATGAAGCAGAAGTCTAGGGTTTTAAGGCCTTTGATTACCCTGACTGAAACTGAACAACTGATCTAATGAGAACTTATCTAGAAAAGCATTCCATTTCAATTTAGAGATAATATAGATGTCAATCTCACCTATTCCCACAGTAGCAAGCTCAAAGGGCTCATCATCATCAAGATGCTCTATTTTCTTCCACACTTTAAGTTTCCTTCATCTTCCAGCTATTCCTTCTCTTTACATTTTTCTCCAATACATGAAAACAGTGACATCTCTCATTGCCTTCCCATACAGAAATACCTGCAGTTAAAGCAGACTCTTCTATTTTCCTAACAGGTAATTTTCTTAGTGATGTTTTTTCCTGGACTTCCCAACATTTGATTTTGCTTCTGTCTTCTTCCCTAAATCTCAACACCCTTTAAAAAGCATTGCATGCAGTTATTCAGTACCTGTTTACAATCTGTACATGACGCTTGCAGTGACAAATCTTATGCAGCCAAAAAGCAACTGTTCCTTTTGTTACATCACTTCACAGAGTTTTAAGTTCAACAGTTTTTTCAGAATGAGACCTGCATTTTCTTCCAGTTTCAACTCACAACAGGTCTTTTGTCAATGTGGCCCACATTAATTTTTTTTACCCTGGAGGCACATGTTTACATTCAGACTCTCTTAAATCTGCAAACTCATCTTAGAAATACATTGCTGAGTAATTTCAATTCCATGTACACTATTGTATCTACCAGCATAAGTATTAAAAACTTACTAGGACTCTGTGTCAGAGTTTGAAGTGCACAAACGGAGCAGATATTTTGCTCTTATTTGTCTTGGTCACGTTCTCTGAGAATAGAGAAAATCCTCCTTTCCACATTTTCCTTTATGTTCCCTGAATGAATGGCAATTTCAGGAGTAAACTCCACTGTTGGGGGTAAGGAACAAAAATAAGACTGGCAGATGAATGGCTCATCTCCTTTCTTCTGTGCCACAGGAGTACACTGCCCTGTCACTGCAGCCTCACAAAGCACACTAAATATGATTACACAAGCACTTTCCTTTTCTTTCTAAGCCAGCTGTCAGGTCCTGCTTTAACACATGCAAAGGCTAATTATGTCATGAAGCAGACCCCAGAAACACATGATCTTGCAGGCAATCTTTGTACACTGGAAAGGCATTTCAATTCTGAAACAAAAACCTCAGCTTCACTACATATTTATAAGAAGGAACTTCAGTTTCTTTCATTAGCCACTTAAAAAGCCCAGAGGAAGCTCTCACTGCAGCCAGACTTGGCCCTTCTCATGAAAGCTGTACAGCCAAGGCAGCGAAGAGACTGGGCTGTAAGATTTAATTTCAAGTTGTTTCAGTAACAGTGTGCTATTGATATGCCCCTTGAATATTGCCCCAGAGCCAAGAACACCCACACAGTATAAAGACATAAAGCACAATCAAATCTTTAGTGAATGGGTCAGTTCTCCCACCAAGGCCACGAGTATCTCCATTAAGTAAAAATTAGCAAGAGTGAGACCCCATAAGTCCCCAGGAAAATCAGGCCAGCTGCAAACAAAAGCTATTTAGAGCTTAGTTTTCCACACTGACACTTGTAAGACAGCAAAACCTGTGGAGCTGGAGGAGAAGAAGCCCTTCTCAAACGTGACTTGTCCCATCTCCATAAGTAAATAATAAGAACTGTCCCAGTCTTCACCATTTCTCAGCATGCTACCAAACCTACTGGTTTTAGAAGGGGTACACTGCTACTTTGCACAGCTACTTCAGTGCAAGATGAACAGGACAAAAGACACAAATGTACCATGCATACAGTTGGGTGGGCAGCTTTCAACCAAACAACATGAAAGAAAAAATATTTGTGGGTAGTAGTTTTTGCTGTAGTAAATGAGAGGATTGGTGCAGTTGCCATTAATTAGGATCTGATTTGGCACACCATTATTATAAAAGGAAAAAAAAAGTGAAATTTGAAATCATAAATGAAGTCACAAAACACTACCGTAGATGTGGAAATTACTAGAACCCCTGTTGTTCAGACTTTGGGTTGTTTCTAAATATCATCAGAAAAAAATGTAAGCAGCTTAACCAATTGTCCTGGGGTGACTGTATCATATCCCCACAGTCCTGTATCCCTATCATCAGCAGATCTTTCCAGTGCAGGGTTATGTTCCTGCCTGGAGGACGGTGGATTTCCTCCCAACAGACTGTACATAAATAAGGTGACTCCCCTGGGATCCTTCTTCTTCCCAGCGGCAGCAGACAAGGTCAGCACGGCAGAGAGAAGGGGAGGGGTTTTTTTACCTGTTTCTTTTCTTACCCTTGTCTTTTCGGCCAGATTTTTTCCATTCCTTATTTTTGCTTTTTTCTTCGTTTCTTTGGACCTGTGCCATCACCTGGAACTGAGGAGGGGATCAGCATCGGAGAGACATTCCCCCTCCTGGGCCTAGGGAGGCCTGGTGCGGCCTGTGCCGGGACCCCCCTGCTTCCAGAGGCTACCAGACAGAAGGCACTCTCTGGGACTTTTCTATTGAGGTTTTCCCTTTTGGGGGATTTATTATCTGATATTATTCATTTGTTTTATTATGCTGTGTCTGCATGCATATTGTGTGTGAATAAACAGGGTTTTTTTCACTTTCTTCTCAGAAATTTCTTTCCTGACCAGAGTGGGGGAGGGGCTGGTGAGAGCTGCTTTCTGTTTTGGAGGGGGTTTCCTCCTGCTGTTATCTCAAACGATAACATCAGTTCAGAAGGTGAAAAGGTGTATTACATGTTCTAAGTTCTTTCAGCTCATGCATTGAATGCATGTGAATAAAGTTAGGAGTCAAGGAACTGTACCCATGAACAGACAGTATTTCAGCCTCCAGCTCAAAACTCTGAATATGAGAATTGCCAACAAGTCTTAAATCAAAAGGTCTTTCCCCATTTTGGACATACTAAACTTGGGAGTTCAAAAAAGGCTCTCAGTGGTTTACAAACCAAGAGGCTTTCCAGGAAAAGTACCTGCCCACTCAAACATCAGGCTTGCTAGTAGGACTTCTTTACAACACCACCAATTTCTGCCTCCAGAACTGCGTGAAAAACCTAACAAAAGTCCCCTTACCTCTAGCAGTTAAGCTTTGCCTGCAACATTCTCTCCTTTGAACCATGACGTTGATACAAACTTGGTCATTTAGATCTAGCCACGTGAGATCCTCTGCCAGGAACACAGACCAAAGAGAGACAATCTTCTTGTGGCAAGACACATTGGCCACATGGGCCTCTTTCAGAACCAAAGACATCCCATTGATAATGCTGACAACAATAGTGGGAGATCTCAACAGAAAAACAGATGAATTCTCTAGTTCCCTCTGATTTCTCTGAAGTACAAGTTCCATTTCACAATTAAAAAAAAAAAAATCTGCTGGGTGACTCCTTAGGAAACCACAGCTAAATTGCAACTTCCGCAAGATACAAGATTCAAATTTAAAGTGCTGCAGGTGAGTTTTCTGAGGGCTGCTGGAATTTCTTGAGGATCCAGAAAGGTGCATAAAGGAAGAATGGTAGAGCAATCCCCCTTCTGCCAAACCTTCACCAGGAAACTGAGAACCACCCAGTGTAAGCCCTCCCCTACAGTACTCTCTGGTGGACAAAAAAAGTTACCTGAATTTATCAGCATTTATCTGAAAGAATTTCCAAGCCTTTTCTTTCACCCCTTTTTTTCAATTCCTTAGGGCACAGGGAAAAAAGGCCTTACCTGGAAGAGACTTTCAAAAGTGAAGCTGTGCACCAGGTTACAGGAGTTAGTGGGCAAGGGCTGAATGATAATGGGCACATTAAAAGCCAGTTAGGGTCAATACAGCTGGTTTCCCACATACTTACCACCTCACAGGCTTCTTTGACAAGCAATTCCACTTACAAACCTACTCAGCAACAGTAGTCTTGTAAAGTGTACATGTAACAAGTCACAAGTTGTTCCATTTATTTGAGTAAATATCTGGTAAATAAAATCATCAGTAAACATTACAAAATTAAATACATTAAAAAAGCTTGCCAGTATACATAAAATTCACAAACATGTACTTCTTTTGAAAAATAAAATATGTTCAGAGCACCCTTGATATAAAATGCCTGACTAGTGTCACCTACCAATAAATGGTAGCTTGTCAAACATTCTAGTTAGGACATTTTCCAGAAGGGAGGAGGGATCTCTGTTCTTGCTCTTCCAAGTAAGAGAGCCCAAGTTAAGAAGTCTCCCCACTTCTCAGGGCAGAGCCATAAACAAAGGCTGTATTATTCTTTGCCTACTTTTATAGGAGAGGAATCTGCATTTGAGTAAGACCACATCATTAAATGCAATACAGTACTTGCAATTCATTTTGGTATCACTGCCTTTCCTCCAGCATGAACCAGCTTTTAAATGGTGATGGACATTTCTCTAGATACCATTCCAGACCCTTATTCAGTATAGGTTAGCACAGCTCCAAGACACCATGAGGTGGAGAGGAAGTGATCCTGGCAAAGCATCAAAGTCAATCAAATAACTTTTAAGTCTACAAATTAAGCCCTTAAAATTCCCAATTTTCATATGCTGCAGTCTAAACGAGGAGATATGATGAAATTCTTAACTGGGCTGCTTTAAGGGTATTTAGAAAAATGGCAGCATTCATTTTAGTAATCCAAATTGGTACCTTCTGGTAGCAAATTTGCAATAACCACCATGTAAATAATTTACTATAACAAACTTTTCCTTCCATCCATGTGAAACAGTATTCACAACCCACTTCAAAATTTATGTACAGACAAGCACAAGAAACTTGACACCCATGAGTTAAATGTACAACCAACTTAAGAAATGTTATCCAACTAATTGCAAGGAGAAGTCTCCTAGCTCTGTAAATTTACAAGATCTTCTGGTTCACCACATAGGCTTGCTGCCCCTCATCACTAACTCTTGGATCTTCACTTTCTTCAATAATCCTCAGGTGAAAGTTGAGCAGCATCCAAATTGTTGATATTTTTCATTTAAAAAATTGACACTTAAAAAAGAACCCTTAAAACACACAAAAAAAATTCTTGAGTCAAAACTGAATAAAATCAAAAAAGTTGTGGAGAAAGACAATTATTTTAATAAAGGTCTTGTATTCAAAGTCCCATTTCCCTTGCCATGTCTTTTACAGAGTGCTATTACTTTGAGTTATTTATATACTCTTCTTTTGAGGGGGACTGAGTTTCCTCATTCCTCTTATCCGAGTTAGCAGCTCTTTGATAAATTCCTAGGGAAAAAAAGAAGAAAATTAGTAATTTTAATGATCCCCTAATATCACAATTGAGGTATAGCAAACTACACCTTTTTATTTAAGCTTTTACTGCTAAGCTGGAATTTCTCTGGTCTGACCACCAGGAACCTTATACATACCCCCTCACCATGCAGCAGAGGTGTGAACAATGAGCTTTTCCTTGTGACCATGCCAGCTCAGTTGTTAGCCATCTTCCAGGCTTTAACTACACGGGGTCTTCTACCAACTATTGAATGAAGCAAAATCTGTGGCTGGATACAACACAAACATTCAAAGCAGACTGCCCCAGTTGAAGCCTGCACAGAAGTCAGCACTTCTGCCAAAAGTGGTGTTTCTCTCACCACTCTCCATGCCGGCACTAGCATTTTGGTTGGCTGCATACTCAGCTGCAACAGAAAACTGATCTGGCTAAAAACTTGACTATTTCTCCTCTTGCCCTGCTGGCTCAGCCCTCTGACCAGCCTCACCAGTCAGCCCACACTAAGACTTGGAGCAGTCTGAGGCAAGGAAGGAACAGGGAGTCACAGGTAGCACCACTGGCTTATGATGGGTGAAACTGGTTGCAGAGCTAAGTGAATGACACTACTCTGACAAAAAAAAGATGAACAAAAAACTCAGAACATAACAAACCAATTAACAGGCCTTTATTCACAGTGATATCTTCCCCAGTTTCAGCAGGTTTTCTCTTTATAAACTGTGTGAGAACAGAAGCTCAGAGAGTTGCATCATTATCTGAAACTCATTTGGTATACAATTTCTTGCAGGTGCATTAAAAGCTAAATCGCCTCCTTACACTGGGAAAAGAATGTTTATCCACAGTATTAGGTACACGCAAAAAGGTTCTTAAGAAATCAGTTAGCTATAAATATGGAATGTAATTATGGATTTAGTCAGGTTGATGTGAAAAGCCAGGTTAGACAGGGCTTTGAGCAACCTAGTCTTGTGAATGGTGTCCTTGCCCTTGGTAGGAGAGTTGAATTAGATGCCTTCTGACCATTTATGATTCCATGAAACAACTCAATCCTGATTTCCTGGATGAATGCTTGAAGTTAAAAATTTCAGTGAACAAAGCCACCACCTAAATGACAACACACTACCTTTCAAAAAAAAGGTCACACAAATATTAGCCACGTGCTACACTTTTCATAAGGAAAGTCTCTGTAAAATGTGTATTTTAACGTGAAAAATACATCTGATCTTTCTGGTGGGACCATGGTGCTGGCAGGTATCATCCCAACAAACAAATTTCCTTCCCTGAGAGCTTATGCCTGTCTGTACGGAACTGCATGTACTGTTGCACCATGGTTATTGCTGCATCCACACTATCTGTGGCTGCAATGAACAGCAGCAAAGGCAGAGCAGCTACACGTCAGTGAGGTCTACAAGCTCTCACCAAGAACCTTTTATATTCTGCCTCCAGCCCTGAACTAAGTCAAGGCCACCTCAGGAATACTTCTGTGCATGTCAATATCATGCTTCCCATCTGTATTGACAGATAGTCTAATGAGATCATCAGAAAAACAGTTTTCTTAAGACCCCCAAATCCTCCCCCTCCATCCTCTAGAAGCTGTCTTTTTCCACATAGGCACAAGCCACTGCAACAATATCCACTCTAAATTTACCAGAGTCCAGTACTTTACCACTAAAAAGAAAATCAGAAAAAGGAGGAAAACATGTTTACTCTAAAAATTCAAAGCTTCCAATGCATTTTTCACTGGTTCTAAGCCATCCTTTAATCACTGTAAGGACCTGATCGATATTGCAAAACTATGTGTCATTGTGCTGCTTGAAACATATAAACACATTTTAGGATTTTTTACTATCAAACTTAAAAGAAGCCCTACATAAAATCACTGTAAATAATAAATCCTCTACAGTGATCTTAAAAGATTTTTACTTGGGATTAATGTCATTAGTATTGCCTTTCCATAAAGGAAACCACTCGTTCCATAACGAAAAAAACTCAACTATAGTTCCATGCCAAAACATCAGATTAAGACAGCTTTGGGGAGGAATGGGCTGAAGTGCAGTTCTTCTCTTTGAAAAGCTTTATTAGCTGTCTGTTCAAGCCACAAATACTCTACACCACTGTCACTCACCGTCAAGGCAGTAACAAGACACTGCATCAGGAAACTCTCCAACAGCTTCACAGAAGTAAGAGCTCTGCAGGAAGGGGCATCTGCAGAGCAGACAGGGACATCTATGGTACTTGACTGTACTCATTTGGGATAACCCACCCTTCCATTTCTCTGCCCATTTTGCCCCACAACTCAGTAGAGTTTGGAGCAAGTTTCCCTTAGATATGAAACATAGCCAGGGGTCAGTTGCTTTTAAATATGACATTACAGCAAGAGAGAGGAATTCCTCCCCTTATACTTTGAAGGAGTATCATAAGGGCCTTTTCTTGCAAAACAAGGTATTTGCTTCAAATTTTCAGGCAAGTCTAACACCACCTGGAAACTTCTTAGTGCTGCCAAAATAAACTGAACTGTGGGGTCAGGCCCCTAAGCAGATCTGAGGTAACTGCAACTATTCTTAAGGCAAAGGAAGTATTCATTTGAAGAAGTGCATATAATAATTTAAAATGCTTTACCCCCCAGGAACTATTTTTTTTTTAAATAAGAGTCTGCAGTACCAAACAGTAAAACCCAACAAGAGCAGGCATTTTGAATAATGCAGTAGTTCTGTTGTGCACATCCCATGGACACAAAACCACAATATTGGTTCAGCACATTTCTGATTTAAGTATCATTTTGCATCTGATGCTTGCATCGAGCTGGCTGTCACTAAAACAGTTGTTCTCAGGTGCTTGTGCCTTCCTTGCTTTGCAGCTCCCCATCAAGGAAAGGCAGCATTCTAGAAAAGATGCACATTTGGAGGCAGGAAAGGAGACTTCACAGCATTTCAGTAAACCTTCACTTTATAACTAATCAACTCAGCTTTATAACAGTAATACACATTTTGTTTTCTGTAGCCATCACTCAAAAATTGCAGTGTCGTTCCTTGTGGCCATTTGTGTCAAGGCTTAATATCAACATCTATCTCCACTTCATACACAAAAATCATTTTACACAGAACATTTTATTGAAATCCCCTCTAAGGAGATATGCTGAAATTTAGCATCATACATTTGTACTAATCTGTGTTAAAAGTAGTTCTGCAGCACAGGTTGAATTATCTACATATATATACTGATTTAATTCACAAAGTTAAAAAATGTAAGAATAATTCAGCTAAAAATTCAAGAATCTGTTAATTATTCCTTAAAGGGTTACAACCAGGAATACACCGGTTACATCCACTTTTAATAGAAGAAAAATCTCATACCATCATTTTGTGCCTTGGTAAATAAAGTAAAAAATAAAAAGAGAAAAAAAGCAAAAATGTATGCAAACTTAAATTCTTTTTACAGATTTTCTGCAAGGAGACACCCTTATTACAAGCACTGAGAATCCTGTTAATTTATAATACAAAATCATTGTTTCTAGAAGACATCCTTCTATTTCTAAAGGCAAATTTAAATGAGAGACAGAGACTAAATTTATAGTTCATTTGAACTCATCTATATTCATCCTTAAGCAAAAAAAAAAAAAAGACAAAAAACAAAGGTGAAATGATAATTCAGGAAAGGGGAGAAAATCACTTCACCTCTCTGCTTTTGGTGTGACTCATTGCTTTAATGAGGTCATTTGACAGACAATGAATTCCAGGCTTCCTATTCAAGTCTTCCAATTAATTTTGGAGACTAATTAGACTCTGTCTCTCCAGATTTCTCTTCCTCAAAGAGTAGACATGTAGTAGGACTAGTTTTTAAACTAAAATTTAGAGTTTCTAGTCCTCCTGCTTCACTAGAGCATGAAATGAATCCTAAGTCAGCTTTCCTTCACAGCTTTACTTCCCTGTAGCCAAGTCAAAAAACGAGATTTCTTTAACTGTTTGCCCAAGGCTATTTCTTGGAGACGGCCTCATTGGCTGGATGCAAAAACTAAAGTCAGTCCGGAGAGCAATCCCACAGCTACTTGTGAAAGAAACTAAACAACAAAACAAAAAAAAAAAAGGGGGGGGGGCGGGCAGGGGGGAAGAAGAGAGAACTGTACCCTGTACCCATCTTACTGCCAAACTCCTTCCCTTCCACACAGGCTCAAACCTGAAGCCAATGGTACAGGAAGAAGGGAACTGACAAAGCAAACATACTTTGGGAGAGCAGGGCCAGAGCTGCCTTCTATCAGCAAGAACCAGTGCAGCATCTCTGTAGCCTCACTGAACAATGCCATGAACATGCCCTCTCCAGTGAGGCCACAGCACCATCAGCGTCCAGAGGATGATAACGTGCAGCAATTTACCTTCTTGGTGAGCTCTGTACAAGGCATTAACTCCACACCACAAAGCTTAGCTATGGTAAAGACGTACTGAACAATTATTCTCCCATTCAGCAGCACATAAACAAGCACAGCTTATTCTTGTCAAATCACCACTTGCTCTTCCATTCTTATATTGCTATGGGTATTTATCAGTTGTATTCATGAGTACTTGCAGAAATGAAAACATGCAAGCTTAATGCTCTCCAACACTGTAGTACAATATAGGGCAGATCTCAGCAGGAACACAAAAAGTTTTAGTTCACTGAATTCAGTGGTCAAATGGATGAACAGGAAATCATGTTTTACTCAAAATGCACCTCTTTGCTTTGCTTTTAAATATGCATGCTTCCTAACTGTTTTTCTCTACAAATTATGCTATTTGATTTCAAGTAATATGGACACATAATACATTTACTGTGACTTAATAACTGACCACCCATCAGCTGCCCTGCAACAAATGTTTCTAAGTTCCTAGGCTCACCCAGATGTAAGGCATTGCACTGAGGCTTTAGGACACCTCTGTAGTGACTATTGCTTCTCATGGGTATGCTACCTATTCCTGCCTTGCAATTACACTGAAAAACCAAATAGTAACATTAACCTGAAATAATTAATAACATATTAGAACCAATATAAATATATGATCCCTCAAAAGTTTAGGGGTTCTATTTCAGAGGCATTGAGCTTTTTATTCATGCCTGCATACTAAATACATACATTATCTGTCTGAGCATATACACAAAACAGTTTTTATCTTTGAAAACCACAGTGCCTAGACCACTCTAAAGAGTTGCATCACAAGCCTGTCATTTGCACCAACTAGGAATTAAACTTGGAGAAACATATAGTTAAGCAAATGCATCTCTACCCTTCACAAAAGTGTTAAAAGCTACTGAAATAATCCAACCACTTAAGTAATTGAGCAGTCAGTCACTCAAATCTCTGCCTAAATTCTCCAGAAAATATTAACAACAATTCAACAGAGTTTATTTGGAAATAATAGTGAAAATTATTATTAAAAGTTCCTGACAATGCAACTTTCTTTAATGATGCAACTTCATCTCCTTTTTCTCCCATTTTGCACTGAGTGAAGAATTGTACTAACAAAATGCTCTGGGTAGACTTAATCCTGCCTGAATGGGAGAGATCTCCAGCCCATTTGTCTGCAGCTTTGTATATTTCTATAAGAAAAGAATGAAGTAAATAAACTGCAAATTTAATTTATCCAGTTCTCTTTAAACACTCATTATCTACAGACCTTGCATTGCTCAGCTGCGTCTTTTGGAGTCAGTAAGCATAAAAATTGCCCACTCACTGGATTTCTCTCCCATAGCGGTTTAAAAATTTCCTTGTTATTTCTCCTGTCATCACTTTGGCAGTCTCACTAGTGGAAACTCTAATTCACATCAGTCACAAATGTTTCAGAATTTCCCCAATGCCCAGTCTAAATTAGTGGTCTTGCTGTTACCAGTAGCAGAGAGAGAAGTAACACAGATTTAGTCAGCCTTCTTCAAAGTATGTGTCTTGAAAAAACCTCATTGATTTCACCACAACTATCTTCCTATCCTAAATAAGAGTCTATTGTCAAGTAGCAAAGCCTTATCATCAAGATTGCAGGTTATATTTAAATTTCTTTGTTATATTCACTGCTAACATGAGACTTGTAGCATATCTGCTACAGAGACTCAAAATTCCCTGTGACCTACATTAAGATTCTCCATCATCAGGTGATGACAAAGAACATGAAACAGAACTGAGGCAGCAACTTGACAAAGGTCTGAGTGGGATTTTCCAAAAGTGACACATGGGACTGAATGAAGAATTGGCTGTTCTGGCACACAGATGATGCAGGAAGAGGATACTGCTCTCTGCTCCTCTTCAATTACAAAAGTTCAGATCCAAAATTTGATTCTGGCCCTGATTCAGCAGATACCATACGCTTTAAGTTTGTGTACATAATAACTCTTTACATAAAGGTCCCACATTAAACATATTTCCATACAAATTAAAACAGCCATAACTGCTACCTTCGAAAAGCTTTTAATATTTTAGAGCACATCCAACAGTCTAGCTGTATTTACATTAGAACAAAGGTTTTGTAACAGTTCCTTGTAAGTCACTGTCAGATATTATCTTTGGCCACATTACTAAAGAGGCTGGGAAGTCTTTCCATCTTTCAAGTGACCTGGATAACTCTACTTCCTCTGATGAAAAGTCGATCCAGAATATATACAAATATTCCTCAGTCTTTCCTTAAACTTTAGTCTAAATGGAAGATATTAAGCAAAACTGACTTAAGATATATATTTCCATGTTTAGAGGGTTCTTTTTAACAGATGGGATAAGTGCTTTGAGTTATTAAGCTTTCTGCCTGTACTATCTTTCTTTATGTTCTGAGTAGCAGAGACATCATATTACATAACTTTCTCCCCAGTTAGGCATTACTACCTTTTGCAAATTGTATAACTCTTGATGATAAAACCCCTAGTTGCACTTGACGGACTGTATTTGTTTCATCAGAAGAAATTCCATCAGCTTATATCCATTTTCCACATACCTTGTAAAAATCCTTTCACAAGCCAATTATCTCAACAGTTTTGAATGGTCTGCACATATAAAAGGATTGCAGATTTTCTAGATAATGTGTGCATCCTCATATAGCAAGTTTAAGCCAACTAAAAGGCTCTTCTTAATCCACACATGACAGGATAACAATCACTATATTTAAGTGGCCTAAGTTAACAGTTATGCACTGTTACAGGGCTCATCATGCCATAGATGAAGAAAATTTGTCGTTGCAAAACAGTCCTGGGAAGTGACTAATTTTGGCAACTATCCTCACAGAATCACAGAGTCAATCAAGTTGGAAAAGGCCTCTGAGACTGTTGAGTCACTATGACCAAACACCAACATATCAACCAGACCATGGCACTAAATACATCTTTCCTTAAACACCTCCAGGGTGGTGACTCCATCCTCTCTTGGTCAGCCCATTCCAATATCTAATCAATCTTTTTGGGAAGAATTTATTCCTAATATCTAACCTAAACCTCCCCTAGCAGATCTTGAGACTATGTCCTCTTGTCGTGTCACTGGTTCCTGGGAGAAGAGGCCAACCCCACCTGTCTACAACCTCCTTTCAGGCAGTTGTAGAGCAAGTGGATTAAGTACCCTCTCAACTTGGCTATCTCAAAAGGTTGTCAAGGAAGATGGATTCTCCCAGATAAGGGAGCTGCCTCCATCCCATCCACAGAGGATTGAAGACATAGTCACCAGTTCAGTGTTAAAATCTCACCTTGATCCAAGTGCCTTGAGGGCAGACAAGGACATGTGTCCAGGATGTTGTTTCCTGCAAACTGCCATGGCAACTTAATTTATCAGTATAGCACAAATATTTCCTGTAATTCTACAACCAAGGTTTCCAGTGGAAAACGCACTGACATCTGTCATGTACTCTTATCAGCTCCCTGAATTTTGTCCTTGCATTGTGTCAAGCTTCAGAGCTAAGAAAAATAATTCATATTACAGGTTCAATAAAGAAGGAAGAAGAGTCATTATTTGATCTCTGCCCTCTTCCTCTGCCTTCAGATAGCATAGAGATAAGACTCAGCACATGACTGTTAAACTCTTGGCATACTGTTTCTCCCACCTAGTCTTGACTCCAATTTTCTCTGCTAGCCCATGACAAGAGCCATGTCAGGCTCCACATCCATATCCATCTTGACACATCTTAAGAACCACCAGTGTTCAATGGTCTTTGCTTGAGAAGGCTGGAGAAGGCTGACAGGGTCACTTGTAGTGTAGCATTCCTAAAGTGAGACAGCTGAAGTCTTGGCACTATGGCATCTCCATAATGGGAGATGTATGTTATCTGCTGTAAAGAAACCAAGGTATAACACGGAACAAACTCTAAGTTTTATCAGGCAAGTCTCTCTCAGTCAATTCCCTGCACTGTCAAAACATTTGTACCAGGAACTGTAATAGCAATTCTGGAGAATTTTCCCAATCTACCATAGGAATCAATTATAATGGAAAAGCCTTGAAGAAAATATCTGATGAACTGGGAAGTGCCTATTCAACTGCACCAGCAGTTCTTCCTGATAGCCTGACTATCCTTAAACCCCAGCAGTTTATGTGGCTACAGCTGCAGATATTACAGAAGAAACAACCTATATGCAGCCTTGTTTCAAAAGCCAAACACCTGGCTTCTAGCCACGCACAGCTGAAAGGTCTCTGAGTAGAGGAATTCTGTAAGGCACCCCTTCTATTAAATACTGTGCAGCAGCCATTTCTGAGAAAGCACTGACTCTATAAATGGAACCAAGAAACTGAATTATGATCTAGGCTTTTGAAATTTATTTTTATTTTTTTTACAATGAGTCCAAGGGGTTTTATACAGTATTTACTCTTTCTAGTAATCATACCTTACTGTATGAAAAGCAGGCTACATTGGCACTGGCCACATCAATGGATATGGAAGTTGAAAGCAGAGCAACTAGATCCTGCTAGTACAGGTTATCCCACAATTTTTTTCAAGTCCATTCACACAAACAATTAGCAGACCTGCATAACTGTATAACAGTTCTCAGAAGAAATTTTACTGACATAGATAAAAACAAATGATTTCACACTGAATAGCACAGTACAACATACAAAATATTTTAGCTATCTGATGGGAATTGTTTAGCTTTCTAATAACAAGGCAGCTGTAAATGTCAGTATAATCAGTAAGGACCTTAAAGAAAACAATATTGATACTTCTGCTGGAATGACCAGCAGTTCCTCCTCAGGACACAATCATGTTCCTACTGTAGCTAAGTGATAAACACAAACATTTCCAGGATATAAAACCCCAAGTCTATCAGCTAGCCATTAATATTCCTCTATTTATTTTATCTAAGTATAAAAATAAAGTTTCTTTAGCTTGATCATAGCTACAGTTTCCACAGGAGAAAATATTTAAGAAAAATCTTTTACCTCTGTTGGTTTGTAGCAATCTACAAGAGTTTCCTAGAAGCAAAATATGAAAGCATCAGTACCTATACAGAATAACAGTGAACATAAACAAGTCATGGTATGAAACCTGGCAAGGGAGGGGAGAAAGAAAAGGAGCAAGAACCAGGAATCACTGAATGAAGATGTTACTGAAAATCCACAGTTATAGTAAGTCACCTTTGCTCCCTAGGCAGATTAGAATGACTTGTACCAGGGGAGAAATAATGGCTTTCTACTCCAAGTAGGAAGTTACAAAATCCCTCTCTCCAAGAAAAACTGAGAAGAGGAGGAGAATGCAAGAACATTTCTCCCAGCAACAGACACGTGAAAGGCAGCTTTCTGTGAGGGCATCAGAGTATTTGCAATGCAGAAATAGAGACATTAGTTATTCCTAGCCGGGCATTCCTGGCAGGAGGGCTGCTGCAGTTAGTTTAGGCAGAAGCAGCAGAACTATTTACGAATGCTGAGCAAACAGCCTGGGGCCATGCCCCACATCTCTGTGGCTGGCCAGTGAGCATCGGGAAAAGGGTGCCAACAGGCACTAAAATCAGATGTGCTGCATCTAAGCACCACATTAGTCACCTCCCAGAAGCAAGTTGAGGGCAAACCACAACCGTGGAACAGTTTCTCTTTTTTTAGTGCATCTGAAAAGACTATAAATGCAGACACTTAATATATATATCTAAATCAATATATGCAACCAATATGAAGACAATTACATTTCTTTTCTTCTCCCCGATTCTTCCATTCTTTAACTTCTGCCTCATGCAGGATTCAAAGAATTAGAGTGCTAGTTTGAACTGTGTAATTTCAGCAGACAGCATTTGAATTTCCCTACTAATTCCTATTTCTGACTGTCTTACTCTTTCCTTGAACTTTTTAATGGGTTCCAACTTCTATCTAGTATATAGAGAGAAATAATTATCAGTAGTCCAAGACAAGGGGAAATTTCTGGTCTGTATACACATGCATACACATTTCTGCTGCTGAAGAGAATCACAGAAACTATCTGGTCACCACAAATGACTGTCAGCCATATAGGTTTACTATTTGACTGTTCTTTATTTTTCTATGTTTTCTGTTCTTTGTTATATACTTGTACAAATTAGAATGAAGCTAATATGACTTAGCATATTTCTCTCTATTACTGGATTCTTTGAACTTTTATTTACTAGTGTTATCACCTACCTTCCAGAATTTTTTTTACCTGAAAGGATTTTGATTACATTTGAACAGTCTGGTAGATTCCACTAAACTAGACCTAGGAATCTCTCAGTCCTAATTCTACATTTACAGTGGATTCAGTCAAACACAGGATATGGATTCAGATGCATTACTTCAGCCACATTCCAATTTAAAATTATAAAATAATATTACCTGTAATTTGAGAGCTCTCTCCTCTTCATTGGCTGCATCAAGAAGGTCATCAATGTCAATTTCTACATCTGGCATTTCTTCTTCCTGAAAAGCAAAAATACCCACTTAGTCCATAGAGCTATGCTTTAAGTAACCCCAAAAGCAGCCTAGTGATAGCACACAAAGTCATCTTCCTCGAGCCAGACAGGGAACTCAGTAAGGGATGGTGGCTTGATTTCTTGCTCCCAGGTCAGCAGAAGGCCAAGCCCCAGCCACACAGGAGGTGAAAGCTCTTAAGCAATCCTTTGCTCACAGCCAGGATGCGTTACTAACTCATGCCCAGCAGCACAAGTTGTGCTATTCTCACAGCACTGGACAAGAGGATGAAGAAGAGTTCAGGGAAGAGGAAGCAGAAAACAACTGCAGCAAGTCACAAAATTTCTTCAAAAGCATTCTTGATTGGACAGCTTATTTTTGTAACACTGTGGATGATCTCTCTTGCTTCAAGTTGGCTTATAAGAATGACACACATGTTCCATCTGAAGAGCTCAGATTTTCAGTACCTGCAGTACCACACAAAGTCTAAGGCACAGAGTATTTTAGAAAATTTTTCTTAAACCTCCTCCACCCACACACTTCTCCCTTTGCATCAGATGTATTGTTCCCTGAGTCAGAGCAGCAGTCCACACATTTTGAAGGACCCCTGAGCTCTAGAACACCAATGAGAATTCATCATCCACAGACATCACCATTTATTGTGTTTTCAATTACCCAAAAAACCATTCGGCTGGCCATTTTATACATTGTCTCATCAAAATGGTTACGCAGCTCCTCACTGCACATACAAAACTCTGATCTCAGCCTCCCTCCCACACCGAGTCCAATACTGTCAGTGGCCTCAGAGCCATGGGCACACACACAGATCCTCTGTTCCTCTTCCTCCATCTAAGCCAACACATGGGCACTGCAAGACTATCCTCTCCCACAAGTACACTGCCAACAATCAACCCACTGAGACGACATCACTTTGGCACCTCCTGAATGAAAAGAGGGACCTGAAAGCCTCCAAAAGGGAGGGTGGGTTTAAGAGCCAGGATAAAGCAAAAAGACCACTATCCCAGCAGCAGCTGTCTTCTTGTACCTCACCAACACTTTTCAAGATCTTTTGAAGAAGCATTTTGACAAAAATATGGTGGTTCCAGAAATTTGCAAAAGTTTCAACAATTGTGAAATAATTTAACAGCTCCAATAGCAACAGCCTCAGGTAACACTAAAACTACTCTTCTGCTGGATAAAGGAAGAGTCCAAATATTAGCAAGGAAGATAATAGGTTAGTTCAAGTTACTCTAACGGAAGTTAAGCACCAAAGTGGCAAACTACTAGCTGTATCAGTGACTTCAACTAAAATGCCAACTGTTCAACATTTTTAAAGTGTGAGGAGGAAGGACAGAAGTTGGATGATTAAGTTCCCCATTCCTCATCTCTGAAGGAAAGCACGCAGGAACACGACAGCACAGTCACACAGGCACTTGGACCCAATGAACAAAAACACCCAAAGCACACCCTTGGCCCAATTAGCTGTTCAGAAAGGAAACCTGGACATTTGCTGAGATGAATCAGATACCAGTTACTGCAATGCAATCTGGCAGTAAGGGAGTTTCTAATCAAATGCAACAGACCCATCAGCAATTTAAACAAGAAGAGGAAGGCTTCCATAGACTATAAAGATACTCAATAAAAGCCATCAGAATTGGAAAGGATAAAGACTAATCCATAAAAGTGGTACACTTACTTAGTAGCTTACTATCCCAACTCTACGCTAATTCGCATATCACACCAAGAACCAGAAATTCCCCGCATCGGTAGTAAACCTCCTGAACGTCGTATCTAAGCGGCTCATCCTAAATACTGTTAAGACAGGGTGCCTGCAGTTACTGTTAATACTGTAAACTTCTCAAAATACACATCCACTGAACTGTGTAAATACCAATTGTGCATATGTCTGCATTCAGAACTGCTGTTCAGCACACTGAATATTTTGTCAGACACACATTTTGAACTCTTGTCTGTTGGAGCAGCATTCTGGCAAGCTGAAACAACACTGAGAAGCAGCCGCAAGGGGAAATTGCCTAGAAGGTATGCAATGCTTTTTTGTGACCACACTTCATTGAAGCTGAGTGCTCCTGAAAGGTTAATTTTTCTCCAAATGGTACCAGTTAAGTGGGAGAAATCCTTACTTCTACCCCTCTTCACTTTTATCTTCTTCAAATCAACTTTCTCCTGCATCTTCAAGGTTCACAGTACCATCAATTCAGAATGCAACTGCACCAGCAACTCACTAAAGCTTTGGTATAAGAGGTAACACAGCTCCTGTACATCATGGAAAGTGATACCAAAAAATAAATCAGAAATATTTCCAAAACAAGGAACTAAAGTCCTGTCTGACACAATGGCATTCAATTAAGTTACATTTTCTGTAAAAGATCATCTTCTTCACAGCAGATTTGAATGCTGATGCACAACAGAAATGGGGGGGAAGCCCAAAAAGGCAACTCTTCCTCAGGCTGAATGAACAAACAATCAAAGCATCTTCTCCATTTGAACTACTGTGCCTGCATGATCTCGAGTTTTACGTTAGGCATGAAAAACAAGGCCTTAGGTCAGGAGCTGGACCACTCCACAACAGCTGTAATGACAAAGGGAAGGAACACAAAGTCATGTCTTCTGTTTGATGGATTTTATTGGTGAGATTAGTCTGGTCGCTCCAATTACAATTAAGCAGCTAGATACAGACTGGGCTGAGCTAAGCCTGAAAGGGTCTGTGCATAGCCAAAAGATGGTACTTTGAGGGTCTTGTTAGTGTCATGAGGCTGTGCAAAAAATAAAACACTGCCACCAGCTCTACTCCAGTGAGAGGGAGACAAGGTAATGCAAATAGCAGATAATGGGGGGGGGGCAAGAAACACTTGGGGGAAGGGAGGATGGACGCACTCCTCTTAAGCACCCTCTCCAGTCTGCATTAACAATCTCGGCAGAACATGAGCTGATTTCTGCTTAATTATTCCAAAGTCAGAAAATATCAAAGGTAACTTCCATGATATTTAATGCAACTTAAATTCAACCTTGCATTGAAAGGCAGCCCCATGACTCTTTAGGTTGCATGAATTCTTTGTAGACTACTGGCAAAAGACCTTGGGCACAGACATGGATTATGCAGTAAGTAGCTGCAGCAGTTTAAGGCATTACAACCTGCCCAGCTGGCAGAAGCAATCACAGCCCCAGTGGTGAATAGAACAGGTGAACACCCATTAGTGACACCACAGAAAGACCTTCAAAAGCAGCTTCCACAGCATCTTACATCAAAGAGCTGGACTTTGCAGGGGCATCTTGAAGAACACTTGCATGCTCCAGTCTGCTGATCCTGAGGACAGCACCTCCAGTGTAGCAAAAGCAGGTCTGACATAATTCCAAGTATCTACTAACTAAACATTTACCTGAAGCTTTAAAATTTAAAGGATAATAGTTGCTCTGTGGATAACTTCCCACTATAAATCCAACTCTCAAATCAGCCTATTACCCCCACATCCTCACTGCCATTCACTGTGCATCATCTCATTTGCAGGGCTGGGAAATAATTAAATAGGCTTGTTTGGTTTTTACTTTAGATTTTAAATTTGGGAAAGAAAAGAGAAGTTAAATGCAGCAAGAAAAGTTAAAGTCATCATTTGTAGAGCGTGTGTGGAAGCAACAGGAAAGGACAGCAAGAGAAAAATTAAGGAAAAGGAAGGAAAGGTGACCATACAATTCAGATGTACGAAAGCTTCAGATTGTATGAGCAAGGGATTTTTCTCAAAGTCCTGGAAGACGGCCAGTAAATGATCAAAACCAAACTAGAAAATAGGACCAGTTTTTCTACAAATATCCATTTAAGATATGAAAATATTTATTCATTTTAGAACAGACATCTGCTGGGCACCTAATACAGTTAGCTCTAAACAAGTTCATCTGCAGACATGGATGGAACTGCAAGACAATGGTGCAAGTCTCAGGGTGATAAAAGTGCCATAAATTACCAGGACTAGAAGTCATTGGATGCATATATAACCTGGTGGACTTATGAATGGATTGCACTTTGTCCAGTTAAATAAATGTGACCAAATATTAATACAAAAAAAAAAATCCCTTATGTGTTTCTTGCTTCAAAGCATTCAGTTGTTTTGGGGAACTTATGGGTCAGGGCAAAAGCAGACAAAAGTAATACCAAAAAAGGAACGGTTTAACTGATCAAAAATTATCAATCCAGAAACAAAGAAAGCTCTTTTTCACTTGAAGTCAATCCTAGTTAAGTGCAGGGCTAATACACAGCTAAAATAAAGCTATTTGCAAGACAAAAAGACTGCTCCATCCATTGATTGGTAGGAGGAAGAGAAGATTAGGAAAGGATGTTGAAGACAGCAAGAAGGTACTCAAAAGTGCAAGGGTTCATGAAACTTGCAGTAGGAACAAAAATCCTCAGTGGTACAACCTAATTACTAAATGACAGCATGTTTTCTCCAATCCTAAAATATTAACAGCAGTAATGCCAGAGCAGACATGATGATCTAATGTTAGACATAAAAAAAAACACTCTCTTGTTTCTTTTGGTCCAGGTGAAGCAGTTTGTATCATACTGGGAGCAGCATCCTGAATCTGTTCACTGACTATCAGCTGTACAAACTAATATTCACTGTTGCACAATCTCTAGCATGCAGTTACTTATTATTTTCTTCCCCATCAGGCACTTCTCTCATTAGCAACCAGTCATTGAGTATGAAATCTCAAAGGCAACACAGAGTATGAGGCCCCACAGTCCTGAGCACATGCCATTCAGTCTTGGTTCCAAGAATCAGAAAAACCCATTCTGTTCTAACCACAGCAGCAGCCTCTTCCACCAACAGCAAGTCTACCTTCCTCCATCACTCTTGTTTATTAAATAAAAATGCAGCCATTCAAGACAAAGTTACCAGATTTGTCCACTCTTTTTGAGTCAATGATGCTATTGTTCATGAATAATCATAATTTATCTGTGGCAGTGTGGCCATTTAACAGAAACCTTCTCCTGGGCTTCTTGAAGCTGGTCTTCAAGTCTGACATGACATGGATCCAGTTAAACATGACAAAGGAGGGACACTAAGTTCACACCTGTCAACAGAATAGCTTATGCAAGCTACCCGGTGCACCAAATGCATCTACATCTACATAACATGGTATGAAGAGCTGGACAAAAGTCAAGGACACCGTGTTTTATCTCTACGGTCTAGATCTGAAGTACCCTCGCTCACCCCGGAGCTTGCAGACCAGAGCCTTGTGCACACACCACTAGAGGGAGGTAACACTTTACAAACACAGCAAAGGCCCCTGAACTTGCTTGTAAAGCATGAAAAGGCCTTCTGAGCCCTATATTCAGTTTTCTCTCTGGAGAACATGTCTAACTTTTATCCTCAAGCACACATTGCCCTCTACTCCTGTTCTTAAAAATGCAGTGCTCAGCTTTTACTCTAACAGCTTGGTTCTTGCAAAACACTACCACCTCTGCTTGTACCTTTTCAGATATTGGCATCCACATCCATCCTTCATACCCTTTCTCTGCAACTGAGGGCCAAAGAAAGGACCACTGGAAATAGAAAAAGGAGCAACTCGGCTCCCAAGCACTGTGATGAAGGCTCCCTGCCAAGATGAAACTGCAAGGGCCCAGCCCCTTCTAGGTCCCCACACAGCAAGCTTGTTCACATATGACAATCGTTGAGCTTATTGCCAAACTTTAACAAGTTCAGGCACATGACAAGCACAAGTGAAAGAGGAGGGGAGGTGCTTGAAACTGAGAACACTTTCATAAACTGGCCACAGGCATCTCCGACGCACAGCAAATCTGGTCCCTCCCAAATTTACAAGATCAGACATACCAGAGTTTCAACTTGGCTGTTGAAAGTCCTCAAGCCATGTGGGGAAAACCACTTTTTTTCCTCCTGATTTTAGTCTCAACATCAGAAATAACTGAAGTCTTACCTAAAAATATTTCCAAGATATTCCAGCTGAGGCAGGCACATACTGCAAACCTCCTCAGCTCAGATTATTTCAATTTGGACAAGTTTAACACTCTAAATGCACATCTGCCAGTTGTTAAATCAAGAGTAATGCCAAGAACAATGCTTATGGGGCTCTGCATGGAGGACTACACACCATGCTGTGAAGCAGAGTGGGAGCTTATCTAGGAATTGTCAAAGTCTAGCAATTTAGAGGATGGAACAAAGCTGCAGCAAAGGTGAGAAAGATGGACAGGTAAACCCACAATGATGATGTCTACACAGGCAGGCACAGCTGGACCATAGTTTGCTCAGCACAAACTGCATGGTCCAGAAGACATAGCTGCATTGGGGCAGCATTCTGACCACAAGAATAAACCCTGTTGGCAGAGCATTTACATTCAGGTGCCACAGTTTATTAACAGAGCAATTAAATTTTCAGACCAAAGTTTACCCACATCCACCTGGCTCAGAGAAGAAAGAAATAGCTAAAGCCTGTCTGCATCTGCCAATTCACCCCATATTGGTTAGTAGATAAGTGGGCAAATAGCCTCAAGCTTATATTAGGAATTACACATCATATTACAAGGAAATCTCAACAAGGAGATCTGTTGGAGATTCATGTCTGAACACAGATAACAGGGAGCACTGTCAAGCTCCAAGGTCTAAAGCATGACCTAAGAGCATCCCAGATCCAGCATGCAACTTAGACATGTGCTGCTCCCAGCCAGGGACACACTATAAGTAAAAGCACAGAATTACATGTTAAAAGGATACAACCATACTCCTTGGACAATTGGAAAAGCATGCTCTCTCCACAGTCTATCCAGCCTTCCCTGAAATGGCATTGTTAGGAATTTTTGGCCTCCCTACTTGGCCTACTTTGGCCTACCTGTCACCATCTCCATTATCATTTCCTGTCATACAGGCAGCAGATCAGTTTGAGCAGGATGTCCCTTATATGCAAAAGAGACACAGTTTTGATTTCATCAGTGTACATAATGACATATTTGAAGATTTAGAGTCAAACAATAGGGACATGCTCCCACTGTGAGCCATATTATCTGACAATATAATTTGTCAATCAGTACTCTTCCAAGTTGCCTAGAAAGAGTAAGTCATGAGGGTTGCACGTGTGTGGGTTTTGGTAGTGGGGCAGGAGGAATTCATAACAGAATTATGTCAAGCAGGACAATCCCTTTATGAGGTTCCTAGGCAAACTGGAACACTAATACTGGATGTTAATGTTACTTACCAATAGCCAAAACCAGCTCAAACTTCCTTACTTAGAAACTATTACAACTAAAAAACATGGTGCAAAGCAAATTTTAAAACTTCTGGGAATCACTTAAGTATAAGGGCATCTTAATGTCCATCTATGTGCCAGTAGTTAGGTACAGCTGCAGCTTCAGAACTGAAGTGGAAGTGAAGAACATACTAACACAGCAATGGCTATACAGTAGACACAAAACACTTAAAATTCTAGTTGTGAACCTCATTAAAGCAATTAACAACAACTGATATTTTTAATAATCAAGGGAGGATCACCCACTCACGCCAAGTTCTTCCATCTCATTACCCACGCTAGCTCTTTCTCTTCTCTCAAGTCACTGTAAACCATTGTTGTATGTCTCAAGCTGGCAGTGCCACAGATCAGCCTCTCCTCTTGGCTCTCAAGTGACAGTAGAGCAGACAAAACAGACAGATGCTATTCCAATTACAAGTTCAATTCAAAGAGTCAGCCCTTCTAAAATACACCTCAAAGTTTTTATTGTAAACATGCAAGTACACAAAAATGGCAACAGCACAATCCTGGCACTTAGGTGATACAAAAAGACACAACTCTTGTGCCCTTATTTCAGGTGCAGTCCCTCTATCAGCAAGGGAGGAGGGATTAGGGTTTGGGGCAGAGATAAGAACATAAATCCCTCAATGCAATTCCTATGAAACCTCCCTTTATGGGCAAGCCTTTGTGAAAGAGGATAGGGAAAGGACATCCACATCCAGAGCACGGGTCCCCCCCACCCAGCTTCCCTGAATACCTTCACCCTCCCCCAGAACACAAGCCTGACTGCATTGACATTCAACACAGAGGCAGCTGCTGTCTTTGCAGATGCCACTGCAGTTCTGCCTTTCCTTCAATTATAAGGTTACAGAGCAGAAAGATGATGGCAAAACACCATGATTTCCTCTGGACAAATTCCTTACACCTACAGGCACTAAATTTAAGTCAGCTGTTAGATCCTACATCACAACATGGTTAGCATGACATTTTACCCTGTATAAGGGGTGGGGGGAAAATAGACAAGACAACTCTGTCAAAAAGTTAGCCGAAACAGGGGAAAAGGAAGGTTAAGTCAAAAGCACAGCAAGACAGGTACAAGTACTGCCAAAATCCTTACGGAAGCAGTTACTCAGGGAAAGGGAAGCAGGGCCAATTTCAGAGAACAACTCAATATACAGAGGTTATGCAGGTATGGGTTTTGTGAATTAGAGCAATGGAAAATCTGGACTGTTCCCCTGCTACTTGTTCTGCTGGATCACAGACAAACGTTACCCATCACGTCTCAGCTGCCTTAGTGCCACACGGTTATGCCAACACAAAGCTTCAGATAAAACACCGTATCACTTTGCGAACAACAAAAGAGCAAGTAGTTGAAAAAACATTGATATATCAACTTGAAGCTAGAGCCTTATAACGCTAGCAACTTGCAATAGATGAAGCATCATAACTTCCACAAGTTGTTTCAATGTGGATTCTGACCTACCTACACCCAGGAGTGGTGGCAATGGGATTTTCAAATGGAAATAAAGGGTTCTCTTTAATCAGTAACGGCTAACTAGCCACTAATATTCACTGTATATTTCTGCATCAATGTGACCACTACTGTCAGAGTTTTATATAGAGCATATGAAAACGGTGACATGGAGACCTCAGTCAAATACTCTAGAAGTGCCTCTGCAGAAGAAGAAACCTTGATTCCTCTCTTTTCACAGTTCTCCATCCTGCTTGCTAGCAGGGCCACAAAGCTGCTATTGAAAGAATAACATGTTAGGAGAGCTAAATTGAGTTTTATTGGACTCCAAACTCTGTCAACTCAGTTGAGGCTGGGCTTGCCTAGCAGACACACTGCCTACTGTTGGTCACCAACACACCCATCAAGTTTTCTTGCTGGAAGGAAGACTTTCTCTGCTCTTTCAGAAGACCATGCCTTTTTATTCGGATGCCTGGGCTGGCTGCCACATTTCACTGGCTGCATTCTCCCATCAGGGAGGTAACTCATACAGAGCTGGATGCAGCCTGCAACTCCATAAACAGCACTGGAGGCTTGTGCAGGTGCCTCAGCCAAGAAAGATAAATAACAGCTTTTACTTTTCTTTTCCCCACTGCTGTTCAAGAATTTTTCCCTCTCCATTTTTATTTATTTATTCATTATTATATGGAAGCTAAGGAAGTAATTTGCAAAGAATCAACAGGAGTAATTTTTCCTCTAATTAACTGCTAAATGGAATTTTGTAAAGGTAAAACAAATGCACACCCTACTTAGGCTTTTTTTTAATCAAATCATTTTCTCGGTATCCTGTGTTTTAACAAGTTTTCAAAAGAGCCTATTATGTAGGTGACTGAAAATACTTGTCCTGTGCCCTGGACTTGCTATTTTTAGTTTGGTATTTATCTGTTGCTTGAATGGGTGACTGAAACACTAGTCAGGGGTCACACACTTGCAGTGCCGACTCTGGCCTGTCCATACACAGTAGTTCTTGTACAAGCAGCTGTTTAGGAAGCACTTGCTCAGAACCCCTGCCATAAAGCATCCAACAGTAAGAAACCAAAATAGGCTCTGACTTGGAACAGAACAGCTTCTAGGGATCTCTCGTTGGCCAAAAAACACAGTTTGGCAAGCCTTGCTTGGTTCCTGGCCCCATCATTCATTTAAACATTTCCATCACTTTATTTGGGAAATGGAGTTGAGAGTCAGATCCAAATTATTTACTGTTATTTTACCACGTATTTGATAACTTCAGCAAAAATCGCAACCGCCCTGAAAAATCAGATGGTTTTGACTATGACACTGATACAACTGCCCAGTACAATAAAAACACAGCCATTTCTCTAACATCCAGAAAACTTCTTTGTGCTTTCCTCTCCCGGCTGGGAAGTTCTTGCCTTGTTTCCAAGGAAGAGTAATCATGATGCCAATGCAGATGCATCTATTAAATTGAAAAAAAAAATTTTTTCCCCAACATTTCCCTGTAGACAAAACAGACCAAGCCTCAAATTTTGTTACCAAAAACTCAATTTTGTTACCACTTCACAGTTAAACAAATGTCTCATCTGAAAATTTTCTATCACTGGAAGATACAGAAAACAAGTAAGTGCTGGAAGGTGAAAGCTGAACATGTAAGTTCAGACTATATTCTCTGCCATTGTTACGGTGTATTAATTCCTTTCAAAACAAGGATTTTCAATGGAATCATTCAGATCTCTTTCTTGTATTGAAGTGTTGTCTTCCCAGTTGGTTTGTTAACTGGGGTTTCGGTCATGCAGCATCACCCTTCCTTCACACTTGCAAAAGCACCATTTCGCTACCTGATGTCTTGCTCACAGGTTCTATGTCATCTCATCTCATTTTAGTTAACACCTAATTGCCAGCAAGCTTTAGCCCACTCACTTTTTTTCCAAAATCCTTTTATTATATCTAAATGTAGCATGTTTGAAAGGAATTTGAGTTTTAGTTTTAGGATACCTCCATTTAAAAGATCACAAAAGTCTGTCAAAAATGCCTTGCCATTCATTCGGTTTAAGTACACACATTCACACTTTCCTGAGAGTCTCCGAAAAATGGGCTGTATGTAGACACTCTATTTCCACATCAAGAGCACATCCTTGCCACCAGAGTGCAAATGCAACAGACAAATTCATTGTGAAGAGGTCTGAGGTCCAAGTAAAACAAAAGCTTCCGGCAAACCCTTCTGACTCCCAACTGCTCCCATGTTCTTGTGCCACTGTGAGTCTCCCTGTGTCCCCATGGGCACATTTAACTACTGCAAGAGAAGCCAACCTTTGGTCACCCCCAAAGGGCTGCACTCTGAACAGTCAGCAAACCTCATAAATTGCATTGCCATCTTGAAATTGCAAACGGAGCAAGTAACCCTTGGCAGAGCCTGCAGATGATCTGCAGCAACTGTTTTAAGCAGAGGTATCAACCTAACTGCCTTCCAAGGTAGCCATTTCAGTTCTCTTAACCCTTAAACAGTATATTTTTTTCAACTGAATTCTTATTTTACTGTGGTCAGCCTAAAATTTGTTCTATTCTCCTCCTTCAATTTCAAGATTTATCTTTCTTGAACAGATGTCAAATATATGTGAAAATATTTTCCTCCATTTTTCAGAGAGATACAAACATGCAAAGTCAGGACTTGTCAGCAATCTCTAATCATATGCATTGTTGGAAACTGTCACAGGCTGAATTAAAAAGGGTGGTTTTCCTCCCAGTGGCATTCCAAAAGAAATAAGTTATGGATTAAATGGAAATATATATATGTATACATGTATTTTAAGAAATAAAAGACTTGTAGTTCCATAACCCTAGCCTGAAAAGTAATTTAAGGCATACAGAAGGAGAAAAGTATAATGTAAGGCAAGATACTTGTTGTTTTGGCTTTATATGTAGTAAAAAACTATAGTAACTCCTGAAGCTTCTAATTTACTTACAGCTTTAGTTTTTAAATGCCATAGAGCCTATCATCTTCCACAACATACTATCTTGCCAGCAGCAAACATGTGACAGACCTTTTCACACTGGATAACGAAAACTTGTGGTGAGATACAAGATCACGACAGTGTTAGCAAGCCCAAAGCAGCATGGGGCCAAAGCACTGAGGTGTCCCTCTGCTCCTCAGAGGCACAAACAGGCAATGTTTTCTGACACAACCATAAAACTTCCAGATGTTCATGCAGCAGCTGCTGGGCCTCACAAATCACTGTAGCAGAAAGATGATGCAGACAAACAGAGCAAGTCCAGGACTGATGAGAGCTCAGACTGGCAATAGCAAAAACAGAGAAATTGCAATTGGGCTGAACCAAAGGGAAAGAACTCCAGCAGGCTGCTGAAGGATGAACACTTACTTCCCCTATCCTTCCCTCCCCCTTCTTAGCAGTACAACTCCCATGCATGTGCTAAAGAAAACAACGGCTGAAACTGTTTCCTATGACTGAACTACAGCTCCACGAAAACACTACTTTTTAAAAGCTGTATCAAGCCTAGCCCTTCATTACTAGGGTTGGAGCCCTGGCAGAGGGGCTATAACTCTCACGTTATCAAGTTAACAACAGAGTGATAGGTTACTCTTAAGTATCTTAATTAACATGCAGGGAAAAAAAAAAAAAAAGTGAGAAGAAAAAGATTTTAAGAGGAATGTAATATTCTCAAGTATCCCTTACATGCCAGAAGGCGCCACCTTCAATTATCAGGAATACCAAAGATTCCCAGAAAGGAGAGAACTCACATATATACTCAAGATCTCATTTCTTAAATAGTTTCCTGGTTCTGTATGATGTGCACACACCAAGACTACCTAGGATCCTGTGCAACTCCTGAAAGTCCCAAACACCATCAGAGCAATGCTTCTGATTAAACACGGAGTTTCCAGAGGCCAAAACATGGATGTGTTATCAGAGGCTTTGTCTGCAGTCAACTAGGCACAGCTTTTCAGCTAGGACCCAAATGAATACAGCAGTCCTTCAGTTCTCTCCTGAAGTTGTTTCCATGCTATGCAAAGTATTTCCAGCAGCTTAGGACATTAAAAATAGAGCCAAACAGTAGCTTCATTGAGACTGACGTTATAATGAATTGCAATACTATTTTGTCCAATAGCATACTCTATATACAGTGCATGCATATATATACACTAACCCTCCAGGATCATGTTAGTAGACCACAAATATGCACCTACATACATATGCATGAACAGTTACCCCTTGTTACAGAAAATTACCAGAAGAAAAAGAATGTTCACAAATTTCTGCAATGAAAGTGTAGGTAGCAATGCCTTGAAGAAGCACGGCTTGCCATAGCACAGCAGAGCATATTAACAAGCCATCTGTTCATTATAACAAGCTCAACAGGATTCAGCTTCTAGATGCAGAGATGCTACCTACACCATGTCCCTTGATCAAGCAGACAGTTGCTGGATATTGCCAAAGTCTTGCCACATCCCTGTCAGAGAGCATGTTACACATCTCCACCACCAGCACAGTCCGGATTTGAACACTGCTTTCCCAGGGGGCTGTGCCTTTGAGCAGAATTAGTCACACCAATAAGCAGCCCACAGTCAGGTTCCTCCAGCTAGAGATGTGCAGATAGAACCAGTGCTATTTGCTTAAAGCTCTCAACTTCTGCTCTCACCTTGGAGAAAGACTCATTTGTATTTCCAGGAAAACAACACTGAAGAACATGAAATCTGTTCTCAGAAGAGTTACTGGCTCTTGAAAGAGAGACAAAAATGCTATTTCTCTCTAGTCTTATGTAAGCAAGATGGTAGGTCTTTCAATCTCTCCCCAACCCCCCCATTGCTTGTTTCTCCCTTCAAACAGAAAAATTATGAAACAGCTGTTGCTTTTGCCGGCTTTGTGAGAGGCAAAGAACAGTGGTCAGAAGTAGCAGCAGGGGAACAAGACTGTAATATACTCCGGGTCCCATCTGTTGAGAGTGGGTTAACAGAAGACAGAGGGCAAGCAGACAAACAGGGACCCCAACAAACAGTAAAGCAGCTCCTTCCTCAACACCTAACACCAGAGACTGCAGCAAGAGAAAGGACAAAACTCTTCAAGTTATATGTACAACATCAATCAGTTTAGTATCTCAATAGTGTTCACAAGCAAGTTGTTTAATACACTGTGCAGCCAGTATTTTGGCTTAGTTGTTACTCTGCCATGTGGCAAACTAGACAAAGCAGATGGTCAATAAGCTCTGTTAAACTGTCAGGGACAGCTATTATGAAGAGACACAAAACAGCTCTGCTAGTTCCAAAATTTTTAAGCTAAATCTCAGCAACCTCAGTTCAGTTTCTCCTCCTAGAAAACCTGGCATCAAAAGAATGAAGGTTAAACTAGAAACTTCACAAGGCTCCAATCCTGAAGTTCCGAGCATGCCAGGCACCATACTAAGAGATGCTCAGGTTCATTAAAAGGTGCAAAAATGTGAAAACAGCCAGTATCATCTGCATTACACCAAGAAACCACTAACTTGTGGTTTGCATCTTAAAAAAAAAAATGGCATAGCAAATAAATTAGGAGAGCTGGAACTGAATTTTAATATTAACTCTCCAACCTTTGAATTCCAAACAGGAAAGCCAGCACAGCGTAAGTCTTATTAAAAGGAGTGCTTAACAAGTCACATTTCAAAATACATTATTCTCTTCACTAAAAATGTTGTTGTTACACAAACTCTTAAACAATCTCAGACACTTCACCTCACATGCACCTCCAAGATAGTACTTTGATCCTCTCAACAAAGACAGACACTCCAAACAAATAACCAAGCAGAGTTGAAGTCTGGTTCAGCAAAGAGCACAAGCATTGCCATATTAGAGGAGAAGGTTACTGGTAGGATGCACAGCTACATCTTGTTTTGTTCTGCTAAAATCCACCTCTTTGTGCTACAGTAGCCTCTTGGCCTACTTGGCCTACTCTTGCCTCTTGGCCTCTACATCTCCAGAGACAAGTGTTTTATTTCACAGTGCCATCACACTTTGCTCACAGGGCCATAATGAACCCAGGTTATGCCTATGTGCACTGCTCCCTGGACAGATAATGGCTAAAAACAACACATACTTTCTGCTTTACCACTATGCCTAGCTAAAGTAGCTGAAATTTGCTTAAGATTAAAAAGTTTAGAGCCCAGTTTTGTATAGATCCCCATGAGGAGACGTTAAAAGCTTAAATGCATCTTTCAGGTCCCAGAACACACAAAAGAGCAGTAATCAGAAAAATACTGTAGTTATAAGTTAAAATACAGTTTTTTACTTAACAGGCAAACTTGGAACTTTACTAGACAGTCTTGAGAGGGTGTCCGGTGAGCTGATTCCCCTGTCTCTGCAGGGCCTGAAAGGCAAATTTTGAAGTGTCACTCTAGAAAGCCACCTTTGTGCTCACAAGCAGTCTTCTGCCACCCAGAATTTTGCCAGGGTCCAAAATGATCCTCATATTTATTATCCTACTTTGAGGCCAGCCACCTCAGATGAGAGCTTGAGACTCCCAACAGCTTTTGGATGGATCAAACACCATCTCACTTGGGTGCATTGCAGTCACCACCATTACACACCTCAACACCACATTCTTCAGGCAGTACTATACTGCATTTGTATTTGCAACTAAGTGCCTATCACAGTAGGGCTCTAATAATGATGACTTTGTCTTGCAAAAAGTCCTGTAACAGCTGCCAAAGCCTTTTTAATAAGTTTGTTGGCATCATTCAGAAGCTGCTGGCAAGAGCAATTAAGGAGTCAAGAGACAGACCAGCTTTGTTTTTCTAAATTACCTCATGATTTTTGTAATATGGGCTCAAAATTTCTAGATCTTGAACTCAGCCAACATAATATATTTACAGCAAGGAGCCAGAACAGCTTGAGCAAGCCATCAGGTGAGACTGCAACCTGTTTCTTCCTCCTGGACAACACTGGCTAGTTTCTAGCCTCTGGCACACTCTCAAGGAACCATTCAAAGAATTTACCTGGATTCACACTTCAGCTGCTCATTCCTGCAAGTCTCACTTTCCTTTCACTATCCTGCTTCTTGGAAACACTTGGAGGTTAGCCTTCTCCTTTCTTCACCTTCCCTGCTACCAAATACACACATTTATCACACGACAACTAAAATTCATACATATGAAGCAACTTAACATGTAAAGAGTCATATCTAACTCAGGAGTAGACACCTTCCAGAATGGGAACTTCATCTGATCAAAACCATTTGTATTGGGCAATGTTTTAATGCAAAACTACAAAAATGTCTTTTTTTTTTTTTTTCATTTTTAACCAAGGCCCAGTACTCACAAGTTGGGATTTTTATCACCTGGCTTTCTATGTCTGTCATAGAAATAGTACCATGCCCCATTTCTGGGACTATTCAAGGCCAGGTTGGATGGCACATTGAGCAACCTGGTCTGGTTGTAAACAGGAGACTATTAAGGGAGCATCAAGCCAAGACAGCACAGAGACCTGTCTCCCAGCAGATAAATTTTACTTTTGGTATCTCTCAAATAACTACACAGAATACCCACATCCTTCTGTTGCAGGAGTAGCTGAAGTTCACTGCTGCTATTTTTGATCCTGAAGGCAGCATACATGCATCATCCTAGTCCAGGAAAGCTAGAGACAATGCCTTTCCTCATACCTTGATGAAGTTAGGCAAGGTATCACAATAAAGTTTGGGTCAGGACATGAAACTAAGGACAGGCTGTCTTAAAGGCTGGATGGTTGTGCTGCTCCTAATGCTCGACCAAAGGACACGTGTTATAAATCACAACTAATGTAATTTATTTTTTCCATCTGTTACACTGTATTTTAAGACTAATTATTTTACTGCCACATCATAAGTTCTAAAGATGGGCACTACCAGCTGGTTACCTTGACCACTCAGCAAATGCTAAATTCAGTGACAAAACCAAAAAAAAACCAAAACCCACAACCCAAAAAACCCAATCCTAACCTTCCTCAGGTCAAACATTAAACTTGGACAGATTTTAATTAATTAATTTACTGAATATAGTGCTGTAATCTTTTCTATAGAAAATTGGTTTCTACTTTCAGATATCAAGAAAAGGAAGTATTACAATCTGAGCATCCTTTCTGCTCCAGTTCTTAAACCCAGTTTAGCTTTTTCTCACTAGTACATCTTAGTCAAAGACCTGACTATTTTGCATTCTTCTCACATTACCTTTGAAATAAAAGACAAGACTGGAAATGCAGGAGAAGAAAATTTCAAGCAGTTAAATACCACAACTTAAAATAAAATGGTAGGTGTAAAGGACAGCAATATTCTCACTGACACTGTACTTAGCTCATGCTCTGAAGTCCGGAGGTTTGGATGGCAGTGAAGTACATATAAGAAACATAATATCATTACCCTATAGGGCATAGCTAAGGAACTAATGCCAAAGAAACCAAAATAAAGTCCTTCAGTGGAGCTCCTTCTCATATGGCCCCCACCTACAAACCACCTGCATATAAACCAAATACCTGGAGCAGCCTATTTCCATTCTAGGGACAAAACCACAGGCGTAAGTAATCACACACTGTCCACAAACATGGAGTCTGACCTTGCAGTCATGGTTACAGAACTGATGCCATCAAAAGGAATCCAGAAGCACTCCTGTGCATCTTTAAAGTACCAGTTGTGTGCTAGTCTATGTTTAATACAGAACAGTCAGTTCAAAGGGACTTTGAATTCAAAGTATAATACTGTGTTAAACAAACAATAAAGTTATTTTTAGCTGGCTACTTTTCTTACAAATACACGAAGTCTTATGGTTTGAAGCCCTCGTAGAGATCAGCCTGGACACAAACATGTTAATGAGGAAGACTCCTATAATCTTTGCTCCTCCAGATTCTCACAGGCTTTTCTATCTCCACCTACAGATTTTCTCAAATGAGAGATATTTCAGGAACACCAGAAACGATAATCAAGCCTTCAGACATGAAACTGCATGAACACGCACGCAGAATCAGGTGGAAGGAAGGTAATAAGATCAAAGCAAGGCACTCCCTTTCCCTCCCTGGGAAAAAAAGATAAGAGAGGAAGCTCCATGCTGCTCCTGTCTCATGTTTCTGTTGTTTTACACTTTAAAAGATTTCAGTTGTCAAAGTAGCTTTCAGCACAAACTACATCCAATGCATCCCGAAACACTTGACTTCCACAAGACTTCCTGTAGATGAAACAAGTGTTCACTTCACTTCTAGCACACCATCTGGGATCACTGGGGTTTGGTGAAGGGGGGTATTTTCAGATGGATCATTTTAATCTTTTGTTTGTTTGTGGTTTGGTTTTTTTACACCGTGGCACCCAAAAGAGCAAGGAAATGGGACATCAACAAAGTAGATTCAGGGCATGACTAGTAGCTTGAAAATATTTTCCATCAGAGTGTGACTTGTTGCTAACAGGTAATTTTCTTTAATAAAACATCCACTTTAAAGTGAATACTGTCTTCCATAAAAAATAAAAACAAACAAAAAAAATATAAAATGACACCACTGTGATCTGCTATGAGTAGCAGATTAATGTCTGCTTGGTCAGAGACAACACAGGAGCTACTCAAAAGAAGGCTACGTAACACATTTGTGGTTGAATTCCTCATGTCTGTTCTTACACAGAGCAGAAACAATGACACAGTTTGGGAAGCACTGGCACTAGGGAAGTGTGGGTTTCCTGTAATTCATGTCTTGATTCTCAGGTGCACAAATAAAGCCTTTTCCTTTCCAAGAATATATAGGAATCTATAACAACTTACCTGTGTGGATTCACTACCATTTAATAAAGGATCAAGTTCTTCCCTTGAAGATACTCAGAGGGTGTGTAAGTTTTGTGAAAATAGGCAGCTAAATTCTACAGTTATCATCAAGTTATGATACCATTATCTCTCTGGCCAGTTTCAAGCTAGGGTGATAAGAGCATAGCAGAAGACATACACAAAGACAATTTTTTCTGCCAAAAATTTTTCTGACTTTTAGCTTGTCATTTTAGCTTAATAATGGAATCAAAAAAATTAATGTAATGCTTTTAAAATGCCAACTCTGATCTAGTTACAATTCAAACTGGTATTGGCCAGAGAAGCAGCTTTCAGGATTTGTATTTGAATGAGTACAGCAAGCTGTCTTGAGCTTGGAAAAACTGCTTAGGCCCATAAAAAAACAAAGTATGTTCCTACTCAGCTTTTAAGCACCTTGTAGCACCAGTTCAGAAGACTTTCTGCAATGGAAGATGACCTGTTTAAAATTGGTAGTGGCAAATCGGTGTTCAGGTAGCTCCAAATCCTCTTCCCACCACCTCCCCCCCAAGTCAAAAGCTTGAGGTTTAGAGGACTCCTCATGCATAGTCATGGTTGCATGCAATCGATCTTTGTCCAACCTACATTACCAGTTTTCTTTAAAACTCATTTCAGGCATTCTAAAACACGTTAGCATACCACATTACCCACAAGCTGCAAGGGATGCACATTTCTTTAATATTTTCTCTTATCAATGAACAAGGAAACAAAACAAATAAAGAGTAAGCATAATCAAAGTGACAGGTGGATTCTGAAAATCACTCCAGGCTACAGCTAATAATAGAATATCCAGTTTCAAATTAAAAGTTTGGATGAGTAGACTGACACCCTCAAATGCTAAAGAAACACCAGTGCTTTTCCAAGAGCTGGTCAGGGCTGGTCAGGCTGAGTGAGCATGCCAAAATACAGGAGCAGAATGAGAATTTTCTCACACAGCGACTGGCCTGAATGCAAGCTCCTGGACAGACTTTTTCCTCCAACTAAGCAGAGCTGGGCTGCATACATATGCAACCTCCACAGGCAAGATTTGCTCCAGCAAACCAAGTCAAAGCATTGCAAACCTAGCTTGGAAAGGCACTGGCTGGCACAGAGTTCTGCCAGTCAGCACAAGGTGGTATCATCAGCTCCTTCCCACTGACCTTCACCTGGTGCTGGTCTTCTTAATCATTCAAATGGCTGACACTGGCAGAGTTTAAAGTTCATCTCACCACAGTCAGCATGTCTCCACAACGAGCACATGTTTAAACATTAGAAATTCCTCCAGTGAAGCAAAGGCCCTTTCCACCCCTGCACACCTCTATTTACTGAACTTCACTGTCAAAGCAACAGCTTAGGAAATGTCTGACTCCTGGGATGGAAGGCTTAGAAAGCTTGGGCCATTTCTGAGCTCTCTAGCTGCTGATTAAAGGACAACATAAAGGATTGGGATAGTCAGAACTGTGACCAAAGAAGAAAAAAATATTCAGATTTTTCTAAAGAAGCTATATTTGCACACTGTTTGAGGACCCTACTTTCTCATTATTTCCCAAAGCTACCAAATAGCTATGTTTAATCTTTCTCAAATTCTTCCAAACCCAGATGGTTTGGAAGACAGAAGATGGAGCAACCCCCTCAAATGCATCTTCACAGCTTGTAGAAGATATGTGTAAAGGACACTGTACCCATATTCCTCCCACAGGCAGGTAGCTTAGATAAAGCACAAATGGTTCAGTTCTGCACACATGGTGCCAAGCACAGGAGAGAAGACACTAATAAATCCTACATCATAATAAGCAGTGCTACCTTCCATAGCAAGAGTTCACAGGATAAAATCCACTGAATATGGAATGGGTGCAGCAGCCCTTGCCTGGTCATTTCAGCACAGCAGAATACAGGCACCCAGGTAGCATTTTATGACCACTGAAGAATCTAACACAAGCTTTCTAACTGGCCCATGGAATAGAGAGTTACAGGAAGGTAGCAAAACCCACTGCCACTCACTGAAATCAAACATACCCAATATTCCTTTGTTTAAAATCCCCTTTATCTACAGCTGCAAGTAGGAGACTGCACTGCCAAGAGTACTTCTATATTTATTCCACTTTAAAAATGCTGAAGATGCTTCATATAATGCCTTTGGCCTCTACCACTGAATAAAGACAAGCCAAGGCATAAGGTACTTTGTAAAACAAAATACTGAAAACCAACACACACAAATTTACACCACCATTTTCCAGTCCAAACGGATTAAACAATTATGCACTTAATTAAAAGAATTAGGGCATCAGTTTTGCCTTGTTTCTACACAGACCAGAACTCATTTCCTGTTATGGTTTCTGAGGTAGATCTAGACAACTACTTATGCAAATACACTAAGGAATGCAAGTTAATTTTTAAGTTCCTTCGTGTTGTTGTTCTTAACAACCAAGCAAAAAAGTACACACAAAGAAATAATAATTACTTTTTATTTGAAAATCCATGTATGCACTCAAATAGGGAATATTCATGTGAAACCCTAAAATACTTCAGATAGAGCCAAAGGAGAAATAATATCTGGTTGAACTTCCAATCCACCAGGAAGATTTCAAATGTACAGAGAAGCAAGCTGCAGTTAAAAATTACCTCCTCCTTGGTATGTGCAGCCTGACGGCTTGTTACATATACATTCAATCCAGCTTAGGTGAAAAGAGCTGTTTTGAGCACTGGGCCAAAGTGTTATATCAAAGCATCTTCATGTTGCCCTAGAAGCCAAGGCAATGGTACCTGTCTTATTTAACTTTTTTTATTCACAGGAAACAACTCTGGCCTTCTTGTAACATTTTGTTTTATAGCAAGTCAGCTTTGGCCTTTACTCTTGCATTGCTCCAAACGAGCTCCTACTCACATAAACAGTCAGTCCACCACACATTCAGTGCTCCACTCCCAGCCACCCTGGCCTATTTGGAGCTACAGGCAAAACCCTCACTTGCTGCTTTCTTGTGGGCTGGTTCTCTTCCACCTTTTGATGATTATAGCCCTTTGATTTCAGCCCTGAAGCAAATTCAGTTATTTGATGCTTTCCCACAGTATCTTCCTCCCTTCCCCCTCAAAACATGGCCCAAGAACAGACAAGTTCCCACAATTCCCTGAGAAATAAAAAGCAGCTCAGTTTAACGCAGAAAAAAACCCATGGGAATAAGGCAGCAGCAGTCCTAGCAACAGGCATACGGGATTGAAGTGCCTAAGTACACAGTGATCCATGCTGTTTACGAGTGCACTGGGTCTGGGAATACAGGTTATTGCACCTGCCCTGCATCCGACTGTGTTTTACATGCAAGGCTATCTTGCACACAGAAGAAACTTGCCAACTGAACCCCAAATTCATTTGTACACTATAAGGCTGCTACGCTGCAGAAGTTTGCAATTCACAAGGAAGTTCGTTTTTGAAGAGAGTGAAGAACTCCACATTTAGGAAACAGGAATTAAAAATAGTAAACAAAGGTGGTCCTACAATTCTACAGATTAATCGTTCCAACAGCATTACAGTAGGATCTTACCATCAAGTGTGTGTGTGACACTGGGCAAGTCAAAGTGACTGTTTCCATCTCTGACAAGGAGGAAATACTTAGCTAGCCCTTAGTGCTGAAGCTTTGTTCATTAACCTCTGAGCACTTCAGACTGCACTTCAGAATTAAAGCAATGTAAATATTTATCGGGGAAATGGGAAGAATAAAATTCTGTAAGAGACAAATGAAAACTAACCTCAGTTTTAAAGATCTGTCTTCCAGTTGCTTGACTGTCCTCAATCACACAACCCCAGTGTTACATTAACAGGCTTCTTCCTTTTTAATTGCATATAATTTTTCTTGAGATGTATTTAATACTGGCAGTTAAATGGACCATTAGGATTGGAAATGTTCATCTCTTTGGATATGAATAGGATGAAGCAGGGTAAGTTTTTGTTTTCAAAGCTGCCATTAGCCTGCTGATAGTTTTCTTTAAGTCACCATTAACACAGCAGCAGTCGACTGGCTTACACTGCTGCAAAGAAACTATTAACCAGCAAATTTAATCCTTTTTCTCTTAGCTATATGAATCTTTGCAGGTCAAGTAGTACTCTAAGTATTATGAAGATGCAACCAGGAAAGTCAGTAGCTCCTGTACTTCCTTTAATTCTGTGTTACCTGCCATTGCCCTTCCATAACACAGAAATGGGAGGGGATTGCATGACCAGCTTCTGGAGGAATAGTGGGTCACATATAGTACTCACGTCCTTACCCTCTTTTCTTCTTTTAACACCTCCAGTCAGCCTCCAGTCCCCAAAAGGACCTCAGTGCCTCCAAAGAGCATTGATGGACTCTGGGCTTAGCCCTATCCCTCTTCTCTCTTCCCATCTTCTTCTCTGTCTTTTACAGCTACTTCAGCCTCAGCAACAAAGACTCTGTAGCAAGAAAATCTTTCAGTATATCAAACTGTTGTGATGTGAGGAAATTAAAATATGAAACATTATTTCAGTTGACATTTAAATGGATTTCATGGCTGAGCAAAGGCACTTCAAAAAAAGAGTCTACGTAAAAACTAAATTAATGGTGCAACACACACCTTCTCATCAGGGTCCATATGGCCATTCTGGTTATGATAACAAAGCTGGGTCTACACTGACACCTTCAAATGCTCAGTCATGACACATACGTTAACATACCCACAGCCCTGCATTACAGTCTGTGACCCAGACCCAGAGCTCTTGCTTCAAGGACAAGCTTCCCACATTTTCCCCCAAGGGCCTTAAACACCCAGACCCAAAGGCCTATGTAAGAAAATATCCTAAAGCAGGCTCCGCTCACAGGCAATCCAGAGCAAGAAGCCAAACTCAGTTGAGTGCCTGAGCCCCAGGGCCACGCCATGGCCACCTGTGTCAGTCCCTGGGGCCATGAGCCCCTGCCCAGCCATATCCCAGAAGGGCCAGCTCCCGACAGCCATGCCCAGCCACAGACCTTGCTGAGCTGGATCCACATCCAGGGCTGCCCTTGGCCCAGCCTCAGGGAGATGCCCAGGGCTGTGGCTGCCCCCATACCCCTGGCTGCCTGCTCCTGGCTGTGGGTGGGACAGGCCCGGGCTGCCATTCCCTACCCCGGGCAACTCCCATGGAACAGGTGCAGCACAGACACACTGGGTGACTGGCAGCAAGGCCCAGGGCCACACGCTGCACTGCCAAACCACTGCATAAACCAAAACTGAAGAGCAAATCTTCCACCAAATACCATTTTTGTAGCCAATTTTGGCAGAGGCATCCCCAGCTGAGCTCATGGAAGTAACACCTCCCACCCAGCACTGAGAAGCCAGCCACAGGGCTGGCAGTGCTGTTGACCATGGCCAAGTAGTGTCTCCCAGGCCTCAATATTGAGGCCAGTACTGTTTAATATCTTTACTGATGATCTGGATAAGGGGAGCAAGTGCATCTTCAGTCAGTTTGCAGACGACACCAAGTTGGGCAGGAGTGTTAATCTGCTGGAGGGTAGGAAGGCTCTGCAGAGGATCTGGCAGGCTGGATCCATGGTCTAAGGCCAACTAGATGAGGTACAAGATCAAGTGCCACGTCCTGCACTTGGGTCACAACAGCCCCATGCAGCACTACAGGCTTGGAGAAGAGTGGCTGGAAAGATGCTCTTTAACAAAGGAGCAGGAGGTGCTGGTCAACAGCAGCTCAACAGGAGCCAGTGTGTGTGCCTGGGCGGCCAAGAAGGGTTGGCATCCTGGCCTGTATCAGAAATAGTGTGGCCAACAAGATGAGGGAAGTGATCATCCCCCCTTCTACTGAACTCTGGAGAGGTCACACCTCAAATCCCATGTTCAATTTTGGGCCCCTCACTAGAAGAAAGACTTTGAGGAGCTGGAGTGTGTCCATAGAAGAGCAATGGATGTGGTGAAGGGTCTGGAGCACAACTCTTACAAGGAGCAGCTGAGAGAGCTGGGTGGGGGTGTTTATCCTGGAGAAAAGTAGGCTTAGGGAAACTTTATTGCTCCCCACAAGTACCTGAAAGGAGGTGTTGGTCTCTTTCCAAATAACAAATGACCAGGTAAGAGCAAACAATCTCAGCTTGCGCCAGGGGAGGTTTAGATTGGATATTAGGAAAATTTTCTTCACGAAAAGGGTTGCCAATCGTTGAAAGAGGCTGCCCAAGGAAGTGGTTGAGTCACTATACCTGGAGGTATTTAAAAGACATGCAGATGTGGCACTTAGGGAGATGGTTTAGTGACAGACTTGGCAGTGCTACGTTAACGTTAGGACTTACTGATCTGAAAGGTCTTTTCCAACATAAACAGTCCACGATTCCATGACCATCCTCCTTTCTCAAGGGTGCCCAGGTTTTCATTCCCTCACTGCCAGAGAGCCTCACCAAACTGTCACAGTTCTGCAGCCACACTTTTATCAGAAGTCAGCTTCAGCATCACTGCTGCTCTATACTGAGCATTACAAGATCAGAGAGGGAAGGATTCGTGTATCAGGAGAGAGAGGTCATACTCCTTTTCTTTCAGCTTCCATTCCATGTCTCATTTCCTGCAATATCTCAAACGCTACATCAGAGTAATGCCAAACGAGCATATCTTTGCATACATTAATTCCTCTCCAATAACACACACCCTCCACTTGCTTTTACTCTTCCCCCTCTCCTTCGCCTACAGCAAGCAAAGACTCCTAATGTACAGCAGCAGAGCTGAAAGCCAACTGCTCTGTGCACAGCTACACTGCAAGTCAGTCTTTGCTAATGCACAGATGGCTTCCCTTCTTTTGCCTTGTCTATATATATATACATCTATGTATTTTGTCTTCTGGGTCAAGAAATTCCCAGGCTAGGCTTTCATGCAACACTCTTCACATCGATTTGCTAACTGACCATTTGAAAAGCAAGAACAGAAACAAAACCCACGTAAACATGAATGACTGCTAAAAGAAACAATTGTACGACACGTAAAACAAGCCAGTGTGGGAGGACAGAGTCAGACGTACTCTAACTTCACTGCTTTTATGCTTAACACTGCAGCTCTGAAAATGAAAAGGGAAGAAACATGCTTTTTCAAGGCATAGGAAGCCAGTCTGTTGCAGTTTTTCCAAAGTACATCCCTAGTGCTGTTCAACGCAATGGAAATAATCGCATGTATAGTTCAGGTTTTGCCTTTTTGCAATTTTATTTTTTTTTAAGTCAAAAGGATGAAAGAATAGTGGTATTCTGTAATAAAAGCAGATGCCATAATGTGACAGGGTGAACAGGTCACTTCAATAATAATGTTGGAACACTGCAATTTTTTAACACTAACTATCTGCACCATAGGAGGAGTACTAAAATTAAATAAGTGTTCAGCTGAGCTCGGTGAGAGGAAAATTGACTCTAATAAAAATTTTGCCTCATAACATGCCTTTAAGAGGTACAGAGTGCAGAACATGAACTCAAAGCTGTCTATTATTTCATTTTTGCTGTAGCCTGTACCTCACACATTTAGACCTGGTAGTTCCTGTTCCATAAGAAAGACCTTATGGCCATGAACAATTTATTTTACTGAATGTATATCATCCCAGAAAAGTCTGAGGCAAAGCCATTTACAAAGACCTTTTCACCTACTGGCGAAAGGCTTGGAGTGAGGGGGCAACTGTACAAGTGTACCTGAAGACACTTGCCCAGATCTGATGCACACATTATAAAAAACTCTGGACAAATGCTTTAGAAACATTTCAGTACATCATGTGTGTCAGGATTGAATGTAAATTTCCACTAATTGTATAAATACAAGTAGCTGTTGACAGTGATCATATTACTTCTCCCTCTAATCCACCTCCAATGGACTGTCCAATACTGGCACTGCTCTAAACATTGTTCAAACAAGTTTTCCTAAAATACAAAATTCCAGCTCCTACTTGTCTGAAGAGCAACATCTAGAGCAAGAGCAGCAAACTTACAACAAATGACTGTCGATCTCATTTGTCCCTACAACCCCTGACTTCTGAAGTTCTCTCTTTCACTACCATGAATATTTCTGTGAGACTTTAGTAGAGAAAGACAGCAAGGGATGAGTTTGATCAGGGACTTGAGGGCACAGGAAGAAAGCAAGCCAGAAGAAAATTACTTGTATTTATCAAATTGGCACAAGCAAGCCAGCAGAATTTGGGTGATCCACACCTGGATCTGAAGTACACACTAGGGAAAAAAAATCACCTGGAAAAAGACAGAGACAAGGCAGGCAGCCTACCATACACTTTCTACATCCATGCTGCCATCTCTATCTTAGTTCTACAATTCCAGGTTCACACAACTTTCAATTTCCTTCTTTTTTTCTCTCTTCCCTGATAACCCAACACTTCCCACTGGTTCAGAGGCATCCTTCTCATATCCTACTGCCTGTTGCAGAGACAGGCAGGAGTAAGCTCTAGAGCAAGCTCTCCATTAGTCAAAGGCAGAGTGTTTGACAGCTAGGACCTGCTAGGACAAGGGTTTCCAAAAGAGTTACCAACCATTCCATCCTCTCAAGCACTTACATTTCAAAGCAGTTCTCAGTGCAGGAGATGTGTCCTTGTGGTGTGCATCCTAAGAGGGTAAATTACCCTCGAGCCACAGGCAGTGAAAGCGGGGATGTAGCCAGCAGGTGGGGGTGTGGGCAAGACACAAGGTAGAGCAGTTCTCTGGGATTCATGCCATTGCTACTAAATGATGAAAAATAAGCACTACACAAAATACAAGGGCAAATGCCACAAGAGTCTGAATTTTGAGAACTCTGCACATTGTTGCGGCCATAACTTTGATAATGAAAGTCAATCCCCTGCTACAATGGCTGCAGCTCTATCATCTTTAGCACACCACATAAAAAAATCCATTGGTGAGATGAAGTGATTGCAGGGGAAAGATTTTAGGATACCAAAACACCCATTGCCCAAAAAAAGAACTGCCAATCATAGTAGAGTATACCAGGCATTCCATTCATTCATAATGTTAATTAAAAATAATAAAAATCTCTGCTCATTTTGCAAAGAACTTTGTACTCTGCAACTGCAGTGTCATTAGTAAGCATAGAGGAGCAACTGATATCCAGTCACAGACTTCATTTAGCCTTCTTTAGTACTAACACCAGTATTTTAATGTTTTCATAACTGAACTGTCAAAACAACTTCAGCTTATCCAAATATATCCAGAACATGCTGGTTAAGGAATTGTTGTCTAATTTGTGCATCTCTACAGAAGTCTAAAGGAATCACCAGAGTGTGAAATTGCTAAATGAAAACGAGGCATTGATCACAGACTATACTGAACAGAGGAAGAGAAACTTCCTCGGACTTCCTAACCATGCCCATAACATGGATCCAGTCTCAACAGCATAACGTTTGTTAAAAATCAAGTGCTGTTTCCAAAACAAATGCCTTGTGTTCTCAATATAAAAATAGGACATGCTAAGTCTATGCCTTGATGTCACTTCTGTTAAACAAAACACTCCAAAGCAGATAGGAAGGACACGTCGTATTTTTTGTCATCATTCACCTTCACATCAAGCAGAAATAGTTTGGTATTAGCAAATGCATGTTGTACACTAAATCACTGTTACATAGTCACCCTTGAAAGGCGCAGAGCTTAAGCCACCAGGAGCTTTCTACATGTTGCTGCTTTGATGATTAAACAAATGGGATGGCTTTCCACAGAGCAGTCACAGGATATCCCTACTTCTGCCTGATTTACAAGAGCAAGTCACTCTCCACCTCCAACCAACACAAGTCCAGCTGACTGCTTCACTGCAATCTGTACATAATTCTGCCTACAGGATAAACGCAATAACAACTAGGACCTCACCACACTAGGTCAAATTTGACAGATTGATTGCTTTATTGTAAGAGTGGAGATGAAAAAGACCTAAGGAATATACTCTACGAAAAAAATTTGTTCAAACAGGATCAACACCAGGTCCTGTGCACTCTGGGAATTTAGGCTAAACAGCACTGCAATTAAGTATGTTTCCTCTTGGGGCATTTCAAGGATTAATTACTCCATCAGATTGTTTGAAAAAACACAAGGAAAGAGCATGTGATATAACGAGGCCTCTAAATGGCTCTCCTCATGTCAGTTTTAGCAGCCCTGTAAAAACAATCTGTTAGTCTCCAGTATTGATTTTCTATACACTGAGAGGCTGTCTGTAAATTGACTTCTGCAATAAAAGTCATACAGTATGGGTACATCAAGCATCTGACACACTCATAGGCTTCTCACTACATTTTTGTCTTACCAGCCAATTACAGCGTTATTGTTTGGAATAGGAGACGGTTTTCAATCATCAATATTTCTGTAGCCAGAAATATTAGGTACTTTAACATGGGAGACAAGAAGTCTGCTTTCTGGGGCTTAGGGGTAAGTGTTTTCTTCAGCGGTATCAAAACAAGTGCTCTTGCATCCTGCATAACATGGAAGTAATGTAATCTTTTTTAAGAAATTTAGTATGCAAGAGATATGGAGAGTCCCTCATGGTTTGTAACAGGTCATTCTTTCAAGCAGTGCCTGGGCATAGCAGAGTGCTCTGCCACAGTGACAACTCTCCCTCCCCTAACACATTCATTTTGAGCAGCAGGCAGGCCAGGGATTGGCAGTCAATGCATTTTGGCTCTGGTCCACTGGTGTCAAGAAATATCAGCAGGAGTTCTAACATGCTTTAAAGCAGACACTCCTCTTCCCCAAGGGCCAGAGACACCGCTTGGCTACACAGGCAAGTCCCTGAACTGCAAAATATGGAAAAGTGCCTGAGGGATCTTTAAAATGAATTCACAAACAACTCCAGATCCAGGAGGTGGGATAACCTGCTGTGACTATCCCACCAAAGATGACAAATCCTCAGAGAAGGGAGCTAAAGACTGTATGGGACCCCTGTTTTATTCTAGTACTTCTTCTGTCAGATTCCCAGAAAAGTATTTTGGCACATAGTCCTGACTCCTTCCACTTGCTACATTAAATGCACTGCAAACTACTAACCAAGAATAAGAGCTAATCATTCTAATACCAAATGTGGTCATTACACATTTTAAGCTGAAATCTGATACAAACTTCAAAAAACATGAAGAAGAAAAAGTATTCAGAGACACTTAAAAAAAAGCCAGAAAGTTTGTTTAGCTGTTGACTTTTACAGAAGCAGTCCTGGAAGCCTCTGCTGGCCACAACCTGAAACAAGATAGTCTCCAGATTATAAAGTGAAAGACTGATATCTTGCTTCCTTATATAAATGAATTCTCTGGTTATCACAATTATTTCAAGACACTAAAGCAAATCTTCTGCCTAAGAGTTTGGGTTTGATAAACAAATAGTAGTTGGATAACTATAAGCAAGTTAATTAAATCTTTAGCTAAGCTGACTAGTCAGTACTACATCAACAGCTGAAGTATGAGCTGGAATGTTTCTGGCTGCCAGTGAGCTAGCTACCACCAGTTTCTACACTAATAGATTCAGTTTTCAATATTAACCCAATCCAAATTCGAGTGAGTTTTGCTAATCTTTTGAGAGAAGACTAAGCACTTTTACCTCAACATACCTAAACCAGGAATACAAAATTTGACCACAAGCCTAAAGTGGCATGATTACTACCAGCATAACAAAACCAAGAAGACACAATTTATTCCAGAACATCTGGACTTCTTTTCTGACAAAAAAAAAAAGAAAAAAGGGCACTATGTGCTTCAGGTAGTATCTTTTAAAAGCAACCAACCATAAAGGCTCAGGGCACTCTTTGTGTTTAAACTGAGTGTGTCAAAATGTTACATACCAGTCACCTAAAGTACAACTAATAATTTGTACCATGCTGCAGTTAACTTAGACATCCACTTCAAAAAAGTTATCATTCAAGTGCTAAAATAAATTAGGATATTAAGCAACTAACATGTATTTTCCAAGTACTGTTAAATTAATTCCAGAAAATATTACCAAGCATTATTTCTCCCAGAGTCTGCAGACATCTACTCAAAGACAGATTTTGTTGTAAGGTACTAAGTGACCTACACCAGAATCACTGTCTTAATATTTCTGCCCCTCAGCTGTGGTCATCACTTGAGCCTGGTGATGCCCAGAGTAAAGTACATTTACAATCTGTTTAAACTTCACCCCAGAGTGAAAGTTTGAGCAAGCTCGTTCCAAGCAAGTATTGGTCTTCCATTTGTCTTTCAGTATTTTACAGAAGGGGTGGGAAAGATCCTAGTGTCTAGAAGGTTTAAAAGTCATATTTAAATATATGAAATAATGTGGAAAGAAACATCATATAACTGAGTTACTCCATTAAAAAACTGTATCAAATGCAAAGAGCTTATCTGCAAATAAGAGGGCAGACCATGTGACCTAGGAGATCCTTCCCAGTTCTATGTTCTGGAAAGTAATCCTATTAAGACAGTCTGGTAAGAGGATTTTCATTAGGCACTGATTGTGCCATCATTTGCATTTATGAAGTCCAACACAGAGGACTGAAGTGTGTGATCCTCTTGTTGGCAGAGTATTTAGAATGGTGAAGTCTATTCAGTGACCACTGGAAGTGTCACCTCTAGACTAGCACCACTGCACACACTACCCATTTACCTACTTACCATTAGGCCCCTTAACTAATGCTATCTTCTATACTACCTTTGCTTTACAGGCTGAACAGTATTACATTGAATTAATTATCTACAAGCATTCTAATTATTAAAGAGCTATAGTAGCATGTTGTGATTTTTCTCCATATTTTGATCCACTAGATCTATGCTACTGATAAATATCACATGCATTGAAAATATACAAGATGCCTTCTGGGGCTGCGATCTGTGTGTTCCCCAAAAATAGATGCCATGCTGAACTGGTTCCTGGAATAGAGATCATGCTCCCAGGGTTGGGGGCGTGGTGGAATAGGGGAGGAAGGTAACAGTTCTTCTAATGAAATGTTCTGATCCTCAGAATTAAATACTTATCACTTCAAAGAAGATTTGATTTGTTTCAGTGTGTACCTCTGCCTAAACAATTCCTCATTCCAAGAAGATCTTTAACAAGCTAAATTTATTCTATCCTTTGAAATACAGCCATACTGCTGCTGTATGGACAGCATACAATTAAGATTTTATCCCCCTTCTCCAGCATTAATAAGTTCTAGAAATCTTGACTTTCATAACTCCATGTTTAACATGGGGGAACAGCAAAAGAAACTGCTATACAACAGGCAGCCAAAGGTTGTGGTGACAAAGATGGATGGCCATGTCTAACCTACTAAATTTATGCTGTCAAATAGAAGTTTGGAGTTAGATGTAAGGCAGGGAAAAATGAGAACTTAGCTTTTGAATACTGCAGGCAAGACAAAAGGCTCGAAGAATGGATTGGTATTGCTGCTGCTGCTTTATCACCTGTGGTGACAAGAGACAAGGTGACCATAACTCAGACTGAATCAGGTTAGAGATGGGATAGCTTTTCTTTTTTCCATCAGTATCTCTTGCACTGTCAGAGTATCATGTGAAGTATGTACACATTAGGTACAGTAATATGCACCACAAAATCACACAGCTTTTTTGGTTGGGTTTGGGGCCTATTAAAGTTTTCAAAGTGGCTGTACTAAAGGCAGAATTATGAGACTGCAACCAGGAGCTCAGCCAGCCTTTGCAAGGTATGAATCAACAGAGAATTAGTTTAGGGTTGTCACAAGAGTAAACTATCACAGTACTTGTTCTAGCTGAAGTAAGACCTAATTTCACATCTTTTTATGGGATCAGGAAGATCCCACTCTGTCATAACACAGGGTTACAAGGGACCAACAATGCCCAAATCAGTCCAGCACCTTCAACAAAATGCTACATAAACCACTTTCAGCTATCTGTGGATAGGTCATCCATGTTGTAGCTTAATTGTGCTACAAGTACAGTCACATCCAAACTAGACTTGAGTCCAAAGACAATATAATGAGTTTGTGTGATAAACTGAATGGTAAAAAGGGGTAGATTAATGACCTGTTCCCCCTCTTCTCCTTCAGCTGCATGATTTGTAACATAGTTTACCACTCTTTTTTTTTTATCCACAGTTTTTCCATTGTATCCATGTTCTCCCATCCACCCCCTCCTCTCCTTTGTTACCCTGGATAATCAAGTAACTGGCTCTATGTAAAGCAATTTGCCTAAAGGCACAAGACTCTTTGTAGCCACAAAGATTCGAAGCTACTGTTAATAAGAAGTACATTACAAAATCTTAAGTGATGTAAGCAATCAATTATTTATTCACCTTGTTATAAAACAGCCACACCTACTGCTTCAGCAAAGAGACCAGTTGAATCTTGAACAGAGAGGGAAAAGACAAAAAAAATTGCTATGGAATAGCTGACGGAAGATAATCTGTGTTGTGAAGCTTTAAATTATAAGTCAAGAATATTACTGCTGATTCAGATGAAACAATAAACCATGACCAGTGCAGAAATTACATCTAGACTAAACAAAGATCAAATAGTAGAAAAATAATTTTCTTGGAATCATAGAATGGTTTGGGTTGGAAGGGATCTTGATGTTAATCTAGTTCCAACCTCCCTGCCATGGGCAGGGACATCTTCCACTAGGCCAGGTTACTCAGCCACATTCAACTTCAAGGGATGGGGAGTCCACAACTTCTCTGCTCTAGTGCCTCACCACCCTCACAATGAAGAATTTCTTGCTAATTTCTCATCTAAACCTGCCCTCTGTCTGTTTAAGGTCATTCCCCTTTGTTCTCTCACTACATACCCCTCTCCAGCTCTCTGGTAGGTCCCCTCTAAGGTCTCACTGAAGCCTTCTGTTCTCCAGGCTGAACAATCCCCATTTTCACAGAAGAGGTGCTCCAGCCCTTTGTGGCGCTCCTCTGGACTCACTCCAACAGGTCCATGTCCTTCTTCTTCTGTGGGGCCCAGAGGTGGACACCGTACTCCAGATGGGGTGTCATGAGAATGGAGTAAATGGGTAAGAACTTCTTCCCTTGACCTGCTAGCCCCACTGCCTTCAATGCAGCCCAGGATGCAGTTGGCTTTCCGGGCTGCAAGTGCACATGGCTACTTCATGTTGAGGTTCTTGTCAACCAACACCCCCAAATCCTTCTACTCAGGGTTGCTCTCAATTCATTCTCCACCCTGTCTGTATCTGTGCTTGGAACTGCCTGGACCCATGTGCAGAACTTTGCACTTACCCTGATGAACTTCTCTTGTTGAATTTCTTTGAGCTGCTGCACTCATTTTGTATGCAAAAAGGAGGAAAGCAGCTGAATGGTGGTATATTTCCTACTATACTATGGGCTTTGGAAATTAAAGTGAGATTTTAACAAGTGCATTTAGAAACAAAAGGCTATGGCTTTATCACCATCAGGTGCTTGGCACCCTCATAGGTCCTTAAGCCCACTCCTCTGAAAGCAACACAATGCATTTTACAAGGTTTGTTTCAGAACAACATGCATTTTTCAGGCTTCCCATTTTCCGCTCTTGGGATTCAAATACTTTTCTGTGACTGCTACACGGTAGAATAAGCCTTTGCTACACCTGTGTTGCCTGCATCTTTTAAAAGTCTCTGATCACAGAAACTCTTCAACTGACACAAGTATGTTGAGCAGTATCCCTGCCCTCAAGAAAGCATGCCTAAGTTTGTGCTGTACCACATGGCGATCTGACATTTGTGAGAGCTGTCCAAAAGAAATAATCCAAATACATTTTCAAGCAATTTCATGGGCCTCCAAGTACTTTACTCCAGTGCATTCACTGTTAATACTCAATCTCCCAAAGATAGAAACCCTTTATTACACTTCCTACTGACTTGCATCTTTTTGAAGGAGTACCACTCTCTTTAGTTCCAAGATCCTTCTCAGCCTCTTTCCACTTTTGATCCATTTAGAAAGGAATCCACACACAATTACCATTTCTGAGATCTTAGTCCAAGGTAGAAGTCTATTCAAAGAGTCAGACCGTAGGCAAAAGTTTGTTTCTTTGTTTTATTCTGTGGATTTTCTTACCAAATGCCTTTCTGAGAAATGAATAATGACTTTAAAACATTATCTCACTGGAGCCTGAGGCATAAGTAGTACCTGATCATACCATCGGGCCCACATCACCACATGGCAGCCTTAGCAACATGCTGACCAGGTTGTTTCAGAAAAGATGGAATGTGCGGAAGGAAATGTTAGCATATCCCAGCAGCTTCAGGAAGACAGACAAAGAAGGTGTTCTCTGGCACTGCAGTCACAGAGCACTCAGGGGAAGGGAGCTCTAGATCCATGTAGGACTGAGTTAAATTATTCCCTTCCCTCACATACTCCATTAATACTTTTTTTTTTAATTTAAATAATAGTCACAGATTGGTCCTGCTAATGTGAAATCCCTTACCCATTTCAGAGCTTCATGTCACTCTTATCATTGCAGGAGATGGAAGACAATCTTACACATAACAATTCTCAGTCTGGCATGGATTTGTAACCTTAAAGCAAATGCTTGAAGGGCCTTTATGGGCAGCTCTTCCAACTATATTTTCTTGTACAGTGAATTTTTAAATACAATCCCAGGTTATTTCCATTCCTGGAATGGGAAAAGACTAAGCTTGGACATAACACACTGATACTTCCAGACCAACATCATAACATTTCCCAAGCACTGACTTCTATACATCAACAGTCATATTCTAATAAAATAGTTGATTAGTCAGCTAAGCCCAGCAATATCTCAGAAAGTAAGTCCTATATTCAGCTTTTAAAGTGCAAAATCTAGGGCCTCATTTGATTTGCACATGCAAATCTCTACATTAAAAAATACTCAGCAACAAGCCCACAGCACAAGCAAAATCCTTCTTCATTATTGTGCAAAAATCTGTGTGCCATTTACAGCAAATGCTATAACTGTGGGTAGACAGGACCACAGAGCAAAGAAATTCACCTGCAAAGTTGACTGGTTTCTGGGGACAAATCCAGTGGTCTGTTTGTTTCATATACAAAGTCATACAAGTTTGGCAGGTGCATACAACATAGATTATACATCTGGAAAACTGGTCTGTCACAATTTTCATACTGAACTACAAATTGCAAACCATTAAGGAATTAATAGTGATGGTGTAAGTTGTTCTGTGCAGCGTTATTTTGCAATTCTTAACCAATAATGGACTTAGCCCAAAACACAAAGCATCTGTGGAGAAACTATTTTTATTACCAAGATACCTAGTAAAGGTCAACCCTGAAGTCAGTTCAAGTCTTGCAATTAAGACACTGCATTTTTGCTATACTAACCTGCAACTATAATCTCAGTTTCAGCATTCACAAAAACCAGAACTAACAGGTTATTAAACTTTTTCTTTTCATTAAGCAGTCCCAGAAGCAAACAGCCAGACTGACACTCACCTGATGCACCTCACCTGAGCACATTAGCCTGACAGGTTCTGGTGCTAAAGAAATCCTGCTGAAGTCTCTGTGGTCCTATTAAAGTTTTCTACCTTCACAACCCTTTACCACTCAGGTCTGCATCATGTGGAAGTAACCTTTCTAAAGCTGATCTTTGTTTCATGTAACTGTGGTCTGCATTAAAAGTAGTCTCAAAAATCTCCGTCTAAGCCACACCCCCCAACACCATTATATTGCTTGGCATCCAATTTTTAAAACTAAAAATGTACCAGTAAAGACAAGATCCACTAGAAAAAGAACACAAACAGACCTGTCTCGTTATTTCCCAACCTCATCTCCTAAAGTTTGTCACCATGCCAAGACAATCTTACATCTGACTTAACTTGCAAGTACTTGAGAGACTATGAATACATGTTTAGCTTTGAATAAAGGGAGTCTTTCTGCAAGTATCCACTTACTGATGAATCTAAGCATAATAGCAAACATTATTTAAACGGAAAACAGTGAGCACACACTACATTTATGCAGTCCCACAAAGAGACGTGCAAGTCTTCTTACAGACTGTCAGTGCACCACGCTGCAAGCACACTCTACTTATTTCTGCCCTTCCCAGAAATGAAGTGCACCGCTCCTTAGAAATAGAGCTCTGAAACAAAATAGCAATGAAACACTGACACTAGTTAGCTCTTCCAGGATTAACAATTCAATGGCTATTTCTGACAACCTGGAAGATTTTAGATTGTTCCAGAAGTTAAACGTCTTTGCATTATTGTAGATCTTCCAAGGAAGTTAAAGTTAGCAATTCCCAACCCCCTCCCAACCCGCCCTCAGACAGGGTTATTAACTGTCTGCATAGGTGATTAAATTTCAGCCTGAAAGCTGCATCTCTAAGCCTAAAAGTAATTCAAGCAGATTCAAGCAAAGCATCTTGCATTAAAATGCTATTGTCTTTAATCACTACACTCATCATGCACTTCCAACTTTATTCTGATAGTATATTAATTGCTTGACCTTTTCACTACCATCATCTCTGCTGACTCTGGACAGAGTTCATGCATAATGGCAAAGAAGAGCAGAAGATGACTAAAACATTTTGCCCTTGGCCTTCAAATCTAAAAACATTTTCTTCTGTTACGTTAAACCACTTTTACCACTTTTCCCCCTAAAAGTCACTTCAGAAACCAAGTCATCAAAAGAGGTATTTTTATGCAGCTATATATGGTCTCCACCTTAATGGAGAGCACTCCTTCTAAAGCAGAGCTCCTTATTTGAGTTGAAGGCAACAACCATGATAAGGAAAAGAATCAAAGAGTTTCCTCCAACAACCCTGTGATTTGAATACAGTGAAGAGCAGCAGGAATTCCATTGGGCTTTGCCTTGGTCCTGTGTACCACATCCTTTCCTATAAACAGGACAAGTACACCTGTATGTCAAAAGCACACAGAACACAGCCCAAACAGACCTGGTGCTTTTGAATAGCAAGACTCAAAACAGAGGACAGATCCAGCAGAGCAGCTACTAACTACATTATCAGCTCACATGGACACAAAATCATCATTTCACGCAAACAACTGTAAACACTTCTGACCTCAGAAAAATCCTTACAGCCCACAGGCTATGTGGCCAAACAAGTCATGAGACTGGAGAGGCAAGTCATACCAAGATGAAGACTAAGAAATCCTTATTTTTATTATTTTTAACTGGAGCTTCCATTTGCATCTGTCCTTCCCACAGGTCATGGATGCAAACAGTTAAGGATGTTTAACTTGCCACATACACATTTTTTATGCATCATTCAAACAAATTTGCCAATAAACCACTTTTGAGATTAAAGGAGTTTCTTTAAACATTTGTATTATGTGTGTGTTAGATATTCCATCCAGGTTATTTACGTTTTCACATCGACTCAAGATATCCACACCTCAAGGACTGTCAAACTCTTGTCTTTCAAGCTCCAGCATGCCCAGGAGCCCTGGTGGGAGATGTTGGCTCCTGGACATGCTAACCACAAAATTCACATCAAGCTTCAACAAATCTCACTTCCGAAGTCTCTAATAAAAGTGAATTAGACTACTGATGGGAAAAGCATGCGTGAACCCCAGTTTAGCCTTAACGTTTCCATCCTTTATAATGGTAAATACCCAAGGTGGAAGGGAGATAGGATCCCCCGGGGGATTAGAAGGTCTACATTTTTAATGACGCTGTGACAAAACGAAGTACTGGTACTTCCTTCACTTAAAACATCATTATCTCGAGAAGGAAGACAACAGTTGCCATTCCTTTGAACAATCTTGAAACATCCTCCTGCTCATCTGTCCTCTACAAATGAGACTTCATTCTGGCAACACTCACTCTACGCCCAGAGTAACAGAAAAACAGGTTTGATTCCTACAAATCAGGTACATACAATCCCCCAGTGTTTTCGATTCTTAACCTAGCGATCTTCGAATTGCTCACTGAGATTTCCTGGCCAGTATCTACCCCGCACCTCTAGGTCGGGGTAACGCAAAACCGCGATCCAGTGGGGACCGTACCCGCACCGGAGTCTTTCCTCCACAAGAGCCGCCTGCGCACAGCCCCCGCGCAGGTCCCGCTCCCTCCTCCTCCTGCGCCCAGCACCCCGCTCTCCCCTCCGGCCCGCCGGGCGCCCCGGCGCTGGGCCAGCCCGCGTCTAACGGAGACCGACACCCAGCCCGTGGCAGGCGCCTCCGAGCCCCGGTCCGCCCTGCCCTGGGAGGCTGCGGGGACAGCGGCTCCCGGCCAGCACCGCCGCGGGCGCAGCGCCCGGCACCCCCGGAGCAGAACGGAGCCCTCCGTGCCCGGCCGTGCGGCAGCCACCGCCCGTCCCCATAGGGCGGGCCCCTCCCATGCACCTCGGGAGGGTACGGGGGACACCCTTTCTACAGGGCAGGGGACCCTTTCACCACTCCCTGCGGCGGGGCACGACTGAGGCGCGGGGCAGCGGCAGGGTGGGGGCGGCGGACCGGGAATGTCATTTGGA
>VZRZ01000996.1:550733-585062 GCA_013398175.1 Climacteris rufus
GCGCGGGCGGCTGCTCCTCGCCGGCAGCGGAGGCGGAGCGGCTGTGCCCGCGGCAGGGCGCTCCCCGGGAGCAGACGCGCGCTGGGTGGTTATTGGCTTTTTTTTTTTAAGGAAATGCAGTACTGCCCCGGCATGCACACTACGTTTATATATATTGCATACCTGCGGCATTAAAACGCTGAATGCGATCGTTTCCTTCTTTTCGTGGTGTGTGTGTGAATGATTTCAGGATAGTGAACCCAAAGAGCAAATATTTCGAGGTATCAGCAGTCAGTGTAACAATCAGCCGTGTGGAGATGGCTTTCTACAACAGGTTAGCATTAGTGCCTTCGGCAGCTTCGTATCTCTCGGGAGACAGTGAGTGAAATCACTGATGGCCCATCCTACGCACCAAAATGTGCCTATGACTGCAAGTAAGCAGCCAACACAACAATAAGACAAGCGCTGGTTAGGGACCCCAGGCCACTCTCACTAGCAGAGAGGTTTGCTTGTGACAAGGGACAGAAGTCAACCTCCTGGATGTGCAGACCTGGGATTGGAGCTGCCTGGTCTCCCAAGCTTGGGTATGGCTGTGGGAACCAGCCCCTACACACAGACGTGGGGGTGGATGTCTTAAGTCAGCAAGGAGCAGAGGGGAAGGAGGCACGGATCGCTAGCCACATCTACCTGGGAATACCTGCTTCAGTCAGATCCTAGCTGCTGTTTGGCATGGCCGTGTGGTAGCAGTGGTATTTCACCCTCTTCTGCTCTCTGCGTGTGACATGCCACTGAGCAAGAGGCTAGCATGCAGCATTTGAGCCTCATCAAGCTATTTAGGTAAAACACAGATTGTGCCACTGAAGGGATCATAATCTGATAAAATCTTATTACTGGTCTATGATAGCTATGATAGCTATGCTATGATAGCTTTTAGATTTTCATCTAAAAAAGCACTAGTTCTTCAAAGCAAAGCATATGGAGTTAAGCTCCTTATCTGTGTGTAGGAACCACAAGATTTTCAGAGATACTGAGCAATTGCAACTAGGTACTAGTGTGGATCACACATGAAGCTTGGGCTGCAGGCAGAGCTTGAGAAAAAGTCACATCCCACAAATCTGGGCTTATGAAAGAAGCCAGCCCTTCACAGGCAGCCATTACCCAAGTGAATCTCAACTTCCAGCTGGGTAGTGATGCCTGCCTGGCTTTTCTAACTCTGGGCTTGTGTAAACATAGTAGGAAAACACCATCATCAACAACTTGTTCTTAGAGAAACCAAAAAGAATACAAAGGAGTTTTTGAAAGAGGGGAGCGGCTGTTTTTTAAACTTTTGTGTTTGGAGTAGCCTATAATTTGGGTCTTCAGCTCTGCATGTCATGTTGGAAGTCTGGTGCTGACGTTCTCAGCCACAAAACTTGAAACTTTCCTGTTCAGAGCAGGAACATTTTCATCTTTATAGACTGGTTTTGTTTTCAGTTGCCGAGGGGGAAAACAAACAAACAAACAAACAAACAAAAAACCAGATTAATGCAAAAGAAGCTTTTTTGCTTCTTCAGTTGCTCAAGAGGCTTTTTAAAGTCATATTAAGCATCATACTTGTTCCTTGCGATACAGAGTAGTACAGAGTAGGTGACCCAAACTGTCACCATAATAGGATGTTTTCTGGAGCCAAAAGAACACTGAGGTGTACACTGGACCTAAGATGACCAGAAAACACTGAGCTTTTTCTTCTCTACTGTAGCAAATATCAGGTGAACAGATGGCTAAAATATTTTCTTTGACTCTGAGTGTGAAAATCCAGAAGGTCTCAGCTGAAGGACTTTTCCAATACTATCATTAACAGGATATTATAATCACTGCAGACATTTAAAATCTGGTACCCGCTATTCAAATAGCACTTCCACAACACTCTGAAAGTAGAAAATGAGATACTGGTGATTAAAAAGCATATCCTCAGAGGTTATCATTTCAAAGTTACAATTTTAACATAATGCATAGTGCTTGGTAAATGTGGGTGGATGAGAAACTGGTAGAACTGCCAGCATTGTCATGAGGCAGTTTTATGTGCCATTGGTTTTTCATTCAGTTTTTAAAGCGAGTGCATTCCTCAGGAAGCCAGAGCAAAAACTGCTGCCAAGAATCTTTTCTGCAATGATTTTGCTTCATTTGAAAGAAAGAACTAGTTGTTTAAAAGTCAAAGTTGAGCAAAAACGTTTAGATCTGCTAATATCCTGGGAATGAGCAATGCAGTCCAGTGTGGGCACAATCTCTACTTTACTCCTGAGTGGCTGGAGGCACATAAGAGCGTTTCCTGGAGAGAGAAGTTTCCTCACAAATACTTCTCCATACCACAACGGAGCCATTAATGGTTACAGCCATAACAAAGACAGGAGTTAACATGGCAGAGGGAGGAACAATCTTTTCCAACATTTCAGCCTTAGTTTTAGACCTATCTTAAGGAATTAATTCAGAGCATAAGAGATTAGGCTTCAAAGACAGGGTTCTTTCAGCAGCTGAATCAAAATCACAGTGCAGCATTTCAACAAAAGCTAGTGGTTAATCAATAAAGCCAAAGGGGAGACAAAATACTACACCACTGACAGTAGTATTATGCTCTTTCAGTGTGATCATGTCTAGATCCCTCTCACAAGAGCATTCTATCAGTTGACAGGATAAGTAAAGAACAGACAACATGAAATAGGAAAAACCAAAGACAGAGGAGCACTTATGTAACTTGCATTTCCTCATGTTTCTTTCCCAAAGAGTGGAATGTGGGAATCTCTTGTGAATGCAATCAACATGAAGCTGTATCCGCTTCCCATGTATCGTATGGTTCTAATCTGTTTTCCGGTCAAAGAAGATGAATCAGAGCATATGGACTAATATTTCAGGAGGCTTAGGCAGGGATCCTTTGGGATTCAAGGCCCTGAGCATTAATTGCCTTTTCACCTTTAGTAACCCTGTATGCCAGCACGTGTATTCTCTTCCTAAACAATTGATCCTTCCCATCAGTGCTGGCCGCAAATGTCACTATTGGCTCGTTTCTGAGGCTAAGAGGTTCTTCTCTAGGCAAGCTTGCTATTTAGGAAATGAACTTTAGGTTTGTTATCTATAGTGACAGACTGAATACCCATTTTCCTATGCTGTAAAATACTACACTGGCCAAAACCAAGACCCCTTTTTTAATGCTGCTCTCCACAGTTTTTCCTTCTGCAGAGGCTGCTTGAAGGAAGGACCACTGCAGCTTATGTCTTCTCCATGGCTTTCCATTGTTTCATAGCAACTTCTCTTAGGTTTTTCTATGCTCTTTTCTAAACAACTTTGGAAATGAGACATTGCTGGACTCTGAAATAAATCAGTATGTGTCATGAAATATCGTTCTCTTTAACATTTGTTATTTTCCTCACGTATTTGCTCTTTAAGGGATTCGCATTGCAGTTCTGGCCTTTTCTACCTCACATGATGATGTATTCAGAAAGAAATTATAAGTCAAGTGGAAGACTCATAACTGGAGATTTTCAGCAACCCTGAATTGTTTAAAACTGCAAAGTACACACCAGTTGGTGATTTTATTTCCTTATTGAAATGCACATTTGCTTTTGCATGTTCTCAGAATCATAGGAGTCATTTCATGCTTGTATTCCTTGGTTTGCTAACCAATATTCTTGAGTTAGGAGTTGCCAGGGAATCTCCTAGGTGTGTAATCATAGACTCCATTATTTTTTCAATACCAGACAGTCTTTGCCTACTAGCTAACCCTGCCTTTTAAAAGCTCTGTGTGGCACCTTGTTGGTGAGCTGTGAGACTTCGCTCCAGGCACACTACTGAAATTCACTTTTGCGGGGCTTCTCTTTTGCACGATGATTGGAAACTTCCATCAACCAGATAGTCTGTCTTGCACCTGGTGACGGCATCTGAGGAGTCTGAACACAGCGTCCTGTGTTATTTGATGTTGTTTCTGTGTGAGAAAAGTGTTTAACCGATGAGGAGCTTTGACATCCCGTTCAGCTGGGAGGAGGTTTCACACTGTGGTGTGGGTATTGAGGTCATGCTTGTACATTGCCTTGTTTGGGTCAGACTTGCCATCCTCCTCATCACCAAGCCAAAGCAGTTCAGGGGGATACTGCCATGGTTCATAAACCACTGCAGAACTAAGTTTTGCTTTCATCACAGCAGTTTCCCATGTGTGTCAGACAGTGTATAAATGCCATTTTTGTGTCTCCTGTTTGAATTTAGCTTGGGGCTATGAGCTGTTAATGGGTTCTGTGTCTCTAAGTGATTTTCTACTTTGCATATTCTAATTAATGCCCCTCGCTCTGACTGATAACTTTCTTGTCTTTCCAGATATGTTATGATTTTTTTTCCTTTAGAATTGCTTTTCACCTGTTTGTCGTATTGATGTTCCATACTCCAAAGTGTTTGTGTCAATCAATCATTCTCAACACTGCTGACTTATGTTCTGGCAGTCATCTTTTTGATGCTCCAAATACCTACTTTTTTAGTTTGTTTTGCCTTTATTACAAAGTTCATCACAGTCTGGCACATACAAATGTTTGTTACCAAGGCCTGCTTTTTCCTTTGTTCTTTCTTGTAAAGAGAGAATAGTGGCTCATTGCTCAACCTGCTGCTGTATTACCTGTGGTCAAAACAGTAAATCTAATAATACTAGTCAGATAAAATAATGGCACAAAGCAAATATTTGTTATATTGGAGTGTTTGCTCTGCTCCCTCTTGCTTATTATGTTATCTGTTTATAGCTTGAGAGTCTGATAATTAAACTTTGGAAGATTTGCATTTCAAGAGGAGAGCATTTGATACTCTTAAGTTACACAGGCCAAGATACATTCAGGTACAAGGTAAGTGTTACACAAGAGAGAGAAAAAATAGAGGGGAAAAAATAAAAGTGTATACATGCACTCAATTATTTCCTACTGAGTGTGCACAATGACAACTTCTTCCTGTCTCAGAGCAGAGATCTGTTGCCTTAGGTTTTAACCCTTATATTTTTCAAATCCTGCATTGTCTGGCGTGTATGCTTTATATCTCCTTGGTTGCTGTTCTCTATAGACATAACAGTGCCACTCTGTAATTACCCTTCAAGGACATTCAGGCTGCCCAGACCCAAGCCCCTGGGGGGGAGGAGGGGCGAGCTAGGGGGAAATTGTAAAGTTTTAATTGGTAAATCTATGCTGATATGCAAATGGATCAAACCTATAAAAGTGTGGAGAACTTGTGACTCATCATCCATTTTTGGTGATGCCCCAAGGAGGGGGCTTTGTCTGCCCTAAATGTACCTTTGAAGGCCCTTTGAATAAATACCCATCTTTTATTCCCTTACTCCTGCCTGGTCTCAGTGTTTGGGCTAGCCTTTTAGGCAACAGATCCAAGCATGGGATGTGACTGTAGACTCATTTCCTCACTACACCAGTAGTGGCTGGAGACTACCATGTCCTGAAGTCTGCCAGTGGTGGCCATATCTCTGTGGTGAAATGCCCCCAAACACTCACCTTACGCACACAGTGTATGGCCACATGATACATGTATGTAGCTACTATCACACAAGAAGGCTCTTTAGGACCCCTCTATACCAGCTGTCCATAGGAGCCATCTCTCCTTCCCCCAGTTCTGCCTACGGCTGCCCAGCCAGTGTCCTCAGGCAGAAACCTGCCCTTCAGGCTCCTCATGAGTGCCTGTCTTGGCAGTTTCCATGGGACACAGGCACCGTTCATGTCTGGCTCTCCCAGCTGCTCTTGCAGCAGCAGTGGTGGGAAAGGATGCCAGGCCATTTAGAGCAGGATGTCTCTCTGGAGGGGCTCCAGTGTGCAAAGCCAGGCAGTCTGAGTGCCCACTGCTGTGTCTCAGAAAGCACTCAGAAATTCAGAGAGCTCTCAAGCGTCAGGTTCAACACCTCTGAGCATCTCTGGTGCACTGTTCAGTCATTTTAGGATGCACAGACTGTGCTGTCACGGCACTTTGTGTGCAGGATAGGCAGCAACTAAAGAAGTGGGTAACCTCTGTTTACTTGCACTTGCCCTCAATAACATCAGCAATTCCTGGTACAAATAAGCTATGATTGTTCACCTGAGCACTACCATCCAAGCTGACACTTTTATTTAGAAAGATGTGGACAGCCATCCTTTTTTCTGGAAGGGATTAGTGGGGAGGTAGGGAATCAATAAAGGCAAAGATTTGAAAAAAAAAGCCAACAGCCAAACAAACCAGGAAGCAGGGCTGGACAATTAACATCCCGCAGCCTCTAGTAATATTGATTGTTGTTTTGCCCTTGAATCCCACTCTGCTTACACAAAAGTATTAACCCTTTGGTAAAATGCAAAGGGAGAAAATGAGTATTTGTATTAGTTCATAAAAAGAGATAAACAAAAAATATTAAAAGAAAGTATGGGCTTGAGAGCTAGACATTCAATATGTAGATTGATAGTGATCTGGATTAGTCATCTCCCAGACTGGTATCTGTCACCTCTGCTACACACTCCATTTCACTTGTACTAGAGAAATAATGAAGAATTATAATATGCCATTCTGCATAGCTTGGTTGGCCTGTAAAGGAGGCACATAATTTGGTTTACCCATTTTGCTTGGCAATTAGTGGTGAGTGATGAAATTTAGGTGCTTGAAGCCGTGAAGAAAAGAAAACAACTGAAAAAAAAAGAAAGCTAGACTGAAAGCAATTACTTAGAAATTTTGATGCCAATAGTCCTGCTTTCCTTCGGGTCCTCTCACCCCTGCATCTCAAAGCATTCTACAGAAGAATGTATGCAGAGTGAGCCCAAGAATGTCTAAAAACTGGCATGGGTGTGCACCTAAAACCTGGCTGTTCTTGGTTGTTGTACAAGATAGACATGCTAAACTTCCCAAGTCCTTAATTACCTCCTTTGCCAAAGCAGCAACCATACTGGGCTGTTTAGCACAGAAAGAGCCTGTGTCCTCTCTGCCAATAACAAGAGATGCCAAGAGCATGTTAAAAACATGAAGTAATGGATGCCATCCCAGTGCATGTTCTTTCAAGCTAAATGCCATTTTGATGGAGGAAGCATAAGCAATCAAGAAAGCTTGCTGGTGAAAGCTATCAGCTTTGGTTTGAACAGAGAACAAAACAAGGAGCAGAAATAGAACAAGCTCTACTATGTAGGTGCCTTTCTGAAAGATTTTTACAAGATTGCTGGACACAATTTTCAAAGTTTAAGGATATTCCAAGTTGCCACTCAAAATCTACTAAAGGAAAAACACAGAGGGCACAGGAAGTGAAGAAAGAGATTGGTAACATATAGAACTGCAACAAAATCAGTTAATCAGTTTTATGTGTATATCACAGGATGCAATTCAATCAAAGAAATTCAAACACTCTTTATGCATCTGGAGTAGTCAGCTGCACCAATACATGATTGTAAAATGTGAATTTGACAGCAGTTCTACCAACAAGAACCATGAAGGGATTTGACTCACAGATTGAACATGAGGCAAAAACATGCTGTTGTGAAAAAAGCTACATTGCAGTGGAATGTATAAAGAAGAATATCATGCATATGAGACATAAGGTAACTTTACTGTGCGAGATTCTGTTGGTAAGGGCAGAACTCTCACCTATTAAGACTGTGAGGCTCCAGAAGAGATTGGACCAATTTGGTAGAAATTGAAGAGGATCAACTGGAATGATTGGATGTTTAAAAGACATACCCCTTTTGTAATATCCTACAGGGAAAGACTAAAGGAAACAGAAATATTTGGTTTATAAAATGCAGATGTGTCAATAAAGCTGGGGGAAATAATGTGCTCTGGATCTCATGTGGTGAGTGCAGAGAATAACGAGCCTGAACTGAAGCAAAGGAGATTTTGATTAAATGTGCTGAAAAAATTTCCGACAGTAGGGATAGAGAAACAGCAAAATATGCTGCCTAGGGAGGCTGTGGAATCTACGTCTTCAGAGGTTTTTCAGAAAGAAAAAGGCAAATATTTATGGTTTACTTTTTTTTCTAGAGAGAGTTTATCCAGCCTGGAGGCAACGAGGTGAACCAGGAGCTCTCAGGCTACACCTATCCCCCTAAGCTCTCAAGAGTCAGGAGAAGGCTCAAACACTGGTACCCAGGTACTAACTAAGCTACCAATGGTGTCCCCCATTAGAGCTCAGCCCTGCACTGGTCAGTGGCCTGAGGACCTAATCTCCAAAGATTGTCCCCAACATCCACTATGGACAAGGCTTTCATGTGTGGGGGGAAAGTATTCATCTGCACCATGGTATTTGCCCTCAGGGTGAAGGAAGAGGTCATGACCCCATTTCTTGTAAAGACAAGCCTCAAAGTGCCCTCTAGTCCTAATTTCTCTGGATATTTCTGTACCAAGCTATTTTTAACAAGGAGAATCCAAAAGCCCTCTCTAAATATGTGCAATTTAAATGAATAAGCTTTTATGTGTACAACAACAATCCAGCTCTGGGGCATTCATGCAGTTTTGCTGCACTTTGTAGCTTTGTATAAATAACATAAGAAAAGAAACACTCTATGTGCAAGCATAAGATGTTCATAAATACAAAATACTTATAATAATTCATTGCAGTATTACCAAGATGAAAGCCCCATTATCCTAAATACTTTCACAAATCTGTAGCAAGAGACACTCCCTGTCCCAAACACTGCACAGGTTAAAAAATCATGGTCATGTAAGGACATTTTCTGAAGTAAAAAAAATGAGATTGTCTGTAGTAATTTTTAGTGTAAGGCACAATTTAGCGTTTCCTCCCCCACTTAGGCTTAAGTCATTTTCCAGGAAGTTCAGCTCAGTAAGCTTTATATGATTACATGACTGCTCCAAAACTTCCTTTTCTTGTACAAATATACATACTGGTTAATCTGTTAAATGCCTGTCCACATTGCCTCCATTTAACAAGTTTCAAAGAATTGGGTAGTTCGGAGATGATTTAGGGGCTTTTACCTACAGGTATTGTCCTATATTTAATTTTCTAATTGTACTGGGAGCAGAGTGAAATGATGTCAGGTTCCATAAAAACTAGTTACTCTTTTATAACTGTAGTCAGCTTTAAAGCTATTCTGTCACTCTGGGCCTGCACATTTCTAAGCACCAAGTAAGAGTCTGGGTATCAGCACTTAACAAAACTATTTCCTAAACTGAAATTCAGAGAAGTGTTGCAAAATGGACCCATATATTTCTCGCAGTAGTGAAAATACCATCTGAAAAAAATCAGGGTTATTTTCTTGTCTTTCAAACCCCCCTAAGAAAAACACCACAGGCATTAGCTAGTTAGTAACCTCTTAGTGCACTGACCTGTTTGATGTTCACAGGAGGGTTAGTCAATATATTAGCCTTAGATAGGGTACCATTAGTAATTTATGCATGAATTTTATTACATAGTTCAATCTTCATCTGCCCCACAGCCTACAAATGCCCCTCCATCACACACTACTACATAAAATGTGAGCTATGAAAAAAAAGTTATTAATTCTACTTAAATTTTGGTCCTATGTAATGTGAAAGGCATGGTGCTGAGGTATGTTTGTAATATTTTGCACTTAAAAAAGGGTAGTATGTTTCTACTTTTAAATATGGCATCCTAGCTAATGTTAAATTAATCATTAATCATTTAGGGCATTTCTAATGATTACTATTCCTAAGTCCCTCTCTATTGATTCTCAAAAACTCACTACATTGACCTCCAAAAAAACCCTTGGCATTTGAAGAAATAACATGTAGATGTGTGCTAGCTTCTGTGGGTGAGTGCATTAGTAAATCATCTCTAAAGAACAGACAATTAAATGTCCCTGGTATGTTATAAATGGGAAAAGATTGCAATCTGCCATGGATCATCCTGAAAATGGGAGCTTAATGAATCAAAGAAAAAACAGACAGAAATTGAATTTGATAAGATACACCTGCTAAGTTATGTGCTTTCTGATGATGAGGCTGTGTTATAGCAGCTGTTCTAGAAAATGCAAGGTGAGTCTGAAAAACTAGAGAGGCAGAGCATATGAAAAAGATTGAACCAATGTTTGGTGCTGTGTGACATGGTCCTTCAGCTCAGACGTCCTGTTGATGATTATCTATCTATGCCTATTTTTTGATATATAAGTGCACTTCACACTGATATTTTTTCTATCAACAGTGCGTTTATATTCATCCATCTAAATGATTCCTGGGATGATACATAGTCCAGCTCTGTAGCACTAGGAAATTCGGCAATTATAGGTAAAGTTAATAAATCCCCTTTGACTGACTTCCCCTTTCAGAGCTAAATCCTAAACCTGGGGTTAGGCAGCTATATTTTCTACACAATACAGGATGCACTTCAGAAGAGCAGCCCAACAAGCCTCTTGCTTTTGCAGAAAATGCCTGAATTGCTTCGGAAGCAATGAGCCTCATTCAGAATTGCCTCTGCTGATTGTGAATGAGAGCCAGAAGCAGTGTAGCAATGTGGTTGCAGCACTTGATTTGGATTTATTTAGGCCACTTCTCACAGCCTGACTTCAGCAGAGGCTGTGGGACCTGCCTTGGCAGGCACCAGAGTGGATAGAGGAGTCTCCTGAGAGAAGGCACTTTTTTAGGGTGACTGAAGCAATGCTAGAGTCCACCTCTCCATCTTTCTATGAGAGTCTTCTAGCTATGGGGTTGCTGTTTTGACAGTGGAAAACAAATACCTCTCCTTAGCAGTTAGTAACCCCTGTCACACCCTTAAACACTTCTGCAAGCAATTGTAGTGAAAGATATTATTAAACAGCCTTTCTACAGGCTTTAAGTGAAGTATTGCACTCCTTCATGGATGGAGCCAGTGTCTTCTGCCACGCTTTCTCAGTTCTCCTCCCTTGGATTTTGGGCCATAGGGTTTTGGCCTATGGTCTGTTAGTGGGGGAAAAAAAAGGCGGGGGGGGGGGGGGGGGAAGAAAAAAAAGAGATGCATCTATGAAAAAATACATGCCTGGATTCATCTCCAGTCTGATATACCTGCTAACAGATGCTGCCCGTCCCTGCACCATTCAAACGAAGGCAATACAGTCCTTTTGTGAGTTACATTTTTAGAAATCTCTTTCTAAAAAAGATGAAAATGAATAAGCAGGTGTTCCTTATTGTCTGAAGGGAAATGGAAGAATTACTTCTGAATTTACTCTGAATTTATAGTCCTCTATATTGCACCATGCCTGGAATATATTATACTGTACAATATTGTCATTATTATAAGATGTAGGATATTAATTGCAGTAATGATTTTTTCCATTATCAAGCAATTCAGCAATAACCATGTGTTTATTTAATTTTTTTCTGCCCAGCTGGTCTCCATTTTTGCTATATTAGCTATGGGATTTGTGAGTCCTGAATCCTCTAGGTTCATAGACTAATATGACATGACATGTTTCTTTTTACGTCAAAACATTTACAGTGTACTTATAAAAATTAATAGAAGGTTTAAAATAAGGCCCTCTCATAGCAAGCTTAGGTTGTTTATTTCTTATTTTCTCTTGTCAATAGATTTAGTTTTTGTTAGCAGATTCCTCTATATTTTTTATAAAGTCAGATGAAGTTTTTTCTCCCTTAGTGTTTCCATTAGCCTCAACAAATCTTTCTCTTGCTGCCTGTGCATGTTCTGACTGTCATTTCAACACTGACTCATGGCTGAGAAAAGATTAAGACTTTGACTCGACAGGTTATAATCCTCTGCCTGTGCCAGGAATGCAGTGATCTGCTATCTTACAACTGCCAGTCCATGCCTAAGGAGGCATGATGGCCCCATCTGATGTAATTCAGCTTGTCCTGATGAGATAGGGGGAAAAATACACACATATCTAATTGAAGCATGGGGATTATTTTATTGGAATGCTAACACACTTAGAAAATCTATGGTAACATTTATTAAATAAGTGTTTGTTCACACGTGTAACCTGGCTCACTTCATTACACAGGATGAAGGTTGGAAACTGCATCCTGTGAAATGGTTGGAGTTTTTTCCTCATTGCTGAAGAGGCAGCATTTTTCATGTTCTTTCCAAATCATCCTTATGGTTCACAACGATCTTCTCTCTCTTTCTACAGCTTTATTTTATTGCACAAATGCTAAGAATGGCACTTGCACTAGACAGCATTGCCAGAGTTTAATACGGATTTCAGTGTATTGCACACATTAAAGAAAATTTACCTTTAATAAAATGTAGGAATACAGTTACACGAAACACAGCTCTTGCATTTTCTTATGTGCTCAGTTTTCTACCATCTGCTTTGCACATAATACTCAGGCTTGTGGAGCAGCTTCCAGGATTTTGGCATTTTTATTGCAGATGCCATGCTTCTTCCCTGTTACAATGCCAAGCTTTTCTTTAATTTGAAAAACAACATACACAGGTTATACACTAGCTGACAAAGATGGAACAGTGTAATTGAAGAATTATGATTTCCATAGGAAACAGCCTGAAATGCCTGGTCGGACTACATCATATCAAGTTGGCAGATATTCATTCGCAATTTATATTTAATTGTCATTAATTGCCATACTTAGGTAACATAGCCATCCAATTTAGAAAAATGACAGAAAAGTCCTGAGGATCATTATAAAAGCACAGTTTTCATTAATACATATTGGAGTGTAGAACTGTGTTTTGCTTCCCAGAGGGCATAGAAGGGAGGAAGACAAAAGTAGATTTATGACACTGATGCAAAAGGAGGACCTTGCCTGGTGTCAGGGAATGGCTGCGTTACCACCTCTTTGGCCTGCAGGTTGCCCCAGCTGGGTGTGGGGAGAACAGAGCAAGAATCTGAGCTAAAACAAGTGAAAGGAAATAGAACAACCCAGAGTATAAATAGGCCCTGAAATTCAGGAAATAATCCCAAAGGAGTTCTGTTTATAACTAATTCCTGTTTCATTTCTGACAACATGTAACAAGTCCTGCTCTCCCAGCACAGACAGAGGAAGGTTCACAGCAGAGCTGTGCTGGGGCAGGTTTAGAGCAGGTCATGTCAGTCCCCTTTGCAGAGCCATGTGGCAACTTCAGCTGTGCAAACCCCTGCTACTTCCCTGTGATGCTACATCCATGCCCACTGCATGCTGGCATGCCTGGTGGACACAGGGACTGGCAGAGGTTTTCTCACTGTCTGTTCTTCAGATGTCCTCTCTAACCCTGCTCCTCCTTTCTGTGCCCAGTTTTAAGCCTCAGGGTGAAAGCCAGCCCCACCAAAGTCAACGGCAAAACTCCACCTGTGCAGGAGAAATTCAGCTGCTGCCTGGAACTACACAGTGGGTCTCTGCATTCAGCCTTAGTGTCTGCGGAGAAAAGACTGAGCAAATATGTAACTTTCAAGATGTGGGAACCCAAACACATTGTCAAGGTGTTCTAAAACAATTTCAAAACCCAAATGCATTCAAATATAGCAATATGTGTCTCAGCTGAAGAAAACATCGAAGCCAGCAATATGGTCTTCAATAGCTACAGTTTTGTCCCCTTCTTCACAGGGGACATGCCACATGTTCGAGGCCTGGCCAGCAGTGTGTACTGCGTTGTGTCAAAGCGGCTACCAAATCCAAGCACCAGTAAAACCCTTGACATCATCATTCTTTCCTGAACATGGAAGACTTACTGAAATCTGCAGCTGAAACCCCAAGTCAAATACAGCTTTAGGGGAAGTTCATCACAACTGCTCTATTGTGGCAGTACCATTGACAGTGAGTTGGTCACTCATGCTGAGTGGAATTCCCTTGCCACAGTCTCTGATAACCACAGGAAACAGATGTTTGGATTTCCATAACCCTTTTCCGCTTCTCAGGTGCACTTCATTTGCTTGCAATAATAATGGAACAGGTTTGATTTGGAGCAAATATAGCTTGTACAGCGGGCTAGATAGAGGAAATATCAGATGTTCTTGGTTGTTGTTGGGAGATTTTTTTCCCCCATTATTTTAGCTGGGAACCATTTCACATGTGTAGGGCTTTTCTTACATTTACTGGGCACCAGAAATCAATCAGAGTGCGGGAAACAAAAATCTTGGTGGTTCATCAATATTTCAGGCCCCATCAACAACGCATTCAATTTTATTCGGAAAGGGATTGGAAATTTTGCTCAGTTTGCGGCTTTAAAATAGAGCAAGCCCAGTTCAGTGGAACTGAAGCCTTGAGCAGGTGACAGTGCCAGATGCTCCAGCTGCCCCTTGCTGCCACCCAGTCCAGCAGACTCATGTAGAATGCCACCCATGTGACCATAGGGCTACGGAGCAACAGAGGTTTCACATTATTTATTTTGTTTCTTCCGCACTTAATGTGGCAAAGGGCCCTGTGATGGAGGGAGTAGGGAATTTTTAGCCTTTCTCCAAGACTTTGGTCTAAAACTCTTTCCCTTCTGCCCTCACCCTGCTTACAGATGGCACTGAGCATTGGGGGAGCAAAAATTTAGAGTCTTAATTGGGAATCCCTCCTTTCCTTTTATGTTGCTAGTCTATTTTTTACCTCAAGGACAACAAAACATTATCCAGAAGAATTAACTTAATTTTGAGAAAAGACAAAGGCAGCAGTAAGTCAGGCATAACAGACCTGAAGACATTTTAAAAAGATATGAAAAGTTATTTCTTTGCAAGAGTGCTACAGCTTTCAGTTCTTTCTTTATTCTTTTTGGTTCATTTATTTGCAAGATTACTGCAGCTTTATCTTTGCTTGATAAATGGTGGGAATTTCTGCGGCTTGGACTACAGCAGCATTTTGAGAGCCTCTAACAAGGCCTGACCCCAGCAGGATCACATCATGACCTCATATATTCTTTTCTGCAGAAGTTTAATTTTCTAAAACTTAGCTCCCTGGTCCCTCTCTTTATTTGATATGTGACTGTTTCATTTAAGGCTCAACACTTTTCTACCCGTTGAAAGTGCACCAGATTGACTAATGGAACAAGCATCATGACTCTGGAAAAGTATTTCCAAAGCATGTATATTCTTGTTTGACTCACAGTGTTTCTCTCAGTGGGAGAGTTACTGTGCTTACAGGAACATGTTATGTACCAGTTAGTCAGGTGTCCTGGTGATTACATGTAGCTTTTTAAAGGAACATCATGCCTTTTTCTGCACTTTTGACTTGCTTATAGGTACTTTTTTTTTTGGCAGCTTGCTCTTCCTACTTTTTTTAATCCCTCAAACCACGTCATTGTTTTCAAGAGTCTTAGAAAATTAGATATGAATGTTTTTATTTTATTCTTCCTTCTCAACAATTACGCACTTCTCTCTTTTTGCTTTCCTCCTATTTCATTGTCATTAATGTACAGCAACACAAAAATAAGTCTTGCAATTACTGAAAACGCAGTTCAAGGCTGCAGTTTCCAGAGATCAAAAAAAAGAATAACCCACAAAGAAATGGAGGTTTGATTTTTACTTTCTGGCAGGCAAGGCAACATGTGGAATCAAACATATAGTTAGAATCTAGCTAAGATGGTAAGCCACAGCCTTCAATAAGAAGCCGCATGGATGTGTTCTGCCCAGTGAAAGCCCAGAGAGGAATGCTTCCCAATGTGACTGCAGGGAAACCCAGGATTCTGCTGCGTTGTTAAAGGCAGGACACGACTTCTTTTTCCCACTGTTGCCATTTTACATGGGTGGGCAGGGATGCACCCTCACCTTCCACGTCTGGTGCAATTTTCTCGGCCTGCAGCTGCAGCAGGGACCTCCCCTGTCAGCTGTGGGACGTGGTCTCAGCCCTGTGCCCTGGCTCCCACCTTCTCCCCTCGCTGAGGCACAGCCTGGCCTCTGATGCCCAGAAAGCTGCGGATGTTGGAAAAGCCTGCTCTGTTTGTTCTGTTTTGCCCTCCTTGGGATAAGCAAGGATCCTGTACTGTGGGCAGGCTGCTCAGAAAGGCAGGCAGGCTTGGAAAAGGAGACTAGGACTTTGTCTTTAACACTTCCTGAGAAAAAAGATGTTTTCTTTACTTTGGAGCAAATAATGGGCATACGATACATTGACATGAGAGACTGGGCATGGCAGTTTTACTGCAAGAAAAACTCAGTGGGGAAAAGCACAAAACTCTGCCTCTTCCTCTTGTCTCCAAACACACTTTCAGGCTAAATTTATTTATTCTGTACTAAAGTTGCAGGGTATTATCCACACAGTGGTTTTGGGTTTTTTTAACCTCAGGAGACTTAATTCATGTGAGGTACCCCACAGGTAAAATACACCACTTTTAAGCAAAAAGAAAACCGAAACAAACAGACAAAAAACCCGCCAAAACCAAATGAACAAACAATCAAAGAACCCCCCCTCAAACCAAAAAACTCCTAAGCCCTGTGTTGGACAGGATGTTGCTCATTTTAAACTTCTCCATCCCAGATTACTCTTGTTTTCTATAAATGTTGCATACTCAAAAGCACTTCTCTTCTCTAGATCATGAAACATTGAGGAGTAAGTGGTATACAGGTGTTGTGTAAGTCAAAATTTGGGAAAAACTAGAGTTAGCCAGGAATGTCATAGGACAAGAGTAGAGAGAAGATGTTGAAGGAGATGCTTCTTCAGCAACAGAGAAGAGTGTGGGGCTGTGGAGAAGGCCTAAAGTTCTCCATTTGCAACAGCACTCGGGAGAACACCAGTGGATAAAGGCAATTATAAGAGAGAATAAAGAGCAAGACTCACCAGAGAATGCAGAATGTATTTTACCTGACATGTATTACGTGTATTTGAGGGTTAACTCCACACCCTGAAATGCCCTTTTAATAACAGTAAGTATCACATGCAGATAAAATCTGCTGTGCTCCATCATTCTTTCCATCCCCCCTGGAAAGAGAGTATGGCTGGCATCCATGCAGTCCAAAGGCTTGTTCTCCCTTCCACATCCCCAGGCTCATTGTGCACACACCTCCCTAATGGACTAGAATTGACTTAATTTGATCTTGACAAAATAAAATTAAGTAAGTGCAAACCACTAAAGTTATTATAGAGAGTGACTTTCTGAATCACATTTAACTTCATGCCATGCCAGGAGATAATCTCCAGCTAAATCCAGCCTGAACTGAAAAGAAATATGGAACTAATTCTGCTCACTATACTTCAGATCTCATCAAGAGAGTAACTAGAACTACTAGCCAGTCTTTTAAAACTTCCTCCTTTCCCAGCCCATTTTAGGATGTGATGATCTGGACGATCATCCTTAAAATCAATTTCAACTTCCCAACATAGGTGATGTTAAATTAAAAAAATATATCTCTTTCAGAAGTCTCTCGTGTATCAATGGGTTTAGATGATCTGCCTGTTCCACTGCTTTCCCAGTTTGTTCAAGTTGATCATACAGGAATGGAAACCAGTTTTGTCTTCATTGCAGAACAAGATGTAAGGGTATTCAACCGACAGAAGTTGTGATTAAACTGTGATTAAACAAATTCACATTTAGATGTAAGATCAAATCCTGTGCAAGTGTAAAATCATTATAACCCTGTTGAATTAAGTGAATTTCTGCCCATTTTCATCAGCTGAGACTCTGACTAGAGCTGAACTCTTCTGAGTAATCTTCAATTCTCTATTACTAACACAATTAGTAATTTGCATTTCCAAACATCTTGCAATGTTTCTATCCATTCATTTATGTGGAGTTCCTCTTCAACGTTTCTTGTAGCTTGAACATGCAGCAGGGATCCTGCACCAATTCTTGCTGAATCAGGACTCTGTGCATATACTACCAATCACTTTTCTCACAAGGATGCTTAAAATAGCAGCTTCAGCCCCTAGTAGCTCACTGGGAAATCTGTCAGCAGATTTCACATTTCTATTATTACAAGACCAATTTTAGAATGAAAAAAAAAAAACCCATAGCAGTGATAAAGCTCCAGGTGGAGATGGGTCAGCACTGCAAATACTTTCCCAATGAAGTGTCGAAATTTCAGAGTGAATCCACTTTTAGCATGTCATATTATCTTGAATTGGTTTTCCACAAACATTTGGTCAAATAAAATATTGATTGACAGCAGCATTTACACTTCATTTCTTACAAAGCTGCATATGCAAGTATTCGTGGCTAATGAGTTTGCATTAGCATGAGCAACTCCCGCTGCTAGAAATGCTCACACATTTCTCATTTTAGGAGAGCAGGTAAATCCCTCCCTATTGTGGGCAGTATCGAACCGTGTGCTTCCATGTCAAAGACTTCCTCCAGGCACAGTTCTAAATTTGTCTATTGACGTGCAGGACCCCAGAACTGAAGCTGTAATGAGACTGGGGGAGGTGGAGACTGGGTACCATATGACTGACTGACTAGTAAACTTAAATAGCTGACACTGTGCTATTGCCCAAAAACTTTATAAAAATATAAACACGAGTGGTTGAAAATTTTCTAATAATACATCTTGAGAGAAATCACAAGTGCTTGTACATGTGCTATCATTAAGGAGCATCCATTATTTAGTCACTTCTGTCAAATATCACTTTAAATTCAGTCCAGTCTAGCACTTGGGTTTTTACTTTTTATATGTATGATCAAGCCTTTTTAGACCAGACTGCAGGCACTCTGGTTAATATCAGAAGATAATGGACTTCTGCCATATTCCTAAAAGACAAGACTGGAGAAAATTCTTCAACATCAATGAGACATATGTATTAGTAAAGAATTAGGTAACTCCTAAATCCTTGGCTAGTCTCTGTGTTGAAGGGAAAATCTGATTTTAATCACAGAATCATAGAATGGTTGGGATTGGAAGGGACATCTAGTTCCAACCACCCTGCCATGAATAAGGATGCCACCCACTAGACCAGGTTTCTCAGTGCCCCATCCAACCAGGCCTTGAACACTTCCAGGGATGGGGCATCCACAGCTTCTCTTGGCAACCTGTGCCAGTGCCTCACTACTGTTTGAGTAAAGAATTTCTTCCTAACATCTTATCTAAATCTCTCCTCTTTTAGTTTAAAAATCTTTCCCGTTGTCCTGTCACTGTCTGCCCATGTAAAAAGTCACTCTCCCTCCCTTTTTATAAGCCTCCTTTAAGTATGGGAAGGCTGCAATGAGCTCCTCCCAGAGCCTTCCCTTCTCCAGGCTGAACCATACACACACCCACCTCCTACAGTTTTCTGAGCTCTGTAGCCCTATTCTAACCACATTCTGAAGGGAGTCTCTCCCAGCACAGCACAACACTGAGATGGTCAGAGTGGTGCTGCTGATTTGACTCATTCTTGACAGGGCAGCAGGAGACCAGACACTGTCTGAAGAAATTTTAAATAACGTGGAGAACTGGCTGACTTCAACTGGAAACAGAAGTAAAAAATAAAATGAGACTACAATAACTTCTTGTGCCTGTGAAATTTGAAGCTTTAACCATGCATTGCAGATATGTCATTATGAAATATGACTTCATGGTTCTTCATGGATGTGTCCCTTGGGGACCAAACACAACTCTGTATAGGTTGTTTCACATTTGGTTGACTTTGAGCAAACCTATAAAATCTGTAAGTGTTATGACAGTCAGTGTAAGAAATACAGATCATGAAGAATGTATTTAAATCCTTATTATCCTCCTGGTTATAGAAGAAAGAGAGTAAAGATAAGGATAAATTTACAGACAGAGTTTTGGTGTAATTTTGTGTTCCAAACTAAGGGATAGGCATCAAAACACAGATTTTTACATCATAATTTTTGGGGTACTAATAATAAACATACATAAATTATTTGTAAAATGCAACAGTAATTAGAAACCTGAACAATACATGCTGTTATAAAGCACACAAACTCCCGTAGGCCATAAAAAACTTCCCTTACCCATATGCTTGTTCAAAGAAAAATAAATTAATAGAATCTAGGTATTGCTTTGAAAAGGTGATGTCAACAATGATGCAAGATCTGAAGATAGGAAGGATTCAGAAGGACAAATTAATAAAAAAATCCAATCTAACAATTCTGGCTGGACTCTAAACATTCTACTAATAAGCAAAAGAATTGCTGAATGGTGCTGCTGACTTGTGCTGTTCCTGCTGCATCTGCCACCATATTATTATTATTTTGCCTGAAGCATTGCTGTGGAGCTCACTTTAGCTAATGATCATGCAACTAACAGTCTGTCAGCCTTAATATCTGTGGGAAACTAAATGGAATTTGTCCCTACACTATTAGCCATGCTTTCTAGACACTGAGCACTTCCTTTGGCCATATATATTGAACATTACATTTAATGCCAGCTCTAGTATATGCCTACTGGATATGTGAAATAAAGAAAAATTTTATAGGGCAGTATGTACGAGTCTACATAAACTTTTTTGGCACATCCTTGAAATACAAAACCAGACCAACTTAGATCACTGCTCAGCTTTTCGAGTAAATGCAAGAGATGAGAAGAAGCGGGTCAGTAGGCTGACAGCCAATAACAATGCCAATTTATTGAAAGATTCAGTTTTTGCCTGAGGTCATCTAATTACATGTATTGTAACTGCAATGACGTTTAACACAAGGACAATTAAACCTTCCATTTTGAGGAGGTAAAAAGATCTAACTCCAGAGTGAATGACAGAGGAGGAGAGGCAGCTGGAGTAAAATCTGAAAGGGTTCCTGATCTGTGAATCACTTAAACAAGGGAAGGATTAACATCTTTAGCAATTGCCACCGTAACCACCGCTGCCTCCAAAGCGATGGGTACTGAGCTGTCTCAGGAGAAAAGCTGGCTGCCCTTTCATTCCCAGAGTGAGCTGGGAAGGCTCAGAAGTCCAAGTCCTCGCTCTGCTCTGCTGCAATTGCTATAGTGCTGCTGAGATGACCCATTTCTTATGGCAGTGAACTAATCTATGAACTGTCAGGAAAGCATGAGACAAGGGAACTGGGGAAAGCAAGCAGTGGATTCCTTTCAGGCAAACTACTGTTGCGTCGGAGTCTGTCCCTCTAGACTATGTTTCCCTGCTCCACAAATAGCTTTGCATCAAAGAAACCCGGAAAAGTGGAATGACTACATCTTGCTTTCACCAGTTTTTCCACTTCTGAACAAAATTATCACTTCTTCTCTCTTCAGTCACTTGTTCAATTGGTCAAATTTCACCTCATTAGCTAAGAAAATGAGAAGTACTTGAGACTTACTGGTTCTTTTCAAGTGTTCAGTGACAGAGACAGGAATCTTCCCTCCTGACTAGGACTCAGAAAAGCTTGAGTTTGGGACCTAACATACATCCAAATGAAGTGCTAGGAAGCATTCAAACCTCTAGGGATCTCCACCTACTCTAAAACATGGCTCAAGGGGTAAACACTCGCTGCAAGGCAGTGTGAGACTTACTGTCTACACCTCAGCTCTGCTATTTTCCAGCAACTAAGGTTGGGGTCCTGAGTATTTAGATATTCCCACTTTGAAGCTAGTGAAAATACAGTCAATGAACTGATACCTGTTAAAGTTTTGCTTAAAATACAACTGATGGATTTAATTTTTAATGTGTAGGATGTAATCACCCAAAGTGCTCTGAAAGCGTGGAGTACTATAAAGGTAGGCATATTAATTCTCTAAGTCCTTTAATTAGCTGCATTTCATCATATTATTCTTCCTTATACCTGACCCCGGGTCTTACAAATACCTCACACCTGCTGCTACATTTTGCTCAGTTTGTCCCCTAGAAAGAAGATTCCTACAGAACCTTATTCCTAGATTTATTTTGTTATATATTCTATGTTATGCTGTGTATGTATGTATTTTACTGATGTAGCTTCAGAGCTGAATATTTCAGGGATAAAGATAGTCTCACAGAGACGGCACAGTGTATATGAGCACCCAACTGGAGTTCAGTTGTTTATATCACATGCTTTAGGAAAGATGGAGATCATCTGGAATAAGTCCAGGGAAGATGAGAGGAGGAGTTATGAGAAAAATGGGGTTGTTTAGTCTAGAAAATGGGGGATGTGAGAAGTCTTTCAAAATTTAAAACATTACTGCAAAATAACCTGAATGAATAAATTCCCATGTGACTGAAGGCCAGGGGAAAAATGCAGTGGTTTATGCTACAGCATGAAAGATTTCAGATGACCTTTTGAAAAATCTTTCTTATGGTTAATGGCTGTTCAAGACTGGAGTATCCACTGGGGAAGTAGTGGAGTACTCAACTGAAGCAGTCAGGGATAAATCCACTGCTGTTATAGTGGTCTTGCCATAAGATTATTAACAGTTTAAATGTGTGTCTCCAGGACATCCATCTCTTGCCACTCAGAAAGACAAATGCCTGTAGATGGGACCTTCTGAGGGAGAAGCACAAGCATATCCTCAGCACAGTGAATTGACCATGGCTTTGCTGCAGCAGGCCAGGCTCTCTTTCCATTCACTGGCTGATAAAAATTCCATGGGGCCAAACTATGGACCCTTCACTCTTTCTCTTAAGCAGAGAAACAATTATTCCAGTATTCAGGTGGGAAGTGGCTTGCTCAGCTGGTCAGTAAACATTGCTAATTATTCCGTGGTTTTAAAGTCTTGAAACCATATATTTGCACTCTACTGTGCGTGAGACACCACAACAGAGGCTTGAGGAAATTAAAACAAATGAAAAGCAAGTTTTTGCTTCATAAATCATATGCAAAATCATCAGAGTGTTCAGACATCCTTCTGGGTTTTCAGAGGAGTTGTCTCAAGTTAGATCTTTATCTTCGAGTGTTTCATAAAAATGGAAATAAGAAAAATGTTTCATGTAATAGCAATCAGATAGAGCACCCAAGAGTTACATTATTTGAATGCTCTCCTTTGCCCCAAACCACCTGTGTTAACTTCACAAAAGACTGAGATAGTCTTTTATTCATTGAAAAGTTCCTTTGGTTTAAACAACACGTGAGCTTACAAATCTCATGTGGAGGCAAAACCATTCAGCATCTCTACACTAGAAATCTCAGAATATCATAGAAATCTCAGAAAAGGCATAGGAGACAGTCCTGCTACAGTGGAAAGCAGGACAGGGCCATTTTTGTCAATGAGTGAAGGCCCTGGTGAAAGCTTAATTGTGTACCAACTTTAAGAGGAATGAAAGGTATTAAACAGAAAATGGCAAACTAAACACAAGATTAAATATAGGTCCTTGTAAATAACTATGTTTGCAACTTTATATTAATATAATAAAAATAAAATGATTGCTGAATTGTGTCAATCTTTCCAAGTATACAAATTCAAGTGAATAATATAATATTTTCACTGGTGGTTAGATTGTATATATACACACTTCCATTGTAGCACGAATTACTATTTTAATTTCCATTAATTTTTAAGATTATAAATGTTTTCACTTATTACATCCTTTTCTCTGGAAAATTAGCTGGAAGTGGCGGACATACACATTTTGACACTGAAAAAGATTTGCCTGAGCTTCAAAAATATCTCGATTAAAAAGGAAAGAATATACATTTTTCATATTAGGACAATAATAATGTGAAAAAATCCATTTGCATTTTATAGGAATGGTGTGTGCTATTTAGGAAAAAGGGGAAATTTGAGAATATCAAATATATTTTTCTTTATGGTAACTGCTATACAGGTAGTTCTTCCAAACATAAGCAAAATGAGACTTATAGCAGAATAGGGCACTTACAGCGCATTAGAATCTTATGCTCTATTTAGTTGTTGTTTTTTTTAAAATAAAGTTCTAAAAAAAGAGCTCCTACTTGAAGTTTCAAATTTAAAGTAAAAAGCACTTAGAGTTAACTGTGATTGCATATAGGAACCTTGACTAATAGTGTAAATAAAAGTTACATTTTTTTCTGCTCAGAAGAAAGTGTGCTCTTTCTGACATTCTCTAGCCATCTCAGTAGTCCCTGCTATGCCCTGACTTCTAATCAGTATAATTTATGGAGCAATCAATATTTCCATTTTTATGACAAAATGACATCTTGTGTGCAAATGAAATATCTCAAAGCATCTGTATCAGTATGGCAGTAATCAAATTGCTTGCTCTGTATCACAAGTAGGGAACACATCACAGAAATAAAGAGGGACAGTCACACACAGGTGTATTACCGTGATGCCTGTTATTACGGCTTATCCCGGTAATCAGTCGAGACGCAGAATTAATGAGAGCCGGAGACCGAATGTTCTTGTTCAGAGCAAGGGCGGAAAAGGGGGGAAACCCCTTTCGTTTAATTCTTATATACACTTTTTGAAATCACAGATCATTGGAGAAAATTAACACTTCCGTCTCTAACTATATTGGTTACAAGAAGTGTCCGTCAAAAGGATCTGTGTCCATGGGAAAGGAATGTAAAAAGATAATTTTTACAATAACATAGCTATGTTTACAGAAATCGTCCTTGAGACTGTCTAACAGAGAAAACTAGCTATTTTACAGTGAAAAATGGGCAACACAGGTGTAACCTGCTAGCCAGGGAATAGCCATACTAACAAGCTTATGTGAAATATACACTGTTCAATTTTCTGCTTTTAGGCACCCAGTTAGTTTGGCATACTTAGACACTCAGCATCTCCACTTGTCAGTCAAGCCACCATCTGCTCCTAGTCCCTGTAACCCCTTCCAGGTTCCTATGTACCCCCACGTCTCTTCAAATCACCTCTACTTCAAAGAGTTTGAACAACCTCTGATCCTTTCCCTTCTGCTCTGAGCATGTCCCAGCTCCACATTATGCAGGCTGAGAAGTGCTGGCCTGTTAAAAGGTTATGTCTACATCGTATTTTGAAGACAGATGCAAGTTTGCTTCAAGCTGGTAGGAAGCGAGCCAGTTTGGATGCAGAGGCCATGTGACTGCATTATCAGCATAATGCTGAGCTTGATGCAATAAGCCTGACGGAGAAACAGAATATATTAGCTGAGCTTCAGTCAGTGCAGAGCACAGGCAAAGCAAGCTTACATCTGTCTGCAATCTGTCAGGCAGCTCCATATTGTGCCTGAATCGCATAATTCCCCCTTTCAATCTTAATAGCCCACACACAAACTGAAGCAGGGACAGAAAGCCATTCTGTTTGCTTTCTACAGATAGATTTGCTGATACTGGGCTTCTGTCAGAAATGGCACACCTGCATGCAGCTCTACTCTGCTGTGCTGCCATTTCTAAATAGGAACCAGGTCTACATTTGCCAGAAAGCTTTTATATTCCACATCTATATTTACATTTGTTCAGTTATCAGTAAGAGATTATTTTCTGCACTGCTACCTGTCTCCACCCACTGAGAATCAGCTTGAGAGCCGTGAAACATTTATTACAAAAAAAGATTTGCAATTCTCTTTCCATTTTTGGTCTGTCCAAAAGGACAAGAGTTCTGACAAAATAAGAATCGCAAAAGCACTGCTTGCTTTCAGCGGTCCAGCACCGCTTAGGGTGAAAACCAAAGTTAGCCATTTTGAAGCACAGCAATAGAAAATAGACTTTGTTAGGATCATGTACCCTTGGGAGATTTTACATGCTACCTTTCCCAAAGTCCATTTTCAATGTTACATCTATTGAATACAAAGGCTGCTTTTCTACTGCTTCTACAAGACGTACTTTTCTATGGCCACCTGTCCATTGAAGGCCTTTCTTTAATAAAACTTTGAAGACCCCTGGCTTAGTCTTCTCTGTGCACAAGCATTTTCTCTCTCTTTTTTTTTTTTTTTTTTTACCTCCAGGGAATCCCTGATATATAAAAACATCCTCCTCAAGGAGACACAGATCTGGTGCCTGCATCACTGTGTATCAGCTCCCTGAAGTGACTGCCCTAATGCTTAGATTACTGCACTGATTGTAAGACAGCCTTGATCCCTTTTTGCATGTTGTTCTACAAAATGTCTGTAAATTCCTCTCTCAAATCTCAGAAATACTCACTATCCATGCTGCTTTGTTCTATAGGAAATGAGGGTGTTCTTCAACAAAAAGTGTTTAGCTTCTCAATGGAGCTATAGAGATTTTTATATAGTAGCATCCAAACTCAATGAAATTCAGAAAACAAGAAGATGCAAACAGGTTTCCAAGAACAGGTACCCATTGCAAAATCTAACATACAGGTTTCCCCCCTCCCCATGCTGCCAGAAACAGGCAGTGGCAGTTGGTGCAGGCTAGAGCAAACCATACAACCATTTCCAGACTAAAGGAGAGGGCAACAGGACCAGCATGTCCATGGCTCAGCAGCACCTGGTTCTCTTTTGTGAATCCTGACCTCATTTATCTTCGTAACACAGGATTCATCACCTGTCTTGCAAGCATGTGCATCTGGCTTGACTGAATTTCCACTGTGGCAATCTGCTTCTCAAATCCTTTCAGTCAGCAAAGAACACTGGTGATACCTCAGTGGAAACAAAGATGACAAAAAAATACTTGGGGCAATTTTGCAGTGCATAATTGTTTCATGCTGTGTTTTGCTCAGAAAGGTCTGACAAAAAGTCTACCCCAAGAAACTTCTCTGCCTGCTGTTTTAACACAGCTTGCTAGTTAACCACAAATAGTTTAAGCATTAAATAATTGCAAATTTTTTTCCAAGAGGTTTTATTCAGCCTTATATGAAAGGCTTAGATATTTGAACACCTGCCTTTTTATTGACAAAAAAAAAAGTCTATTCAGTCTGGTGTTTGGAGTGGAGACAGCCAGCTGTAGAATTTTTCTTGAGGTATTGTCCTGCGACTGTACTCCAGTGTCTTGCAGTCAGTGCTTCAGGCTGGAGCACTACTCCTGCACTGCTATCCCAGCTCCACAAGCAGTAGGAGAGTTGTGTGGCTTTGTCTACACATTACATGGGTTATCAGGGATGGCTGCTTATCCCTGCAGCTCTTGAAGAGTGAGATGACGTGTGAGTGTATCCCCCACTACTCCCCACAGACACCTACCAAATTTCCCAAGCCTGGAGACACCAGCATTACCCAGACACAAGCCATGGTGGGGTGGGGAGCAGGAAGTGTTCTCCTCAGGAGCAACAAGGAGATGGGGTACATGGGGGCAGCCATAAGCTTTAATATTTGCAGGAGTCAACCCAACACATTTTGGCCTGGCACAAAACCTCATCTGTCTTCTGCTTGAGAAATGTGATACAGGCAATGAATCAGCACTGCCGTGGTCACAATGCCCAGGTGCTACAAAATTGTTCTCCGAGCCCTGGTTGGAGTGTGCTGAGACAGCTGCTTGGCCAGAAATGACTCCTGCTTCAGCAAACTCTTGGCCAGGAGCTCTCCATGGGGTTCCATCCCACCCCCAGCCACGGGCAGCGCCAGCCCTGGGTGTCTCCCAGGGGATGGGCACAGGATGTGGGCCTGCAGGTGGGCCCGGTTTGGTAGGGCCCGTGGCTGGGCAGGGCTGTGGGGAGCTGGAGACCGGCGCTGCTGCAGCATGGCTGGGCAGGACTGATGGCCCTGGGGGCTCACATGGGGTGCTGGGCTCTGGGGAGCCCTGGGGGCTGGCAAGGATAGTCACGGCTGGGGGTTCCCTGGCACCAGATTTTTTTCTCAAATTTCTGTTCTCAGAGAATTCTCTCTCATCTGAACGTATTGGTGGTCTTTTGCTCCCTACCCCTCAGCACTCCCTGACCTTCCTTGGCCATAGCTGCTCACTGTGGATCACACTTGCTCACTAGTGGCACTAAAGCAGCCACCTCTTTGAGACACATGTGTTTTGCTGCCTTATTGCACAGGCCCCCAGCTCTGCCTTTGGAGAGGTTGGTGCTGCAGTGAGGAGGTGCATTGCCTTATCCCTGCCTGCAGCTCCAGTAACAGAATTCCCCACCTTTTCACCCATGGGCTTCCAGCTTCCTTCTGACTACCTCCCTTGTCATCCACAGACTCTCTGAATCAAAAAAATGCCCATTCCCTGCATTCAGAAGCAATAGTCACTGCTCTGCCTTTCAGAGCTGCACCCAAGGGACTACTGCAGTGTCTGCTCTTCTACCTGCTGTGGTTCAGCTGCAGCTGCCCCTGATCTGTCATGACCCAGCCATGCCACAGCTCCCTGCCTCAGCACTGGTGCTGTCCCTGCTTTACAACCCACCTTTCAGCCATTAAGATTTAGCCAGAGCTTCCATACTACAGGTTACAACAGCTTCTTGCCAGACACCAGCTCATTTAGAAGTAATGGGTTAGCCTTCACCAACCTTACTGACAGTTAGCCCTCCCTGACTCATGCTCCAGCTTACGGAGTTCAATCCTGTCATGCTCTGGTGACATTTTTTTTAAGTGCATCAATATTTTGAGGGAAGGGACCTACTGTTAAGTTAGACAGAAAGAGAGGAGGAATTGAGGTTCTTCCCAGCCAAAAGGCCAACTTTGATAAATCCAGGGAACAAGGAGATGAAGCCTATTCAGCTGAGAATCTCAAAGAATTAAAGACTACATTAAATACTCCACGTTTTCTAAAGTAAAAGATGGAAACATATATAATTTTTTTTTTCTCAAGAAAAGGAAACAAATCCATTGGAAAGGAACATAGACTTTAGTGAATGGATAGGCATATCAAAAATGTGGTTAGGACTAGGCAAGGAGACATGGGTGGGGTGCATTGGCATAATCATTAGAAAAAGTTGTTTTGCAACATTCGTAGGAGAGTTGAAACAGAAGGGCTGCCACTCCACAGTTGTTTTAGACAACGCTAAATCTGAACTCTGATGAAATTGTCTTTTTGGCAATATCTTGTAACACGGAGTCCTATGTGACAGTTATGTATTTACCCTTTAGTTTCACAATTGACTATTTTAAAATATATTTTGTTGCTATTAGTTTGACTGCTCCTGGAATCACTGCTGCTTTGGCATTTAGTGCACAACTGCCTTGTGAAATGTCTCACTCAGTAATTGCCTCCACTGCCCCACTGCCCTTTCTTCCCAAGGCCATCATTACTGTTTGCCTCCCAGGTCTGCAAATCTGCCAGTAGCTCCCAAAGTTGTTTCCTGACTGCACATTTCAGTGACCTCATCTCTGCAGGCCATAATCTCCCTCACACTAGACATAAACTCAGATCAACGAATCCACTCCCTAAAGCACTGCTAATTATACTCCTCTACTGCCAGGAAGCTCCAGCACATCCAAGTGAATCCTAAATCAAATGTGGAGCAAACCTAGATCTTTGCAAACAGGTGTTATCTTTGTTTCTGTAGATGTCTATGTGCATCTTCAGTTGGAGTGTGAACGTCCTTGGGGCTTGCTTGCGTAGCAGCAGTTTGTCTCAAGCACTCTTTCATCATCATTGGGAGACATTAAATTTTTTCAGTTGTGACGAAGAAGAGTGAGTTTGGTTCTGTCTCTGTGGAGCCCACTCAGTTGCTTTCAGACACAACTAAGTTTCAAGTTCCTTTCAAAGTCATTAAGCTGCATTTTCAGTGGGACAAACCTTACCTGAAGGTAAAGAAAGTATGCTGCAATGAGATAAAAATAATGTACTCTCATGGAGAAATACATGGTTAAAAGACAGGACACAAAGGATAAAAGTCCTTGGAGAAAGATACCAGTGCAATCCCACTGGACTGTATTACATGCTGTTATTATTATTACATATTATATACAGTGTATTCCCACAGGTATGCACTGATTGATCTAGTCCTAAGTGACCTGGAAAGTGGGATGAGATGAAGTAACAAAATTTGCTGATAATAATGAGTTATTCAAAGAAGTAAATTTAAAGCCAACTGCTAAGAGCTGCAGAGGGATGTCATAATGCAGAATGACTTGAAAATAAAAGTGCAGCTGAATTCAATATTGATAAATGAAAAGTAATGCACATGGGAGAAAAAAGCCCAACTATACATATGCAATGATAGTCTCCAAAGTAGCTGTTACTACTGTGGAAAGCAATCTTGAGGTTATTATAGAGAGGTCTATGAAAATATCAGCTCAATGCTCAGTAGCATTTAGAAAAGAAAAACAAATATTAGGAAAGAAATTACAACCAAATCAGAAAATAGCATGAGGTTGCTGTGCAGATTCACTGTGTAACTGCATTTGAGTAGTGTGAGCTGTTCTGTCCCCATCCTCCCAGCTCAAAAAAGTGTGTGGGGAAAAAAATGAAGATGCTCCAAAATCTGGAACAGTTTTGGTGTGAGAAATGGTCAACAAGACCAGGAACCTTTGTCTGGGAGAAGAGAAAACCGGGGAGGGCACATGATAAATATCTAAATAATCTTAAACTAGAAGGAAGGAGACAGAGAATAAGTGTTCACTGTCTTCCAATATAGCATCAAATGGAATTAATAGTGAAAGTTTCACATAAAGCAAAAGTTCAACCGTGTAACTCATTGCCATAGGAGGCTGTGGGGACAAAAAGCCTGTGTGGGCTTAAAAGACTCACAGAAAGTTAATCTGTTGAGAGTTATTTGATACAGAGACCCAGACTTTTCCAAAGATGCAGACCTTGGGAGTGTGAGAGAGGAGTCTGGCAGCATGGCTGTGTTCTCGCTCTGTTTCTCTATCCCTTTTCCTGTGCATCCATTATTGCCCAGTGCTGATGAGCTGTGGTGGACCCACTACAAAAGTTATGGTGTTGTATGGTTATCCCCTTAAGGGATCAGAGTAAGTCTCAAAGCTCACCCTTTCCTCCTTGGAAATGAGTGAGGCCAACTTAGCTCTGATGCCTCTTTTATGCTGGAATAAAATATAATTTGGTCTAAGTCAGAAGGGAGGTGTAAGCTGTGTGACTTGGATTAATTTGGCATTCAGTGGGTGTGCGAATGATGACATACCCACCAATGGAACAGATGGTCTGGGCAGCAGAAAAAATAACCAGATAGCTATAAAATAAAGCAAGCTCCTTCCAGGCAAATTCTTATCTTCATTTCACCTGAATAAACGTAAAACAATTTCGTTGAAAGGACCAAGCTCTTTGCCTCTTTCACTTCACGTATATCTTGGGTCTTTGTCTAATCTGGCCCCTTGATGGAATTTACTTGCTGGAAATTCATCTTCTTTCTCCAAGTTGTATTTAGTTCCTTATGTTATTAACTCTCTTGTTGAATCTTTTATGCAGTTTATATGCAGCAGCATCTAGACTGATCTCCAGAAAGCTGAAATCAGTCTTACATTAATTTCTCCTCAGCCCTGTGCATCCTGGGGGTGGCAGCTGGGATGAAGAGATCCCGAGGCTGATGAGGCAGGAGTGATACTTATGTCTCTGCAGGCATTGCTTGGCACCATGGGCAAGCAAAAAACTCTGAAACCTCCTTAACTTGAGCTAAATTGAAGTTGTTGAAAGACAGCAAAGGTATCAGTCCTTAAATAAAACTACAACCCTAGACTGCAGTAAAAACACATCCCTAAGAGATGCATCCACTGTCTCTCCTTTTCTTCTCTTGCCCTTTCCACACACCCCACATAGCTCTTTGTGCTGTGGCTGTACCAGTGACAGAGGCAGAGCACACAGGTAATAGCCAGTATTGCATAAGGAATTTATCAGATATGTCCCAAAGAAAAAAAAGTTACATGCCCTTAAGTGATAGCAAGATACATAATGACAATGTGATAAACAAAAGTATTCAGATTTTAAAGGCAATACTGAAACTGAGAGCTCTGTGTCAGAATAATATTTTCCACACTGCAGAATAGTTTTCTCTATTTTCATGTAATCTTATAAACACAGTTTCTGTTATCCTAAGCATGAATGTTTGTCAATATCAACTTTAAGTAATAAGAGGCTGATTTGGTTGCAGAAAAAAAAAATGAGTCATCCAGCTGAACGAAAAACACGGCATTCTTGTAAATGTATCCTGTATATCTGTATACTTAAACAAGCCTAAGATATGTTGATGCTATATTGTTTCCAAGTAGAAACGGTATCCAGATTTCTGTGTGGGTGGATAGGTAGTGGGTGGATATAATAAAAATCTCTATGATGTATTGTACATATCCCTCTGTTGTTTTCAAATATGGTTCTGAATTATTAATACCTAAAAATGGAATTGTCCAGTTCTGCCCTTATGCATCATTGTTTACTTCAATAAACCTAAATTTAGCAGGAAATGCTGAATATTTAATTGTGCAGCATAAATAATGAAGATTCCCAACCGTTCTGGAAAGTCCCTGTTTCAGAGATGACATGTGCTTAATTTTATTTTTTATTGCTGTAATCTGCTGCTAAAGTCTTCTGATTCATGACTCAGCCACTTGATATGCTGTGATGAACTCCTCACTTTCACAAACCAGGGGGAGAAAACATAGGGGTCTTTGACTTTAGCCTTCATTTCTAGGCCATCATTTACCAAGCAGGTGCAAACAGGTACCCAAAGTCCTAACACTGGCTTACCTTTTCCTTTGGGAACCACTAGTGGAAGATGCTGAGTCTCCTGCTCGTTGTTTCCTTGACTGGTTTTTGCAAACCAGGCCTACCATGCCTGTGTCCCATCTGTGGTTTTTTTTGGGTGTTGCCTGGAAGGAAAGCCACGTGCCTGTCCATGGGAGAGACCCCGTGCAGTTTTGCCTGGCACCCCAGACAGCGGAGGTATGGCTGCCTGTGCTGGGAAGGCACCCTCAGGGCCAAACATGAAGTTCCTCAGGTGGTTTGTAGAGCAGGATCTGCCCAGCTTGTGAAGGCAGGTACTGATAGGAGGTGCACTGACAGAGGTGATGTCGATTTCTTTCAGGTTTTGCCCATAATGCTTTCTCCCCTCTTTGTTTTGATACTGGCACATGTCTGATGCCTCTCCTTCACTGCCTTTGATCTATACCTGAGTGTTTTGCAGTTATGAGAAGTCTGTGGTTAAGGCATAATTGGGCTGTTTCCTTACTCCAGATCTCCAGGAAGTCCATGGCCTCTTCAAAAATCAAAGTGGGTTTCATAACATGTGATAAATCAAGGAAAAAATACAAATGTGGTTCATTTTGTTGTGGGCCAGCATGCAAATGCACAGCTGGATGCAATGGGGCTGTGCTGGGGGCAGTTAAATTTGTTAAAATCACAGAAACATCCTGGAAGAGTTTCTAAGCACCTCCATCAAGCTCTGCTCTGCCCCACAGCACAGCAGCCTCCTGCTCTGCCCTAATGCAAAGGTGTTCTGGGATAGGTGGAGGCTGCATGGCCCTGCCTGGCCCCAAATGCATCTCCAAAAACATCAGGATTCCTTGACACCTGCTGACACAGGAGCTGGTACAGTACCTCCCCTTTGGGGGATGCAGCCTAAACCCTCTGTGCATACTCAGGGCCTCTCCTCCTGCACTCACACACATCTGGAGGGGACAGTGCCAGTGCCACCTGATTCCACACAATCACAGATTTTTAAATAAAACAGGAAGCTGAAGTTGGCCTCAGACCTCAGTGTGTCACTACTCAGTCTGGAATACTAAATATAGTCCTTATTTTGAGGGTCTAAGGGATTCATCCCTATGAATGAAAAGGCTTCACCATCAATCTAGTCCCTATTCTGTATAGAGCCTCATCTATCTCTATGACTTTAGTCCTTCTTTGTTTGGTGCCATGAACTCTACTGGCAAAGGATAGGCAGAACGAGAGAAAACTGCACATTTATCAGTCTGTTTTAAAAATTGCCTGTGTGCCATTGTAAGAGTCAGCTGGCTGGCTCTGGCTGCAACCTCCTCTTCCCAAAACACCATCAGCCATGGGGCAATGCACAGTTTGGCAATAGATGCATAGAGCTTGTGAGCATGGCTTGGGGCTTAAGGGAGGTAGTGTCAGGAAAAAGGATTCTACAGAAGGATAGACAAGCAGATACAAAGGCACGCTGCATGTTTCTTACACATCAGATTGTATCTTAATTCCTATCAAGACTGAATATCTGGATAATTCAAAGTTACCTAAGCAAGCAGAGCTTTCTGCATATCATTTCCCTTCAGAACTTCAGAGATGTAGAGATGCCACCTTTTGATTTTCATTCACTTGTCCTAAATACAGTATACAAAATGGCCCACCTAAAAGTAAAAGTATTTCTAAAATGTATTTCTTAAGCATAAAGGAATAAAACCTGATTATTTCACATTGCACCCACTTTGTATGTCCTTCCAGTGTAATGCAAATTATGAATCCTGTAATTTCATGCTCCCACTTGTAGATAATGATAAGCAATTTTAATATTATAGTTAGTGCACCTGTCCTGGGTCAGATTTGCAGCTTCATCTCCAGTGCAGATAAAAGTGTTAACATGTACATTTTGTATCACAGAATCCTAGGTACCCAGTATAATTTCCATGGGGAGGAGCTTGAAAGCAATGCCCCAGACATGAATTATGAAAAGGTCTCTGAGCATGATCACAAAGCTGGAAATTGACAGAGATAACTGGAATCGAATAGGGAATGTTATTAATGCCAGAAGAGCAGGAAGTGCTTGCTAACCTGGTAACAAGGCATATTACTGTGCTGAAAAAATATGAAGCAAAAATAAATAAATCTTGTTTGAATTATCCTTTCAGAGTCCACTGAGGAATGAGTGGCCACAGAGGTAATACAGAACATGGTGAAGATATTTTACAGCAGTACATTGCAATTGCACATCGCAAGACTGTGGCGGTGTATGTGGCAAAAGTCACAGCCCCACAGGCTCAGGACTGGTGGGCTCA
>VZRZ01000996.1:585311-599664 GCA_013398175.1 Climacteris rufus
GCTGCCTCTCCCCGGGAAATAAAAGAGCTGGAAATCACACCAGAGCCCTTCTCCCTGGCCTTTATCCTCGCTTGCACCCGCAACATCAGCCTGGGGCTCGCTCTCACCCAGAGGAGGCAGCACTGAACGGAGCTGCCGGAGGACGCCCTGTGTCTGGGGAAGCTGCGAGCTGCAGCCCCCAGGAAACCAGGGTCACTCCCAGACTATCGCTGAGTGGCCTCGAGCAGCCACCCAGAGCTAGCTATACAAGACTATTGTTTAAAATGAAGGGCTTTAAAATCTATACTTAGAGCTGCTGCATGACTGCTTGTAAAGTAGTGTTGTGGTTTAACCCCAGCCAGCAACCAAGCCCCACACAGCCACACGCTCACTCCCCCACCAGCGGGACTGGGGAGAAAAACAGAAGGGTAAAAGCTGGAAAATTCGTGGGTTGAGGTAAAGACAGTTTCATAGGGAAAGCAAAAGCTGTGCACACAAGCAAAGCAAAACAAGGCATTCATTCCCTGCTTCCGGGCAGGCAGGTGTTCAGCCATCACCAGGAGACAATGGTTACTTGGGAAGACAAACGCCATCACTCCAAACATCCCCCCTTGCCTCCTTCTTGGCCCACTTTATATTCTGAGTGTGATATCACATGGTCTGGAATATCACTTTGGTCAGTCAGGGTTACCTGTCCTGGCTGTGTCTTTTCCCAACCTCTCTTGCACCCCCAGCTTCCCTTGCCACTATGGCAGTACGAAAAGCAGAAAAGGTCTTGGCCCTGCTCAGCAATAACAAAAACATCTCCATATTATTGACCCTATGTTCAGCCCAAATCCAAAACATAGCTCCATACTAATACAAGTAGATGAGTGCCTAGTCTACAAATAGCTTGGATGCTCTCAGCTCATGTATAATACATAGTTCTGGCCTCATATAGGTTAATTACAATGTCTGAGGGCAGATAGGAAACACTTCTAATATAATACTGTGATCTTTTCTGACATTCAGGGTAGTTTATGACTCAAATGCTCAAATGCTTTTTTTTTTTTTAGGAATTCATTCAACTGATATTGAAGTCAATTTCAGCCTACTGATGCAGCTCACTGATAACATTTTTACCACTGGCAACATCCCAGCTGATGGTGGTTATCAAAGGCCTAGACTTTAACAGTAACTTCGGGGGTTTTCATGTTCTTTAAAAGCAGGTGGGAGGAATAGCACAGTTGCTTGTGCATTTGTATAAGACATAAAGACTGCAGTTAAAAGTCCATTCCTAAGATAAAGCAACAATTTCCACTCTGAGGATAAAGTCCACCTGTCAGTATCATCTTCAGGACAGAGCCTCAGGCTAAAGAATGAACTCTTGCATCCACAAAGAACCACTTAAAATATTATCCTCCTCCGTCTTGCAAAAAAGTCATTCCTCTTGAGCCTTGCCTTCTCTGGGGGAAAAAATAGTTAAATACATTTACACAGATTTATACATACAAATATATGCATGTTTGTTTTATTTATATATAGAACAGAAACAAGACCCTATTAAAAGAAAACTGAAACCTATTAAAACAAAGCATCACTCCAAACACACAATTTCCCCCAAGAGAGCCATGGGGCTGAGCTGTTAGCGGCAAATTTCAGATCCATCTCACTTGTGCTTGGATATTGTTACGAAGAAAGTAAAATGAAAAGCCACACGGAGCACTCACTGTCCATGTGCCAGAATCACAGAATGTGTAGAAGGGATTGGGCTTGCAAGAATGGAGAAGCTGGCACTACTCTGAGCTACAGTTCCATGCTGCCTGCAGGATACAGCTAATAACATGCTGGGGTGACAATGACAATGTGCTTCTACCATGTCCCAAACATGCAGATTTTTTGCAGCCCTTGAACTGAGGAAGAAGCAAGGGGACCACAAGATTTTGCACTCCAATATAGAGTCCACTCATTTCCCTCATCTTCCAAGCAGCATCCCTCTGTTTCTAATCAACTCCTGTATCTGCTCTTCTCTCAGTGAGAACCTGGTTGTTTACTAAATGCCACATTCACATCCAGCCTTCAAATCCACCTCTGCTTTAACTTGTGCCAACACAACTGTGCTGTGCAGGCAACGGTAAGGCTGCCCCAGAACTTGGAATGTTTTGGCTGCCTAGAGAACAGGGTAGCTTTGTGTGGAGGTGGTGCTAGGTGGCATCTGGGGAACAATATGCAGGTTTCCATGTACAATTTTGGGGTGGGGCTGTGTACATTTGCAGGGCACAGTTAGGTGCAGGCTAAGGGGTGGAGCAGGGGTAACCTGCGTGGTGCAAATGGGTTGGCAGAAAAAAGTTAATTTGGAGCACAAAGACTCAAGTCTTGACTAAGCTGCTTTAACTCCTTTCCTTCAGTTTGACTGAGCTGGAGATGGTCAGGCTTAACTGCAATTTTCTTGAGCAACCCACCACACCATGGCAAGCCTGATCCACATCCAGTTCAGGAGAAGGGATACAGAAAACTCTGGTCTCCATCAATGTCTTTCCAGAGCAGACCACAATAAAAGCCCTGTGTTGCCATTCCCCAAATAAATCACAAGCTTTTTTTCAATAAAAGGTATGGCAAATTATCATATGAAATTTCTAAATTCTTATTCCCATTATTTTAAGGTAATCAACATTCAGAAGGATGCATGAACTTGTCTTAGCTAGACAAAAAACAGGCAACAATGCTGAGACCTTACTGGGGGAAGGAAGCAAAACACAGCTTTTACATGACCTTGGTGAGTATGTTAATATAATTCTTTACTTTTCACTGTATCCTATAATAAAGGCTTTACACCCAGAAGTCTCTCTCCTCTTTTCGCATAACCAGAATAAATCAAATAAGGGGTTGGGATTTTTAGTAGAATTAGACCCAGATCCCATTTAGCTGGGAGAAAGTTATAGGCCTGAAAGAGGGAGCAGAGGCACACAAGTGTGAAGATCTGGTTGGGAGAGCTGGTCCCAATGTGCAGAAGAAGGAAAAGGGCTGTAAGAGTCTGTCCTGTTTGGGGACATGTGCTGTAGAATGTAGTGGAAGGGAGGGCAGGGGAAAAGGGAGTAGAGTGGTTATGTCCTATTTGGGAGAAGTGAGGTGTGATATTGGCTAGTGTAGGGAAGGAGAGAAAACTCAAAGGAGCTGTGTCCTGTTTAAGAGAGATAGGGCACAATGACTATTCAATATACAGACTTGGGGTGTAAGGAATGAAAATTTATTTTTAGTACAAATTAAAGCTACTTCTTAAAGGGCAGGGTCAGACTCTTCCAATAGATCAGGCTCTACTTACACAGTGACCCGATTTAGAACTGGGATATCCTAGGAAAATAACCACAAGAGCGGGACTGAGGATTTTCTTTATGATGTTGAAGATATGGAAGGAATTCACTTAGACAGAAGGTTTTGGCATTTTTCAAAAACTGTTGAACGTGGAAGTTGTTTAAGCAGATGCTCCCTTTATGCTTGTTATCTAATAAAGGTTGTATCCTGCAATTGCAAAATAACACCCTCTCAGATAAATAAACAAAAAACCAACATATTAGTTCTCAAATTCTAAAGCTGGAGGGTTGTGTAGGCATGTTCCTAATGTCTCTGGTTTTGGAAAGGCAGCCTGGATGAGTGTGGCTGCCTTGGCTGGTGAAAGGCCATGATCTAGCTGGGCCCCAGCAGGGTGACAGTTGGGCAATATATTGTGAGGATTTGGCAGCTTTGTTACAGGAGGAAATTATACTGGGCATTCATGCAGGCTATTGCTAAGCTCTTTAGAGCAATACACAAATTAATAAATAATTGAAATAGCTTAAAGGAATAGAAGGATAAATTTGCTATAATCAAGTGACACAAAGTGCAAAATAAGGCAGGATCCCAAACTCCATTAAGAACGGGCATGTGACTAAGTGGCATCTCGACCAGAGGCAATGCCACCTATGGATAGGTGTGTTATACTCACCCAACAGCCTATGGATGCTTAAGCAATTTTTAAATGTGTAGCACATCTGCCATTCCTTTCTGTGTCAGACCTCTGGAGAGACAAAGAGAGAATATCCAGGGGCCATGGAAGACCCAGACATCACAGAGTCAAACCCCAGATTTTAAACAGTCTTTACCTTGAGACCATATTCCATCTCATGACATACTGAATATGGAGTAATACCAGGGAAATGATTCTCAGACTTAAAGTTAAAACAACAGCTCATGGAGAGTGAGTAAGCAAAGCTGAAATGCCCTATTAATACTGTAGCTGACAAAACAACAGTTAAGTCTTTTCCTCTTTGTCATGCATGCTGTAACCAAAACATGAACTGGCTAATGGCACTATTCTTGAAAAAAATATTACGTTATTATTTTCCAGGAGGACACTCATAAAAATGGCATTTCCACTAAGGAGAGGAGAGTTTTGCTGAAGAAGATTAAAGATTTTTCTGTGAAGTATGGAAATTACCTGAATATATTTCACCTTTTTTTTTTCTTGAAAAAAAGGAATTGAGTAACAATTACATAAATAAAATATTATTATACTGTGGTTAAATTGCTAATTCATGTAAGCATTAAATTACATTAGTCTTCTGCCCCCTTTCTTGGAAAAAAAAGAGAGGGTAAACACACTGTTGCCTCCTCCGGATTGAAAAAGTTGCTGATAGAAATATAAAAGCTAAGGAGCAAGAGAGATCTTTTTGATAACATTAAACAAAGCACATAAACTTTTCTGAGAGCTGTTCAAAGATACCAGAAAACCCTATAACACACACTATTATCACTTTAATCTATGTCTCAAATAAACTGTCAATCCCACACACTATCCAAACTTTCCATACCATCTGGCAGGAAGTTTATACAGAACCTGAGAAAATTCCTCAGATTCCAGTCTGGATGGACCCAACAGTGTGATTTTTGAGGTTGATCTAACTAAGCAACACATTTGAATACTTGTCCCATGCACAGCCAAATTTCTTAGCCCTTGAAGAAGACTTTCATGTTTCATAGAGAGAAAGCAGAATGGAAAAGAAAAGGTATGCATTCAAGTATTTATCTAAGTATTAGGAATCTGAACACTTGTAGACTGTATATTGGCAGAGAGCAACTGGTTGAAGTCTGGCTGGCTGGAAGTGATCCATCAAGATCCATTCTAGAATACTTACTTAGATTAGAAGAACAAATAAAGTCAGTAATTTTATCAAAATGAGCTATTGCACTGTACACATGCTTTACAATCAAGCAATAACAGTGAGAATGTTCTATGATCAAGTAGCTCCATAATATCCTATAGCAAAGCCTCAGTAACTGCTGAATATGATATGCATTCCAGTCAGGAAAATGAGTTATCAGCAAAAGACATCTCACTCAGAGAGCTAACATTACACCAGTGATATGGGCTCAGGATTAGTCCTTTGGCTTTTCTGTAGCTGCTGGAGATGTAAAAATATGGGCAGGGTTCCAACTCCAGAAGTGCCAAGCACAGGCACACTACACAATAACTTGACTGTGCAGGGAAAGCCTTTTAAAAGGCTTTATGATACAAATCAAATACATTCACTGCGAATTGAACTGCTTCTAATCCCAGTTTCCCAATTTCACATATAAATAACTTCTGTACAGTGTTAGCAATGGGAAAACCACCTGGGAGAAAAGTATACTGCAATAATGCATTTAAAACACATTCCTTTACTGCCCCTTATGCTGGCTGAAGCACTGTCTGGTTAAGTAGGAATGCAGTATCTTGATCAAACAGAATCATAGAGTCATAGATCATAAAATCATGGAATGGTTTGGGTTGGAAAGGACCTTGAAGTTCATCTGGTTCCAACCTCCCTGTCATGGGCAGGAACGACTTCCACAAGACCAGGCCGCTAAAAGTCCCATTCAATGTGGCCTTGAAAACTGTCAGGGATGGGGCATCCACAGCTTCTCTGGGCAACCTGTTCCAGTGGTTCACCATCCTCACAGTAAGGAACTTCCTTCTAATACCCAACCTAAATTTCCCCTCTTTCAGTTTGAACCCATTACTACGCATCCTGTTACTGCAGTTTCTGATGGTGAGTCCCTCTCCACCTTCCTTGTAGGCCCTCTTCAGATACTGGAAGGCTGCTAAGAGGTCTCCATACTCTACTCCAGACTGAACAGCCCCAGCTTCCTCAGCCTGTCTTCATAGAGGAGTTGCACTAATTCCCTTATCAATGTTGTGGCCCTCCTCTGGATTTGCTCCAACAGTTCCACGTCCTTCTTCTGTTGGGGGCACCAGGGCTGGACACAGTGCTGCAGGTGAGGTTTCATGAGAGCACAGTCAAGGGAGAGAATAATCTCCCTCGACCGGCTGGCCACACTGCTTTTGATGCAGCCCAGGAGATATATATATATATATGTGTGTGTGTGTGTATGTATATGTATATGTATATGTATATGTGTACACACATAAAAAGTCACTATTACTCAGGTCCAAGTATTTTCTTTTTCTCTCTCTAAAAGAAACACAAGAAGGGACAAACTTGTTTGGTCAAACCATGAACCTGCTGGAACCTTCATGTCCTGACAGAACTGAGTGCCAGGGGAGTTGCTTGTGAGGGTCTGAAATAAATGGTTTCTGGATTCTTCAGATAAGAAGTGAAGAAACACTGAGAAAATGGTTGTTATCCAATATTTCTAGTCCACATTTGAAGCAATAAAAAAGTAATGCTCATTTTAAAAAGTATTTTTCAATAGTATTACCAGCAAGTTCTGGAAATTCTAATATGCAATAGCTCACATATGTATTCAAGCTCCAGGTGCTTATTAAATAATAATGCAATCTGAACTGCTGGGGAACATTTGAAACTTACACTCCCTGTAACAAAGTACCATATTTAGGAACTTTTTTGGTTAATGCAACCAGTGATCTTCATTGCACCATTACCCTGGGTAATCTGTATCTGAGCCTAACCGAAATCCAGATATTCTCCCACCACAAGGTGTATACTGTGACAACACTTAAATTACAGATGACTGAGATAAAATGAGAGGATTTTTTTATGCTGACACCCTGTGTGTTATTTGCCTGGCCAAGTTTGTCACCTGTGAGGAAACATATGCATCCTCGGAGGCACATACTGGAGAACATTAGGAAGAACATTGGAGGATTATCTGCATTCAAGTCATTTTGCCTCAAGCTTCAATACAAAATCTGTGATTTGCAGCCCAATTTAAAGAAAATCCCACTCTCTCATCTGTCTAAGCTAATTTAACAGCCCTCCCGCTTTGAAGTCCACAAAGACTTTTTTAATGAGGATACAAGTAAAATGCTTGGGATAAAACTCACATAAGCACTCCAATTAACAGGCCAGTAATGACACATCTAAAACCCGTTTCTCCACTGGCAGCAAAGCAGAAACACTACTAAAACACACGACTGATTTCACCTGGAGAGATTTGTGTGTGTGACCTACAAGGCAACTGAAATACAAGGGAACTGCTTGTACAGATTGTACAGAATGTTTAAAAAACCCCACAGATATGCAAATACAGAAATCTAAGGCGAACACATTCAAACCAACAGCAAAGGAGGAACTGAACTGTTCTGAGTGAAAAAGCAGACAACAATATTTTTAATTGCATCATTTAATTATTCAATGCAATGGCCTCAAAGTGTGTTATTAACATTAATTAATTTTCTATTGCAGCTCTCCATTTGTAGATATCTATTAGTGTTTCCAATTTGCAAATAAGAGACGCAGGTTTTAAATCTGACCCAAAGACAACTAAAGCCAGCAGAAGACTTTTGTCAGAGCTGGGAGGACAAGCTATGTGATCTGCTCTGCAAGACAGAAAGAGGATCTACCCACCTCTTTTGCACACCTTCAGACTAAGAAAAAGCGTTCTTCCAGCTATCATGTGTTCATCTTTTTATGCCTGCAACAGAAAAATACATCGGGTCCTACATCTTTGGCAAAATAGTAGCTAGGCAAGCCAACGTGGCAAGGCCATAAGCTACCACTTCTATTATTAAATATTGTGTGAAAACATGAGAACAGTCTTTGCCTATTTTTGAACAACGAGGTTCAGAATTCCTTTACATGAATTTTATCATCTTTCCACCTAATCATGGCTGTGTGCTCTTAAGAGAGTAGAAGAATAGGAAAGCAGCAACTTAAGTGACTGACTGAACGAAACTGCACATTTTGCCACTGCTAGCTGGTATGTTAAACTAGCCTATGCATTCTCAGCATTAAGAGACAAAGCTTTATTCAAGAAATCACTTTAGAAAAATCAGAGAGATCTACCAGCTGTAACACAATGCATTAAAATTATATGCAATGATCCCAGGAATATATGCATTTCTCCAGGAAAAGAACAGAAAACAGAAATGTTTGGGAAGAAAATGGAAGTAGATTTGAGTTTACAAGGAGTTTTGTCTTTTGCAATGGAGGTTAAAAGGAAGCCTTAGAATAGAGTAAAGAAGGCTGATGCCTTTCAGTGTAGATCAAGCAGCCCAGTCAGCTCATGATTTTTACTGTTGCCACTAAATTAAACATTATCATCATCATGTTTCTGTTTTCCTCTAGAATCAGGATACAAAGGATCTGCTGCCGTTGCAAACACTCCCAAACCCCTGAAGAGTTTGGAAACTGCCAAAAAGGAAGAAGTGTTGAGAAATCCAAAACTGTTCATGTAAAAGGAGCATACTAAATATAGAGTGCGTAAAAGAAGAATTAATTCCATATAAAACTGCTCCCAGTGACCAACTATTTGGCTTCTCTTTGCCCTTTCTATGGAAATCATGAGGGATCACTTACAGAAAAAGAAGTGTTGGTAGTTACATGCAATATATTTGCTAATGCAGTGGCATCTGCAGAGCCTGCTCTTATTTTGTAACCTCTTTCAAAATCTTGACATTATTGATCAATGTCAGGGCTGCCATCAGCTCCCATTGACTCACTATTCATGAGTGTATTACCCAACTGATTTTTATCACCATGCCATGCTGCAGAGGAACACATGGCTGAAATACCAATGAGTAATTTTTTCAGCTAGGTATTTTCCTTCCTTCTGGGAAGCGATCCTTTGTGGTTTTATATCAAAGCTTCATGTATTTAAAAAAAAAACTCCAAAAACCCAAGCATAAAGGATTTAGGCTGTCAGTCACGTATGTTCAGACAGCACATGAAATAGTTTTCCAGACTTTCAATATGCAGCAGGAATTTTTTTCAATAACTGGTGGACACAGATTATACAAATCTTTGCTTAGCTAACACCTTGGAGCACAAGTTGTTCTGCTTCAATACAAATGTAGCCAGAGACAATGTCTTCAAAGCTTATAATATGCTGACTGTAAAAAAAGGCATTGTATTGATTCATCTTCATTCTCTCAGTCGTTCTCCCCTTAATGGTGCTGTTTACAAGGCAAATGACTTCTTCTGCTCCTAGCTGAACCTGGGCTCTGGCTGTTAAATTAGGTTTTCACTATTTGTAAATCACTGGTAACCTATTTCTAAAGAAATGGATGAAATTCTAGTTAAAAATATGCACCTCTAACTCTAACTAGTCCTTTTCCAGAGAAGTACTTCATTAACTTTTTTAAAATAACTGTCTTTCATTTCTCAGCCTGCAGTTTTACAGCTTTCATGCCCCAAGAAACTGCTGTCACTGCTATTGCAGTGACCAGAGGGATGCTGAAGGAGTATTTGGTGGATTTCAGTTGAAAAGAAAAGTGTTTCTCCAAGATCCAGCTAAGATATGTGGTAAGAGTGGTATTATTCTGTCAGCAATACTAGGATTTATTTGCTTACCTTTACCCTACCTCTCTTTTCACCCTGCCTGATTTTGATTTTGGTGAAACAGTCAGTTCACCTTAGCAATGACTATACCTTAGCAGCAAGGAGCACGATCATTATGTGACCTCTTCTGACAGGGAATTTCACCTTACACCAGGTAATAAACACACTTAATAATTTCACTTTACAGAAACGCTTCCCCTCTTCTCACCCCTACCCACCCTTGTTCTTTACAAGGAGGGGTGTTTGTTATTTTTTTAGAATATTTATCACAGTAGCAGGGTCTCAGTGCTTTTGCTGTCAGAGTGTCTGTGCTGATACCACGTGGTGCCTGGCTGATGCTGTGCAGTCAATTATGCAGTCTCTGGGCAGAGCAGCAATCGCAGCACGTATGAACATAACGTTAAAGCCATCACCTGATGTCTCAGCCCCATCCTTACACTGCTACTAGTGGGGAAGGGTCTCTAAAAAGCAACCTCGTGCCTTTTTTTCAATCCCTGTCTCCTTCTCTGTTTTGCAGTAAAATACTTGCTTTGTGCATTTGCTGACAAATTCAGTTAGGCATATAGAAAAGGGAGAGGGAGGGTTGTTAATAATATTCCACTTTATCAACCAATAGAGCTCTCACTTTTTGTACACTGATATTCAACACAGCAGTAGAAAGCATTCCCACGACAGGGATTGGCTATTTTTCTTTCCTTTAAGAAGGCAAGGAAAACTGTTTACCGTACTTGGACTAAAACCATCTCAAGCTGTAACTGGTCATACCTTTTTAACTTGCTTCACCATGGGATGCTTATAAAATCAATATGATGCTGAGCACTTTCATGATTACATTTACATTTTTCATTTAGGAATTTGAAAAATTATTGCTCCTGCTGTTTTCACAACACTGGTACCATAGCATTACACAATTTTGCTTGAGAGGGATGTGAAATATTAAAAAGTGACAAAACACAAAACCTGAGTTAAATACCTGAGTTAATTCCTCTGCCTCCACTCCTACCATTTCTCTCCCCCCCCCGCCCCCACCTTCTGTTATTTATGCGGAACTCCTCAGCTCTCACTCTCACGGTCAGAAACCTGAATCTTCAAGCTGCAAAGAAAAGGTTATCACTTCAATTCATTCGTGGGCAAATTGCTCAAACTCAGGTGTCAATCAACAGTCCACTCCAGCATCCGAGCTGATTTGTATCTATCATGGGTGTTTACTCGACAGATTCTCACAAACAAACTGGAGCAGAGAAAATGTGTCTAATGATAACGTCATGCTGACAACACGTTTTCTGCAGATAACATTTGCATTATGTGTTTACTGTTTGCAGAGCATCTGGAAGACATCAAATGAAAAGGAAGGCATACTTCTTTTTCTGAGCACATTTTCCAGCAAAAAAGGAAAACACGATTCCATAAGATAGCACTTCAGATGAGGAAGCCCGGATACAACTTTGCCTTTTCTTCCTGCTCCCTTTCTACATTTTCCATTTCTGTCCATCTACTCCATTGCCTTTCTGTCCCCTGCTTTTTAATCCCTGTAATTCTCTTACTTTGGAAAAAATACAACTAAAGGAAGAGAAAAGCAGATGCACTCAGACCCATATTTTCAGCTATTTTATGAATTTTGAATATGAATAGAGATTAAAACTAATCAACAGATGGTTGGAAACATGAATATTCATGAGTTCTGAATCCCTGTATTACTCTGCCAGGTATTGTTTGGATGTAAAGAATATACACATAGTCTAATCACCACTTTTTGAAAAGAAAGCTAGCAGTCTCTTTAGCTGTCCCATATCTGATGAAGTGGACATTTTGGACAATAAACTGTGCTACATGCGTGTATCCTTTGAAAAGAAAAAAAAAAACACCCTAAAACCTGACAAATACCTTTATGAATTTCTAATGCCCTCTGCTTGAAAATTAGCCATCCCAAAACTTCAATTTCATGAGAGACAGGAATAAAATATTTTAAGTAATACCATAAACTAAATATTAATTTTGATTTGCAAGTCCAAAACCCAAAGAAACTCTGAGGCACTCAGAACAATGAACCAGTAAAGAAATGTGAAATTAAATATAAGTAATTATGAGTCTATGATTTAACCTTAGGCAGACATTGACATCTAGCAGCAATCTGTTTTGTACAAGTAATAAGCTGCTGCCACCTTCTGAAAAAAGCTCAGCATGACTACAAATGCCATCTTTTTCACATGGCCAAAGTAACAACGAATGCATTCTGAGCCAAGAAAATTAGGCAACAAAACAAGTTCTGCTCCAGCATCAACCCAAAGAAATCTGCTGCACTTAGAAATTCTTTCTCAAGAAGCTAATCTGAGGGGGGTGTCAACACTTAAAGCAAAAATGTAAGCATGTCATCCTTATCGCTTTTTAGGAAGATGTTTTGACATCCTACAAACCTTCCAGCTGGTAAAAGTGACACTAAAGGAAGACAACAGGACCGTGACCTCCCTTTAGCCATACACTTCTTTACCTCTTAATGCTCACCTGCTTGAAGAAGAGTCTCTCCTTGGAGATACCTGCCGACCACAGCTTCCTCGGTATAAAGTGACAGAAAGTGAACATTTTTCTCAGTGTTTCCTGCAAGCTCCTGCAGCTTCAGTGTCACCACCACTGACAACCAGGGACCACCTTTCTGGCAGAGCTGGATACAACAAGGATGGTGGGAGGAGCGATCCTCTGTGCCCTGTAAGTGGGCCACCTCTAACCAACACTGGCTGTGTGCTGATCCAGAACTGGGAGCTTCTGCTCAGACAGAGTCGTTCCGAATCTTTGATGACTTTAAGAAGTGATCACCTGGCACATTTTTCCCTCTGCCAACTTCAACCTGCACAATGCTGGCACGAGCTTTATTTTGGTTTACGTTCTGCAAGCAAAAGTACTACCAGAAGTTACAACAGCACAGCAGCAGTTGTCACCTCTAGCAAATCAGTGCTTCACAGTCAGTACCCATGTTATGAATAGATTGATCGTGGCTCCAAAATATTCCTAAAAACAAATTTCTGGCATTTTAGCCTGATTTTCATAGCAAATTAGGGTTATACTATCTTACTGTCTAGCTGTTCCATCTTTCTATAACCTTTTAATGTATTGATCAGTTTCAACTAAAACTGATGAGAAATTGAAAGTCTCAAAAAATAACATTTCTAGAAATTTAGAAAACCCATAGGGCACATAACCAGAGAAAATCAATCTCCAGCAGTTGCACTGCTGACAGGCCAACATGCTTCAATGAATCACTGACCTAAAGTCCTGTGACTTGAGAGAGGAGGAGGAGAAATCATAATCCAAACTACAAGCTGCATGTTAATTTCTTGGGCAACATGCAAGGCTCCAAGATGGCAGAATATTAAAGTGGATTTGTTTTGGAGGTAATTCTGAGTTATGCTGGGAACATGGCCTAAAACAAGCCAAAAATATGAAGTACAAAGGTGTCTTAAAACCATTCATAATACACCTTTTTTCCCTACTTATTCTAAGTATCCTGCCATAATAATATTTTTTCATGTAGCTATTAAGATTTTTTCAGTAATTCAAGAAATGTACGAGTCTGTGATTAAAGATGCTTGGAAGAATGAACCAAATGAAAATGAAAACACAGAGCTATCACTTGTCCTCTTATGACATCCCTTTGTATGCAGCTCAAAGCCCATCACCACTTCTATACATTTACCGACAAGCTTATGTTTCTCAGTGCTGGTAGACAGGTCTCAACGTGCTATTCCAGCACTTTGAGGCTCCATACATCTGACAAAAATTAACAAAGCAGCTGTTTCAGAGGATTGCTGATTTTCTGGGATAATACTGTTATTAATTTGTGTCACAGAATCAGCTTTAATTTCATGATAAAACAGAAGTTGTGATGGATGTAAAACTGATTGATTTAATTGGAAGCATTTCTCTTAGCAAAGACTCGAAAAACTTGCACAGGGAGTTCTTCATGATTGTTTTGAGTGGTTAAGATCCCATCTGTGATTTTTTTTGCAAACAGTCAAGAGGTCACAGCTCTGTGAACTATGTTTTTGACTATCAGGCTTTCTTTTTTTTCTTCATTTCTGAGCAGAAATGCTATGGGATGAAGTCCTCCACAATTTCCAGTTTGTTTGTTTCCTCAGGTTCATAGAGCTACCAGCAGTTTCAGTGACCACCGACTGTGATTATTTGCAGGTGTCATTTCCCTGTGTGGAGCCCTCGAATCATAGAATGTTCAGGGCTGAAAGGAACCTTACAGACCACCTAGTCCCCATCCCCCTGCCACGGACCAGAGGACCCACTGTGGTCCCTCTCAACCAGACCAGGTTGTGCAAGGCCTTACCCAAGCCGGCCTTGAACACTTCCAGGGACGGGGCATCCACAGCTTCTCTGGGCAACCTGTTCCAGTGCGTCACCCCCCTCACAGTAAAGAATTTCTTTCTAACATCCAACCTGAATTTCCCCTCTTTCACTTTGAACCCCTCACTCCTTCTCCTGTCACGGCGGCTCCTGCCGGAGTCCCTCTGCGGGGCGGTCCCGGGGCGGGGCCCGCCGGAGCTGTTCGGGCGGCGGGTGCTGAGCGCGGCCGCTCCGCCTGGTGCAGCCGGGCGGGGCCGGCGCCTCCTCGCGCC
>VZRZ01000996.1:600161-660518 GCA_013398175.1 Climacteris rufus
GGAGGGAGATGGCGGCAGCCGCGCTCGGCGCGGGGGCGGCAGGGCCGCGGAACCTTCGGCGCCGGCGGGGAGAGGGCGCCGTCCGTGCTGCTGCCCCGGAGCCGGGATCCCGCTCCCGGATCCTGAGGCGTCGCCGCGGGGAGGATGGGGCGAGGAGAGCCGGGCTGCGCCGTGCCGTTCGGCGGGACTCCCTGATCCGGGAGAGGCGGCCCGGCCGTGCCCGAGGGATCCTTATCAACGTGTCTTATATCTGAAGGGGAGGAGGGTGCCGAGAGGGTGTTTCCAGGCTCTTGTTGGTGGTGCCCAGCAATAGGACAAGAGGGAACGGACAGAGACTGATGCACAGGAAGTTCCACCTGAGTATGAGGACAAACTTCACTGTGTGGGTGACTGAGCACTGGAACAGATTGTCCGGAGAGGCTGTGGAGTCTCCCTCACTGGAGATACTCAAGTGCCAGGACACAATCCTGTGCCGCGTGCTTTATGATGACCCTGCTTGGGCAGGGAGGTTCCACCAGGTGACCCACTCTGGTCCTTTCCAGCCTGACCGATTCTGTGAGGGTGTGAGGGGTTTGGGAGTGTTTGCGCTTGGGGAAACCCATCCCTCACACCTCTGTCTCTGCAGAGCCCTTGAGGGGCATGGTGCCAGCCGGCCGGTGCCTGGGAGCCGGACAGTGGGACACACGTGTTCACGGGCCCCACACCCCCTGAGGGACCAGAAAGGTCCCGGTTCCCCAGGAAATTGGGGTGTTGGGCACCTTGGAAAGCATGAAGTGCTGGTTCCAGCTGTGCCAGAACCTGGTGCATGGCCTGAGAGCAAGTGCATGTCCTTCTTGCTGGGGGTGCTGTCCAAAGGGACTGGGGCTGCTGTCCAAACTGGCCTAAGCCAGTTTCTCATTCACTTAACTCAGTATTTTTCCTGCTTAAGAACTGGAGAGCTAGACTGGAGAAGACAAGGATGTCTCACCAGTAGTCCAAAGGCAGCATGGACATTCTCCATAAGTATCTCTGGAGCCTGGGCCACATCAAAAGCAGCAATTTGCTCAACCCTGAAGCGTATTTAAGAACAACATAATCCAGAGCAAGAAACTGTAGATGAAAACAAATCTGGATTTCTAAATTTGGAGTCTTGTTTCCTAGCACCTGATTCAAAGAATTTACTTGTCTTCCCCCATCTCCTGTTTCTAAACAGTCTCATTTTAACTAATTTTGACTTAATTTCATTACCTTTGTTGACAGTACTTTCCCAAATGTCATCTGCATCTTCTTCAGCACTAGGTCTCATCTGAAGTAAATTAGTCACTGCATGCAACAGGAAGAAGACCCCGTGTTAGTGTGGATGAAAGCTGCCCAGATGTGCCTGTTGTTACTGCTGCCTTGGGAGGGGAGACTTCGGGCTTGAGGTTCATCCAGTCCAGCATGTTTCATGAGAATGTCAGTGGGAATTCCTTGGAAATATGAGAGTAGGGGCTCAATTTGTAGAGGCGTTATGATGCCTAAATATTTTTTGCAAAGTGCCGGGGCAGGTAAATTAGAGAGCTCTAGGAAAGATCCAAAAGATCATCTGGTCCAACCATCTTAAGGTGCCAGAAAAACCCAAGGTATGATTTTGATATTTTCAACAGGGAAAGCATAAGATCTGTTATGGAGCAACTTTGGGGTAATTGTGTTTCATAAGCCTGTATGCATTTGCAAGATAGAAGGATTAAGATTAGATTTTACATCAAAGTCACACAGAACTAGGCTTTATTTTGAACTGCCTTAATTCTATTAAAACCTGGAACTAATATAGAGTGCAGTTAAGGCACAATATAAATAATACTATTGTACAAATGATACTCTACCTATTAGAAATCTTGAATTTCTTGAATTCCTTCAGTTCTTGAATTCTGGAGTTCTTAAATGCTTTGTCTTTTTGGCAGCTTCTGTGACTATCAGCACTGGGCTTGCAAGGCAGTTTCAGTTCCTAGTCTGCAAATTGCTCTGTGTCATGTTGGTTTTATTTAAAAGTCTGTCTTGTGTCTGATGGTGGTATTGGAAACAGGGGATTATGATTTCTTAATGCAATTACACTGGAGCTGAAGCAAAGCCACAAAGGAAACCAAACTTTATTCAAATATCTGTCAGCTGTGACATAGACCAGGAGAGATAAAATTAAGATTAAATTATTTTGCTCTGATGTTTTGTTACCACTGCATTCTTGAATTACATTGAAAAAATAATCAGGACAACAGGACAATGAAGGCACATCTCTTTTCCCTTCTGTCACCCCGTGAATGAATTTAGGAAACTTAGGAAAGAACATTTCATCTCAAGATTTTCTTCCATGAGGGGATCACATTTTAGCTGTTCCTTTTTTTTTCTTTCAGAGTACTTTGGTTTTGAGTCTTCTGCTGTTTTCTTTCTGATAATACCAAACCAACATTTATGCGTAGATGTGGTGTCCTCATGATTCCAAAATATTTCTGACCATTGGGGTACAGTGATCTGTAAGATTACTAGTGGTGAGCAATGGGAGGATTCAATATCAGGGTAAAATAATACCAAACACATTCAGAACTCAGTAGTGAAGTAACCTTTTATAACAAAGCCTTCATTCAGACAACTGGCTGGAAGCTTCATTATTGGCAGGACTAGTCTGTATAAAGGATGGAGGAAGCAGAATAATTAAAAAACAGGATTGAAAAAAAGCCTATTGTGTCCCCCCGCCAAAGAAAAAAGCGTTGCACCTCTTTTTGTGGAAAGTAGCCAGCTCCAGCATCTCAGTGTTGTTGGTGTGTCAGCTCTGTGCTGCTTATTTACATTCAACCCAAATCCAAGTTAAAAACAGAAGTTAAGAGATGCTTTCTGAGCTGGAATTTTCTGCTCACCTGTGGCTGATAGTGCTTTACTCCTATGACTGGTGGTTGTAAGTGGCTCCTGAGTATGCCTCCTTGGTTTGTTATGCTGACTTCTTATTCCTCAGATTGGGAGGTGTTTCACTTGCTAAGGATTATGTATTCCATTGCTTAAAAGTTTACTGTGGAAAAAGAACCTTCAGCTCAGTAGGCAGTCTCCTCCCATGCCATATGTTGCTATCAGGCCAAATTGTCCTTTTAGCCATTGATTTACCTTTCTGAAGGTGATCTGGTGGCTTACAAGCAAAGGATGGTGCCTGCATCCTTTGGGACCAGAGGTCTATGTGGTCTCTCACTCATCTTTAGCAAGTGGGATTTGTCTCTGCTCCTGCAGGGCATTGGTTGAGTTATTTAAACAAGACAGGGTCATGAAACCCCTTTCCAAGGTAGAAGCAGGAGAATAGGCTGTGCTGTTTGAGACCCCAGGTGAGTCCTTCTTTGGCAGGTATTTGTAAAGTAAATATTTGTGTGAAGACTGTGTGTAACTCATTTATAAATATAAAATAAAAGTTGTCCTGGCACCATAACAATGGTATTTATTAGCATTGAGTTTTGGGATTTTTTTGGACCTGGATGTTGCTTTTTAAACAAAGTTGGTTTTGAGAACCAATTACACAAATTAGGCAAAGCTTCCTGTGCCTGCTGCATGACCCAGAACTGTTTCATACTTTCTATTATTAGACCCCATTTTCAGTTATTTGTATGTTTTCCTAACTTCAGGCATTTGCCTTGTAATTTTCTATGCCTTACCTACTACTGACAAAAACAAGAAATAAGAATTTTGCTGTTCAGTCACAGATAAGCAGTTGTCCCACTGCTTTGATGAGCTCCATGCCTTCAAGCAAGTCCTTGATACTGTTGAAGAGCATGTGCAAGGAAGATTCCCTGCACTGATGGGAACCTTTCCTCATGCAGCTCTGCCCACACAGAGCAAAGTTACAACCTTGTGTTCAGTAAATACTTTCCTGAGCCTGACATCAGCGTCCTTTAAAGAGTATCCTTTGCAGATGTTGAAGAACAGAGAACACCCTGGCTCTTCAGGGTGCCCAGAGAAGGAATGAAACTTGAGTGGGGAAATGCAGAAAGATAGAATCGTGTGGCTAAAGTTGTCACATACTGACTTACAGAACATGATTTTATCCCTCTCTCTTCCCTGCACTCCCTTAAGGTTGCAGAACAAATGGCTTAAACCACTTCTTGCAGGCTGTGTCACTTAACAGATCATGTCTTTTGTTAGTCTAACCTGAAAAACTTGTGGTTTGATTGGCCAAAGTACTTAGTACTCACAATTTTAATCAATAAGGATTGTACTTTGAATATAGCACAATGCTACAAATCCCAAATATTCTGAAAATCAAGCTTTGAATGTCTAAAATGAGGCACTTAAAATTGGTCGTCATTTCTGATGATTTTTAATCATCATGGGGACTGCTTCAGCAGGGTGCCTGCCAGCTTATGCTAAATAAGTCTTTCATTCCTGTAATGGTGTATTATAAATAGAGACTAGAAGCCTATTAAGTTATGCAGAGTACTATAATAGGTATAGAAAAGATGCTGTAACTGCCATCTGTATGTAATTCATATTTAAACCTATTTTCCTTAGTTCAGATTAAAAAAGCACATTGATGCTAACAATCCTGTTTGTTGTATTGCTGAAACATCCAAGTACGTAGAGAGGTTTTCTATGCCGTGTGCTTCTGATGTAGCAGCTAGTTCCTGAAGACATCACTGAATATAGGACAATTAACTAAAAATGAAGTAGATACTCCTTGGCTTAACAAAATGTGCACTAATGAACATGTCCCTCTTTTAGGAAGTTGCTCAGTGATGAAACAATACCTTAACCATGGAAAAAATACGTTTTATATAAATAATCACTCAGCCTCTCCTGATAAATAATTGATCTTCTTTTTTGTTATTGAAGAGGAAGAGTATGATGAGCCTCCACAGTGTAAGGCAGGACAGGACCTCGTGCTGCAGTCGCCTGTGGACTGGGTGCTGTTGGACGGCCGGGAAAGTTCCGATGACCATGGGATTGTGCACTACGAGTGGGCACTGCTGCAGGGAGACTCCTCGGTTGGAATGCAGGTACACGTGCAGCCCCACACAGGGCCAGTTACTGCCAGGCTGTTGCATTCAAGTTTTAAATGTACAGCTAAAAAGATTAAATATACTCGAGTGGATCTGCCTGTCAGGCACAAAATTAGGATGACTGAACAACTTGAACATTTATTTCACAGAAATGTTGCACAGCCCAGGTTGGAAGGGACCTCAAAAGATCATCTGGTCCAACCATTTGTGGGACAAGGAACCTCGATGAGATTATCTTTTCTGTCCAGTCACATCCTGAAGACCTCCAATGCAGGAGACAAAACTGTGTCCCCAGGGAGTTAGTTCCAGTGTTTATTTCTAGTGGCTTACAGAGTTAATCTCTATCCTGGATGGCACAGGACAGCCAGCAGCAAACAAGTAGATGTTAATACTCTACTGTATTTGGGCTCTGCTTTTTTTGTACTCACTGCACTTGGTTTTCAGCTTCTGTGACCCAGGTTAGAGACTCCCCAGTAATTCAGTTACTGAAAATAATAAGGTATTTGCACCAGCAGTCTCCTGTCAGTGCTTATAGAGAAGATGCAAAGATAGATGTGATGAAGACCTTATGAGATATTTTATCCATATGTTTTCTGCTGCACTTTGGTTTCAACTTAAAATTAATCATGAAGAGAGGGATTCTTCATCTTAGCCTTCTTCGTGAATGCTCTAGGATCAGCAGAAAAAGAAAGGAAAAGTATCCCAAATTGACAGACTCTACTCATAGTCTGTTCACAGCCCACAGTATCCAGGGCTCACTGGGAACTCCACTTACAGCAGGAAGGATATGTAAAGGTGAAACAGTGTGAACCAAAATGAAGCTTTAAGAAAGTTGCTGGATATCATCTAGATAAAGTGAATACTTTATTATCAAAGAGTTGTTAATCTAACCCCTTGCAGCATTATTTTCTTTAAAAATCAATTAAATACTTTTTAAATTAATCTGTGATGTTGTAACATATCTAGAGTAGAACAAAGATTAAAATGTAATAAAAAAATATAAAGTTTATAGTTTTTATGTTATTCAAAGTCACTCTGTAAAATAGAGGTAAGTCATATCCATTCAAACTTGCAAAATTCACATTAATCTTGATGGTTTCTATGCATTTGTTAACAGAAAATGAATTTGACACACATTTATGCTTAAATAAATACTTTTTCATTGTGTTCAAATGAGCAGGGATTTCTCCTACAGATATGTACCCTGGTGATTAGCCATGATAATTTAAATTTTAGAGTTGAATTAATAACTGTGATGTTTTTTCATGCATTCTTCAGTTGATGTCTTTTGTGCTTTTGTTACTGCCCTGAAGTTACTGGATTTCATGTCATTTATTCTTTGAGAATAATGCATGAATCCATAGCTACAAGGGAGAATGGGAGTGTGTTTAAATAAGATAAAAGGCAGCTGTTGTATTGCTCTTATGTACCAAAAAATAAATAGAAAGCAGAGGAGGGGGAAGGACTGCTCTAAAGAGATCTTATCATAATGTAGAAGGAAGCCATTTTTATTTCTGTTGTGACTGATCATTGCTTTTAGATAATTTTCTTCTCCAACTGCTACCCCCACACTGCGGCTGCGCAGCTTCTGGACGCTTAGGGAAACGATGGATTGGGGTTTTTTAAAATGTTGATTATCTGGAAATTTACTCTCTATTTTGGGCCAAAGTTTCTGTGGAAGCAGATACAGGCAAGCATTGTTCAGGGCAGAATGAAGATAGAAAGGAAAGGAGAGGTCACTGGGAGGAGTGGTGGCATATTCCTACGTCAGTGGCATTTCTCTGGCTGCACTGGGAAGAGACTTGGACTCCACGGCTCATGAGTTTTAAATACCACATTTACTCTCCCACCAGTCACAGTGAACAACAGCAGGGGGTTTTTAGAGCATAATAATTTCTGTAATACACTAAAGAATAAAATTCTAAGGGGTCATGCACTCCATCAGGAGGTAATCAGCAGTCTGATCAGATAACTCAGTGCATTCATGTAAACAGAAAAGGAAAGAAATTTCAGTTAGGAAATTTTCTCACTGAGAGAAAAAATGCATTTATCAATACACTCTTCTATAAAGGTAGCTCTAGGGCTCTGTGATCATATTAATCAAAAATTCCTGTTCTCTTTAAGTATTTTCTGTGGATCCATGTATATTGTCTACAGATGAACTCGATAGAGAGCAAACAGCTAATATTTACTGCCTATCCTCTAAAATTACATTTCTAATTACTGAAAAAGTAAGTCAAATGTATGTGTCCATTTATTTTCCAGTTCTGAGATCCACAGATCCAGGTAAGTGAGTGTACCATGAAAAATGGTAGCTAAATTAAAAAAAAAGAGATCAAATGTTCCATGCTGACAAGCATGCTTGAGTAGGCTGGCTAGACTTCAGAAAAGTATTTAATCTTCATGATGAGCTCCTTATTCCTAGAAGTTAATGGATGGATCCTTTATACCAACATGGGTATTTTACTCTGTGTGTTCAATCAGGTACCACAGCCAGGAACACTGAAACTGTCCCACATCCAGGAAGGTGGGTACATTTTCCAGCTAACTGTGACAGACACTGCTGGTCAGCGGAGCTCTGACAACGTCTCTGTGACCGTTCTGCCCATGGTTCATTCTGCAGCAGGTGAGAAAATGACTGGAGCTGTTGCCTTTGTGACACTCAGGGTGTGGTATTCAGAGCAGAGCAAGGGTCTTGATAGAGGCAAAAATCTTATTCTCTGTTTCCAGTGTTTTGTTTCGCCCTTGTTCATTACCTAATGACATCTCTCAGCTTTGAATCACTCTTTCAAAGTGAGGAAACAAGCAAGCATCATGTGTCTGTTAGAGCAATAATACTTTCAGGCACTGAGTATTTGTCTGTCCATTGCTAATAAGCATTCAGGGTTGGAAAAATGAAATACTGCCATAGGTGTCAGGCACACTGTAACAGTCAGATGGTGTGGGCAATGTGACAGGGTTTGTGCTATAGGGAAGACCCAGTTAAAATTACTTAATAGTATGTGTGAGGCAGACTAATAATACTACTGACCTGCATCTGTAGTCTAAAAGATGGCATGGCTTTTTGGTTTCATGCATTTAAGTTTTTATGTGTAATGTTTGTTATGCTACTGGAGACACTGAAACTGGAATTTACCCATCATTTTAAAACTCTGAGCTTCAGAAATATTTAAAAAGCATAAAAAGTAGAAAGTAAGATTTCAGTGGCTGTCAGTTCTGCTCTCTTTAATGTAATAACTTCTAATTATGTTGCAGTAGCAGGTCTGCTGCTCTGGCACAAAGTAAAAGTTAAACAGCATGCTCACCATGTTCAGCAGAACCAGTGAAAATCTTGCTCTGCACCAATGCAATTGCTCTATGTGAGAGGGCAGTCCCTGTGGCAATAAGCTGGTATTACAAAAAACCTGCTTAATAGTGCCTGTGTTCCAGTGATGGATGATAGAGTTGTGTTCATAAATGTTTAATTCAGATGAAGCAGTCAGAGAGGTTTGTGGGTTTGTTTATTTGCTGCTGTGGGTATCTGGGGTATCGTTTGTATGGAGGATGTTGGGGATTTGCTGTCTTTTTTATTTTTCTAACTCCCCAACTGTGTTAGCAATTCAAGTGCTACTGCTATAGCTAAACAAGTTCCTGGTGCCTCAATGTGTGCAAGATCTGTGCTATTATCAGTGCTGAAGGGAAGAAGATGCATTTTCGGATTTTAGGGGTTTTAAACAGGCATCTGTGTTCCTGGCATACTTCCCTTAGTGTGGTGCAGTGTTTGGTACCCAGTAGGATAACAGCCAAAGGCTGTGACTAATGATGAAAATCGATTTGCTGTTGTGATATTAATCGAACTCTGAACTTGATAGTGCTTTACAAAGGGATGAACTACACTGCTGTGGGAAAGACAAAAGCTCGGATGTAAACACTTGATAATTACAGGATTAGAATGGGTTTCAGGAAAGCTTTGAGTAGGCAAAATGAAATATCCAGGAACCCTCTCAATTTCCAGGCGAATCTAGAGGTTAAAGCAGGCAGCAGTCAGTTCTTTCTGGTGAAAGTAATTTCTGAGCACTTGAGCTAGTCCTATTCTGGTCTGTCCTGTATTGAAATCACTGAATTGGTGATGTCAATAAATGACGAGCATTTTTTAAGTATTTTAATTAGGTTGCAGAAAACATGCCATAAAAGATCCCATATAGTCCATGGTGTGCATGTAAAACAGCATATTGTCAGAAATGGATATGTAGCAGGAGTTGTGTGTTAGAGGGATGCAGTTACAGCCATAGAGATTTCACTTACTTTCAGGACTGTCCTGGGTCTTTTAAGCCTAGAAAGATCTCCTTTCAGCTTAGACCAGCAGAATTTAAAGCACTGTAAGGGTGCTGCACAAGGTGGGTGTAATGTGCAACAGCCTCCACGTTGAGTATTCCTGTGGTAGAGAGATTGCCAGATGAGTGACGAAGGTGCCAGGAAGAGCTATTACCTCTGTTAGCTTCTGTGTCAATATGGTGTCACACAGCTGAGTCTGGACTTTCCTCAGCTTTCTACCTTGTTCATGGTGCTTCTTGACATAGTGTGGGTTTGCTTTTTCCTTGGTTGTGCAGATTATAGTCATTGACTCAATCATTTACTGCTTGGATTTATTTCTCTTTTGGTAATTTGGGAATTGTTTCTCAACAGCCTGTGTTGGGGTTTGCTCTCGCTACCAGTTTATCTGCGATGATGGCTGCTGCATTGACATCACGTTTGCTTGTGATGGTGTGAGACAGTGTCCTGATGGATCAGATGAAACTTTCTGCCAGAATCGTAAGTGTGCCAGGCCTCAGTGGCACAGGAGATGGTGAAAGTAACCACAGCATGAATGACCAAAGGGGGATGATGCCACTTCTGCGGCCTCTCTCCCTCTGAGCAAGCAGTTTGCTCCCACCGTACAGCCTTTCATTGGACTTAGCACAAGGGAAGGGTTAATTTCCATGTACAGCAACTGCTCAGAAGTTTTCTTTAAAGCATATTAAAACTGTCAAGGGTCCCTAAGTGACAGATTTTATGTTCAGCAGTTAAAAGATCGGGTTTTCACTTGCGTGATCATTCTGGAAAAAAGAACCCTGAAAAGGTGTCTCAGAGGTGCTCTTCAAAGTGCTGTTACACACCTTGCAAGAATCTGAAACACTCTGAGCACATAGGGCAACCAGTTGATTCACCACGAGGCTGTTTGCTTTCATTAGTCATCCCTCAGCATGTGCCCATGCTCACCTAAGTGAACAAAAACCATTGGAGGGTGAATTGGCATGATGGTAATGCTCTCTCATTGAGATTTTCGTTGCTGGAGTTCACTGTGGGGGTCATGAGTGTACTCTTGTGAGCAATTGCTAACTTGTTATGTATCTGGAACTCATCATATGTGTGAACCTGAGGAAGTTGTTTAGCCTGCCTCAAGGCCCATATTGGAGAGCCTTCCTCAGGAACACCTCCCTTCCCTTCAACACTCTATAAAAACTTTTGTTTCTGTTACCAGTCAGCCCAGGTCGGAAGACAGTGACACATGCAGCTCTGGGCACTGCCCAGCAAAGGCCTGCAGGACTGACTGAACACACAGATGAAAACTTCTCTGCAGAAAACACCCTGAAAGCCACCGCCAGGAATCAGCCACTTCTCTCAGTGGATGCTGACATCTCTAACCAATCGCTTTCTCAGGGACCAAAGAAACAAATCAGTGGATTTGTGCCAGGTAAGAATTGAAATGAATCAGCTTCAGTAAATCATTCTCCTTAAAGAAAGGAAGTGTCTTGCACTTTAAATTTATTTCAATTGTTTTTTGGTGCCTCGCTAAGAGGAAAAAAATTCAAATGTAACAAATATAAAAGAAACCGGTAATAATGAAGTTCTAAGTAAGTTTTGATTTATTGTTGTCAAGTCTGGCTTTTTCTAGATGCAAAAAGAAAGTTAAAATGTAGGAATGCTAGGAAATTAATACAGTCTAAGAAACAAAATGTGCAGTGAACTAAATACAGATTCTGTCGCAGGTTCAGCTGTGTAGGCTGATGTATTAGGGTTCTTTAACTCTGTAGGGGAGTACTTCAGGAGAACATAATAAAGTACTGTTCAACGTGGGTGAGAGTAGTTGCTTTTCTCCTGGTACTAACAATTACTTTTTTATTTTTTTATTTTCTGAAAGAATATCTTTATTGCTATGGGTGTTTTTTTTCTGAACTGTGTCTCCAGGTCAGCACAAGTTTTTCATCACTATAGAAAAGGTTCAGCCTTTGGTAACAAGGTGTCCATGTACAGATCCACAATATAGTTCTGCATGGTGGCTACAGGCCTGTAATGAGTCCCTGTGTAGTGATGTTACAGGCAGAGTCCCCAGCCTTGGCCTTGGCAAAGCTCCAGAAGCTGCAATGAAATTGGTGTGTCTTTTAAGGTTCGTGCTGATGAATTACAACGATATGAAATGGCAATTACATGAAACAAAAACTGTGTGCACGGAGCCTAAAATCAGTACAACCCCCCCACTTCTATATCTTCATGGTTTAGACTGATTCATGTGCCCCAAGACACAGCTATTTATAACCAGCTTTTATTTTCCAGTTACAGCAGAGCAGTGCTCAGTGCCCTCTGCTGCCGACTCTCGGAATGGGCACTGCCCTGGTTGGCACTTTAGTGTTCCTTCAGATGCTTGTACTTCATCTGTGGAGTGCAGTGAAAACTCTGCAAAAGGAACAGGAACTCTGTGAACAGTCTGCAAAGGGAGTGAAAACAACTTTCTTCAAGAATTTGATAGCCTCAGTGAACGTGTAGGGACTGATACCAAAATCCTCTCTCGAATGTTTTCCCCTTTTCTGGCAATATCGATGACCTCGGTGCTCCTCATTGGAAGGACTAAAATTCTGAAGTCTGCTCCAAACCCTCCTCACTCACATAGTCCTGAGTGACACCTGGTATGGGGCCACCCCAAACTAAACATCAAACTTCCAAAGGGCTTTGCAGGCTCCAATGGAAAGTCAGCTGCTATAAGTAGGTCTCAAAAACCATTTGGCTGGTGAATCCAGATGTGAAACCAGAACTGAGGTCACCAACTTCAGCAATCAATAATCAGGGGTTATAATTGGAAGTATAATGTAAAGCATGACAGTTTTGCGTGATCATTTTCTGTGTTTACCCACTGCACAGTAACTTACTTGCACCAGTTTTGCTCTCAAGGTAACCTTTTGTACAGCAGTAGACAAGCAAAAAGATTCTTATAAAACTAAGAAAGGGTGATGGGACTTCAGTGATTAGTGTACCACCAGTACCTGTTGTAATCTTCTAATTTTAAACAGGCAAGATTTCAAGCTGACTGTGTCTGGTTTTAATTCTTTTGGGTTTAATATTGCTCTTTTGACAAGGCTCAGTCAAAATTTCATTTTAGATGCTTAAGAATTTCCTTATGGAATAGAAGAATCCAGTTTTTACTGATCCAGGAGCCCAGTTTTTAACCAATAAAAGCAGCAAACAGCTCAGTGAGGTTCAAAATTGCAAAAGGATAACTTCCAAATAGGGTTCATGAGGTGGCACATGAAGAGGTGCTAGGTACATGGGTCCAAAGGGCAACTGCCAAAAACTGCTCTGCCAAAACCTGCTCCAAGTTGCTGTCTTCTGCAGACACTTAAACTTCATAGGAGTCACATTCTGTACATTAATGATCCACAGAGGTCCAGAGAGATTCAAGTCCTGGTGCATTGACAAGCACCACAGTCTTTATGGGGTTGAGGAGACAGGCATCTAACCTATTCCTAAAAATCCACCCAGATCCATTCATTAGACTCTACTACATCACTACCATCTCAAGGAAGTTACAGACCAAATCTAATAATTGTCATACAAAAATGAGACTCAGAGAAATGCTGGAGCAGCTCCGTGAAGCTCATCTGGAAACATGTCCAGGAGGGCAGTAATTGCTAGATGCATTTCTGAGGAGAGGTGAGCAACACTGAGCACAAATCATACCAGCAGCCTCAAAAGTTCAGCAATTCCACTGCAGAAATCCTGTTTTGGGAGGGACTGTCTATTGCTGCTTGTGCCAAGGTGGAACCTCTGCCTCTGAGTCACTGAAAAGGTCTTTGTTGGACCAAGGCAATAATGTTGCTTTTTGGCCTGGAGCTGATGTTGCAAACATCCAGGCTTCTTATATACTATCATACAGAAATTTGGAAAATAAGCTTTAATGGTTTTAATGTCAATATGATGAAAAGCTGTTTACTTAAGATACATAGAAGGGATATGGCTTTACAGTGGCAGCACAGGTTCTGGCTTTTTACTTGTCAGTGCTGCGTTCAGGGCTACATTTGTCTTAATTCTTAGCTGACATTGTCAGATCACCATGGAAATACAATCCAGGAAGGAAAACATGATGCTCTTAAATGCAGTGACTGCAAGGCAGAGTAAGAGAAGGTGCTACCAACTGGAGACAGCATGTGGCACATGCTAGCTGGCTGCTAGACTCGATACAGGAGCCTTCAGTTGATTTTGAAAGAAGAGAAGTTTTACCCAAGAAGTTGCAGGATTGGGGCATTGCTTTCTTTTCTTTTTTACATTTATTTTTTTAGTTAGTGGTGGTTATAGCACCAATAAAATCATGTCCCTTCTGCTACTTACCTCTCCATAAACAGCTTTCATCTCTGAGAATTCAATAAAGGTATCTAATAAAGGGACCTTCTTGTCAAGTACCACCATACTTATCTTTTCTCCTTTTCTCCAAAGGAGCTAGGCTAAGTTGTAATGTTTTGGACAGTGAGATAGTTCCTGATAGCTTTCTGCCTATGAGGGTGATGCTAGGGGAAAATTGTCCCAGAATCCATTTTCTTTTAATAGTTTGTCAGTTCTAAATTTATTTTAAACTTCTTTCTTTACTGCAGTGGCTCCTCATGTTTAGCTTTGACTTGATAAAAACTTTTAAAGGATTTACACTGAAGTATGAAAATATGCAAGTCCAGGTTAAGGACTATTTAAAACTTCTACCTGACCTAACAGGGCATCTATTCACAGTAAAGAGGGGAAAAACACAACCAACCAACCAAAACAAAACCCAGAAGTCATTCATTGTTGACAATGGGTAAATCTTGTTCTGCACTCCTGCCTTTTCAGTAGGATTCCTCTACAGCATGGCAACTCCAGGGGAACACCAAATCCAGCTTAGAGATAACCCCCTCAAGACCCTCAGGGCATGGAGTCTTCTGCAACAGATTCATGGTTTTGCCCAAGCTGGAAGGCCAAACATTTTCTTCCAAAGTTGGGAGCAGATGCAGGAAGAGGCATTTGATGTCCATAAAGGAGTCCTTTCTCTCTCTGCAGACATGTCTCCATGGTAAAGTAACCCAGACTGCATCTCCTGCAAAGGCCAGCAGAGCATTTCTGCATGGCTGCCTCCGTAGAGCCCCAGTGTCCCTCTGCAGGGAAGTTCTTCAGCCCAGCTGCATATTCTGGCACTGCTGCCCTTGCAGCTGAACACAGAAAACACAGTTGCAGCACAGCACTGTGGAGTGAGCAGTGGGCTGCTTTCCAAGCAGCAGTGGCCAGTAGCAATCACGGCCATGCAGACGGCTTGAGTTCACAAGCAGCCTGAAGATTTGCACTCCCCAGCACGGCCAAATCAAGTGTATAAATCACCATAACAGCTTTGCATTCCCCTGGCACAGGGTCTCTGCCAGGCTGCCCGTGCCAGCTGTTGTGCAGTGCTGTTCAGGGCTGGGATTACAGCATTTGACTGGGTGCCCAAGCCTTAGTCATGTTTTTACTGCAGAGGCACCGGCAGCAGTAGCTGTAACCTATTCCTGCAATTTAGGGTAATTGGAAGGGGCTGTGAATTGCAATTTCCTTGGAACAGACTAGAAAATCAAGAGAAAGTGAAAACAAAATTAAACCCATGTAATATGCTTTATGCCAGGCTTCTAAACCTCTTTAGGGTGTCCTAGAGGTAACAGATAAGATGTTGAGCAGTGTTGACTCTGAAGTCTCTCCAGTCATACAAGAACAGCCACAAGCCCGAACAAAACCCTGCAAGCTTTATTGAAGGGATTCTGTTCTTCTACCCTTCTAAAATTTTCCCATTAAACTTCTCTCTGTATTTGCCAAATGTTGACTAACATATTCTCTTTACTTAAATGGCAGGGAAACAAACTTCTGAAAAAGAGAATTAGATGCAGGCTGGAGCAGCTCTTAAGAAGAGCTAATGTTTTTTAGGTATTTCCAAAATAAAGACAAACATTAATTTAATTTCCTTCAGGAAAAACACAAGCAGAAAACAGCTGCTGGTTTTGGTGTCAGTTACATTCAGGTGGTCTTGCAGAGCTCCAATACTATACAGGTACCTTAAAGCCAGTACAATTTACCTGAGGATTTCTTCAAGCCCACTTTATGTGCCAGAAGAACATCAAGAGCCCAGTGGGGAGAAGGCCATGATTTGTTTCTGTGGCATTTCCTGCAGGTGAAGTTAGTGTTTATGCACCCCCAGCCAAAACGGCAGGGCAATAAAGCCAGGGCCTGGGAGGCTGTGTTCTGCCTTAGGGTGAGGCCATTAGCACTGACCTCGGGACAGTATCAATGAAACAATTTAAGCTTTATTTAGTGGTTGTGTGTTTGCTGCTGCCACTTCCAGGGACACCTCCTGCGGCTCTTCAGAGCTGCTGGTGGTGGGTGGGACTTACAGTGCACATTCCAAGCTAACTGACTGAAATACTTCCTTAACACCCACCACTCTATGTAATTCCATTTACAGCGTTTCACATTCGTGTCTTACAGATCTTGTAGCATGGTGTGTTTCTGCTAACTCCATCACAGTTCTGAAGGCTGCCAGGAAATACATCACAGCACAAAGTGCCCATGCTTTTGGTTGAGATGCATTGTGGTTTGGGATGCAAAAGTGAATTTACATATTAGCTTTAGTTTCACATTATTTCAAAAATTCAAGTTATGCAGTTGAAGTCAGAAGTTCTTAAACTGTTCTTTTATTTGGGTTTTTTTTCCCTAAGCTTAAGTGTGTCACATTATTTAATTCCAGTGTCCTGTGGATAAGACTTCCTGAGTCACTGAACTGCAGTATTCATTTATCTTGCTTGACTTTGTGCAGATAACAGTTCCTCAGGGAAAAGAACAGATGATAAAAATGGGAATGGCATGATGGTGCCAAAGAGAGAACAGCTTGGAGGTGGTCGTCCAGTCCCAGAAACAGGTAAGACAACCATGTGAATTTGTTTTGAATTACATCAGTTTTTCAGTCAGGTGCTACACAATGGTCAAGAACTGAACAATGTATTTACATATTCTGAACTGTCCCTAACATGCATGATCATACAGTTTAGTTTCATAGCACAAGTTGCTCCAAATGTTATCATCTAACTGATAGACTAGTTGTGTTTTTAAAGAAAAAATTCAGGTTTTCTCTACCAGCATCTCACTGTGTTAAATAAAATGTAATTTCTCTCAACCTCACTGTAGGTGCTGTGTTACCCTTAGCCTTAGGCTTGGCAATCACTGCTTTGCTGCTGCTTATGGTTGCTTGCAGACTGCGCTTAGTGAAGCAGAAGCTTAAAAAAGCTCGACCCATTACATCTGAAGAGTCCGATTACCTCATCAATGGGATGTATCTCTAAAAATTGGATTTGGGTCACTTGGTTTCTCCCCTTTCTCCTGTGTTCATGAACCTCTGCCGCTATAAAAGGACCAAAATCCTTAGTTAATTTTCAAGTGTAGAAGAAGCCTACGAAATGAAGAACATATTCTCCCCCTTTGGTGAAAAATAAAAAAAGTGGGTAGATGTCCATGCTCAGAAGATAAGAAGTGTTCAGGCTCCAGAGAGTAGCTCCAGTTGACTGTTGTGCAGAAGACACTGCGAGGTGGGAACGCCCCAAACTGGACGCGGGGTGCCCTTGCCCTCCCCACAGCAGCTGGGTCTTGGCCGGGGCCGAGTGTGCCCCAGGGCAGGGCACTGGAGCAGCCAAGGCCCAGCAGCCTGACCGTGCTGCCGAGGAGGGGAATCCTGTGCCACCGTGCCCTGTCAGTGCTGCCAGCGCTCTGGGCACCAGGGGGCTCCAGCCAACGTGATTCTTCACCGTCCAGCCGAGACCAGTTGTGTGCTTTCCACCTGATGCACTGGGAGTATTTTCATAAAAGAATGTGTCTTGCTTTGTTAGTTAAAAGCAATTGCTGTCTAAGCACCAGCTTTTGTAAAGAAAATTGGGATTTAAGAAAAAAAAGCATCTTTTCACTCAGTTTAAACCTCTGTGCTGCTAGCAGAAAGCCATGCTTGCTAAATGCTGAAATGAAAAAATACAAGTCCTCAGCAGATGAACTTGGACTTCCCAGTGCTCAAGAGAAGTCATGTACTGCTGCCCAAAGCAGCTGTGGATGCCCCAGCGCTGACAGTGTTCAAGGCCAGGCTGGATGGAGCCCTGAGCAACCTGGTCTAGTGGAAGGTGTTCCTGCCCGTGGCGGGAGGGCTGGTGGAGCTAGATGATCTTTAATGTCCTTTCCAACCCAAACCCCCCTATGATTCTGTGTACAATCCCAGAGCTGTGTCTCTCCCCAGAGCTCAGGGCTTGTTCAGCCTTTTCCAGGCCAGCCCGGCACCCTCCCACGGCGTGAGAACGCCGCACGCAGCAGTTTCTACCCGAGCTGCCGGAGTGTAGGATTCCTGCTGGTTATCCCATAGCTCCCTGCAAAGCTTGAAAGCTTCAGTGATCTGCCCTCACCCCAGAAAAATTCTCATAGAATTAGAGCAAGTAATTGATATGTGTGAGTGAACTTCAGGTGTGTTAACAGTAAAATGTGTACAGTACATGTTATGTATACACATATATATACACACACACTGTGCTGTCTGTCCTGTTTGACTGTCCAAGGATGTCACATTCCTCATGGGTCCCAATAAAAGCAGAATCAAATGAGGCATGCATTGTTTTGTATGTCGTCTTTTGTACTTCAGTAACTCTGAGTCAGCAAGAATATTGCCATGGTATACAAATAGCTCTTCAAGTTGTTTGTTCTTGATTACTTTATGTAAAATAGCTCTAATAAACCTATTTTATTCTTATATTTATTGCATTGTCTTTAGTTTCAGCCACAAGCTAAATTTTATGCTACAAGATCATATCATGAGAGCAGAGAGAAGTACATTTCTCCTTTCTGTGAAACAGCCTTATAAGAAGCTGGAACGTGCATGGTGGGGGGAGTTGTGGAGATACTTGTTTCAGGGAGACTGAGAATGACAGGGCACCTACCTGCATGACCTGTCTGTGGAGCAGTGCTTGAGCTGAGCAGGACAGCAGTTGCAGAGCCGGCTGTGCCAACCTCTCAGGGAAACTGGTTGCCAGTGCCCCTTTCTCAGGAGCCCTCGTGCCACATGAAGCAAAGTCTGGTTGTACTTCAGTGTTACGGTGGGTCCAGGAGACCCTCTGCTGATGCTGCCCATTTCCAGTTGGGGAGCGTGGCTTTCTTCCACCCCAGCCTACAGCAGACATGGCAAATAGCGCAAGACCTGAAAGACCACATTTTAAATTCAGCCTTCTAGAAAAGACTCACTGCCCATCTGGCTGGAGTATTATTTTCCGTCACGGAAATTTGTTTTGGGTTTTAATTAAATACCTAGATGTCCTTCACCATCTTACCAAAGCAGCAAGAAAAGTAGCCTTTTCTCACTGTGCCCACTGTGCTTCTGTTACCGAAACCTGTTACTCTGGCACACAGCCATCAGCAGAACATCAGTTTGGTTTTGTTCTCCGGGGCAGGACAACAGCAAGATCCTGCACAAAGCACAAGCCAGCCAGTGCAGCCATGGTGCAAGAAGCTGCTCAGCTTCCCAGTCACTTTACCCAACAGCAGGCTTTGTTTCTCTGCTGCGGCTATGGAATAAACCTTCACAGATTTCGCATATAACAGCGGAGAATGAACGCCTCCGAGCAGAGAGCAGCAGACAGCAAGCATGGTACAGGCGTCTGGCTAGTGCTGTTATAGTTGCCACAGTCTTCCCAGGAAGTCTTCTTTCCAGGAGGGGAGATGGTGACAGCTGCTGCCCAGTACCAGCCTGAGGCCTGTTACTTGCCAGGTAATTGCAAACTTCACAGCTGGACTTAACAAAAAAGTTTGCACCTTACCAGAAAGCCTGAGAGCATCGTCAGCTGGATGGAGAGCAAGACAGTTATCAAAGTAACAGATTGGCTTGGCAGCTCTTGCAATTAACACACACACTGGTCTCAATACCATGTGTTGGCATTTAATAGCTTTCACACTATTTGATTTTAAATAAGTGATGCTGAACTACTGATCTAGAGCACACCTGGGCACTAGAAGAAAATACTGTCTGCATACTCGGGGTGCTTTTCCACTTCTCCCCAGGCAGCTCCCAGCCATTGTCTGCTGCTGACACCACTTCTGTAGCCCCTTCCCAGCTGCTCCCAAGGTTGGGGCTCTCCCTCTGATGACAAAGGAGCACTCAGAGCAGGCAGTGCTTCTAGCCCATCTTCATGGCTGCATTGCTAACACTGCTTTCATGGCTTCTCATGCAGACCCCAGGAGGTGGGGATTTTTACACAGTCACAGATCACAGTTCACAGGTCACAGAATATTCAGAGTTGAAAGGGACCCACAAGTGTTTCTACTGCAGCAGAAGTGAGACGTTCTGTGTGAAAACCATCACTGTTTGAGGTCTGTCAGATCTGTTTTTCCTGTGATGAACAATGACATGTGTGTATCCACATGTCTATCCACATATCTGTGAATATGCTCTGAATATGCTCTATTCTTACCAGCATCTTAGGTAAGCAGAGAATATTGACTACTGTGATTGCATATCCCCGTGGATGTTGTATATTAGGAAAGGTCACTAAAATTTATTTTGTCAGTGTATTTTAATGTTGATCAAGATACATATTTCCCTTAGGCTGCTTTTTATATTTTCAACTGTTCTGCCCTTCAGACCCCCTTAGGGCTACAAAATAATTACTTCAGAGTAACAAACAATACAATACTTACCTAGGTTTGATCCATATTAAGGGTTTTTTTTTTTTCCATAATACGGGTTGCTTGCTGCCCACTTTGCAGGGGATCCTAGCCTGAACATCCCACTGTAATCATTCCATAGCACTGTAGGATTATAGCAGGGGCCGTTCCAAGAGCACATTTGCAAAACAAAAAGGCTGAAATAGGTCAGTGTGATGCTCCATTTGCTTTTCAAATCCTAGATAAAGCGTAAGAGTTTCACTCCCAAACTGCACAGAGCCAGTCAGAGGCATGAACCAATAGCAGCGCAAACACGCCACCCCAAAACAAAGGGTGAGTCTTTCTAGTAAGCCCCAGCAGAATCCACAGTCGTGCATCACTGAGGTCTGTGCTGGCTGTTTTCATGAGCATCGGGAATTAGGATTTTTCAGTTTCAAATGGCAAAAGCTAAAGGAGTAAGAGCAAAGGGAAAATCTAGAAAAGATCCAGAGAGCACTGACTGGCATAAAGACCGGACAGAGGCAATAAACACACAGTAATTAATATGGAAGAAAAGAGCCCACAAAACAATCAGTCTGAGCTGAGTCAGAGGGAAACATGCTGTAAACAGGGAATACTTAAAGGGGTAAACATTGTGTAGAACAAGCCTTGCTATATATTTTTCAAGTAATAGTTAATTAAGGCAAGTCAGAAAGTGAGCTGCCCTCTGCACTGGAGCCCTGAAACTCAATCAAAGAGAAATCTAGAACGACTGGAGCAGCACAAGAAGAGACTTCAGAAACAAGTTTTTAAAGATACCTGCTAAAATTTTAATTTTTGCAGTTATAAGGCTCCTGGGTGACACATACCACTCATAAATCAACAAAAAGTGTATTTTGAGCTGTCTGGGAAAAACCAGAAAAGGCAGAAAGGTTTGGTGAAGGACTGAGAGTCACAGCTTGCTTGGCCAACAGAAATGTATAAAATCCTGTTCCTGTTCTTGCAGAGCAAGAAATTTTAACAGAGTTCTTAAAAATACCAGATCCTAATGCACTAAAGAGATGCATTAAAGATACCTACACTCAAAACAAATGACTGGACAACACAGATATAGAAGGAGCATGGAACTTGAATGGGTGCAAGACTGCAAAGGATTTGAAAGCAGGCAGCACAAATGGAAGTTTGGGGCTATAAGGAAAGCATCCCCGAAGGTTAATTCCATGCAAAAGAGGTGACTATCCTGAGGCTGCCTCTATATTCAAATGACATGAGCTTCTCTAGAGCTCTAACCAGAGCAGTAGCCAAGACAGATGCTCTGGATGACCCATTTTCCTAACCAGAGGCCTTCAAGTGTGTCCTCCTAGTCCCTAAGGCACCTGCAATAAAAGTTACTGATTAATCTCAGATGCCCCTTCTCCATCAAAGCTGAAAAAGGATTTGGCAGAACATAATAAACAAGAAACATGACCTGTTCATAGTAAACACACATAAGATGCAAACATAAGCCTAAACATGGCTGAAAAAAAAGCCTTCAGCTTCTCAGAAGTGTTAAGGAATGTTTTAAAGAGTATGTATCAGGTCAGTTGCTCAGAAGCATTTGATGAAAATGGCTGGACTACAAAGAAACATTGAGGATCAAAGTGAGATCTCAGAGAAACTCTATCAACAGTCTTTATGAAAATAGTCTGTCGTTGCTAAAACTGTTTTGCTAGTAGGCATGGGATTTTCTCAAGTTCTAATTTTGTTGTGCTGAGACATAAACTGAGTTATTTTCATTTCATCTTCCTGAAGCTTTCAGGCAATTCTCAATGGGCAGCTGGATCTCCTCCATACATATTTCAGCAATAGCTATGTTCACTCAATTCATAATTTAAAGAAATACAATTTTAGTTCCTGAGCACATCCTGCTGAGCATCTCATTAACACCCTGCCAAGAGCATGAGAGAACAGTAACAGCCTTTCATAGGAAAGTTGAGAGCACATCAGCTGCATGATGAATTTGTGCTGTGTAAAAAACTACCACCTGGAACAGAAAGCAGCCCTGTATGTCAAGGATGAAGTGTGGGAGGTAAATAGGTCAGGTAGAGGAAAGTTTACAGCACCTCTGCCTGTGGAAGGCCAAGTTTTAGTCCATACCGATTTCCTCAGACCTGGCTGTGGAACAGAAACCCCAACCTTGCCACCGGTGGCTCTGAGCACACAAGTGTGTGTGTTGTTTACAGTAAAGGCAATGTGGGGTTATGATAACTTAAGAGTGTCTGTGCACTTCCCACAATTCACAGCCTTTCACAGTTAAAAGCAGATGGACAAAAATTCAAATAGAGCAAACAAAGGCAAAGTGTACAAACTCAAGAAACCAACTTAGACCCCATGCTTGAATCCATCTATTGTATAGCACAGTACTTCAACACTAATTTACCCTTCTTGATGTGTGAAGTCTGGACATCCTGAAATGCAAAAGACCAATGTCAAGGATCATCATCTCCTGCATCCCCCTGTGCACATGCTGCCTTTGGAGCAACATTTCCCCTGTTTGTTTTTCTGTTTGGTCTTGCACAATGTGCTTGTGTGACCTCACCATCTGCTTATTTTCTGAACCAGGACCACCCCTCGCTCACTTCAGCAGAATACCTCTTCCACATTGCTCAGGACAGGGATCAAGGGTTCCCTAAAGGTAACTAGAATTATTCATCTTTTGAACTGCATCATATGTTCAAAACCAGTGAAACAGAACCACAGATTCAAATCATGAGCGTGGTTTGTATTACGCATCCTTTCCATCATGTCAAAATTAAGAAGGAATTGCCATCATGTTCTCTCTCTGTGAAGTGCATTTAAATCAAAAGCAGCACAACCTAGGGCACATTAATGAGTAAAAGGAAGAAAACACTGCTACTGTAAGAAGGGGTTAACACCCTTCTTCCTGGCTGGAGGGAGAGAAATAGTTCAGAATTTTCCTCTGAGCATTTTACTTTACCTCTTTGTGCTGATGGTTAATTCCACAGTCCCTCCACGCTCAAAAATCCTGGAGCTTGTCATCCTGTCACAAAAACATTGCACATGTGGAGAGAACTGCTGCCAGCTGGAAGCTCCATGTAGAGCCCCTCTGGCTCCAGGCATTATTGTCAGTTTCAAACTTGCTGACTACAAAACATTTCAGGAATCATCCAGGTGGCTTCATCAACAGTGCTGGTGCACACGTGCTGTATGCTGGTTTGTCTCCAGAAAAAATCCTGTTATGGGCTCTGTGGCCTCAAGCCAGCTGACCAGTTTGAATGGAAAAAGTAAACAAATGGGTCATTCCTGCTATATAAACAGAAAGCATCCATATGGCACACCAAACTCCTCTGTGGAGAGCCCACAAGCATTGATGGGTTTTCAAGATACTCTTCTACTGTCTGGATCCTGCAAACAACCAGATAAGCAACTCGGCAGTTCAGCCAATCCATTCTCCCAAAATGTTCTGGCTTAGAGGTGACAGTAACAACCCAGTGAAACATGACTGCACCTCTTATAAAAGGATAAAACTTTAATCCTTGCAAGCAGCAAATCTCACTCTCCAAGGTAGCTGGATTCAACTATGGACAGCAGACAGAACTGTGCACTGTTCACCAAAACACACAGATGTGAACTAAGAGAAATTCCAAACAGCCTCAAAAAACTCCACTTACATTCCAGGTAACATTAACAGGCTTTGTAACTGCTGCAATACATTAACGGACTGAAAATGAACACATAGTTCAGGTCGGTTAGCAAATCAGTATTTTTATACACACTTCTTTTTTTTTTGGACATATGAAAATCCTGTTGAAAGTTTAAAAAAACCCAACAAAACTAAGCAGAAAACCAGACAGACACCTAGATACAGCTTCCTCTCAATTTGTTTTATTTGGCAAAGTAGCAATTCAGACAGTTCACACAGCATTTATTCAAGCTCTTCAAGTCTTCTGCATTTCAACTTGTCCTTGTCTCCAAGTTTTTACTTCAGAACCATTGCTCCATCATGGAGGAGTTTCCATTTTCCAACTCCTAAATGCTACTCCTGGATTCTCCTTTCTGCCTGAGTACCTTGACTATCATCAACTCCTTCACTGGAATGGGTGCACTACTCCCACCAGCCTTGGTCCCTGAAGCCTTACACCTCCTGAAGTGGTTCTCCCCAGGAAGCTGTCATCGGGTTTCAGCTTTAACACCACTTCCAAGTCAGGCTAGCTTACTACACTGTGTCCAGAGACAGGAATTTGGATACAGTTGAGCTCATATCTTCCATTTAACTGATCAAATTAGTGAGAAGATGTAAATAAAGCTGAACTCAAATTGAAAGATACAGCGACCAAAAGGTTGAACGTTAGCATGCATCAGTTAAGATATTTCACTTCAACACCAAAAACTAGAGTCACAGCTGATTGTGGGTTAGTACAAATTTGTCAGACGCAAGTGGATTTTTCTGGATTGTATTTTCTAGAATACACGCTATATTAATTTCTTTATAAGATTAATCTTGTGCATGTGCTCCCAGGCTGCAGTCAGATCAGGAGGTGGTACATTAACTTCCAAACATCTAAATAAATTAAGTCATAAAATATCTTTTACGGAGGAATAGGATGGGGGCTGACCTTCAAAAGGTGGGTTATTTAAAACGTTCCTTTTTCATATTCAAAGGTCTTTGAATTTTAACCTTTATGCTTCCAGGGATTAATCCTATGACAAAATTATTGCCCTGCCAACATGGAAAGTTATTTGGGTTTTTTTGCAGTGATCACTGTGGGTTGCTTTTTTCTATAATCCTTCCTACCATTAAAAAAAAAAAGAGAGAAAATAATAATGTGTTGTTTACTTTAAGTCCTCGTTGCTCAAATCTGAGCAAGATGACTGAAGACACACTTCCCCCGCTTTCCCAAAACAGCCCACCTTACTCTACTGCTTCACAACTTGCTGTTGACATTTTACAGTACCAAAACAGAAAACCTAGGGCAGAAGAAAATGTTCATAGCCTTCCAATTATTCTTCTATATGAAAACTGAAGGAGTGCATCTATCTGTACTTAGGAGTCCAGGATTATTTCTGCATGTATGATGTTTTCCTTTTATAACAATTTAGAATTCACTTTCTAAAAAGCCAGAATTTTTCCTGGGTGCCCACAGTTATAAAAATAAGAATGTTAATACAGCAAATGGCTTTGCCAAAAGCAACTTCCTTTTAGAATCAAATGAGATTTTGTTCTTTTATAAAGAAGCTGGCAATCCATATCTCAGACTACATACCCATCCTAATGTTCCACACAAGCACACAACCCCCCTTTTGCTTTTAGTTTTATTTGGCAAAGCAGCACTGCATAAACTGTTTGGCGATTGGAACACACCTTCCATCATATTTACGGAGTTAAACCCTTGTGTATCACACCAGCACTGAGCTACAAACCAAAACAGAATTTCAAGATTCCACTAATTTTAGAAAGAAAGGGAAAACCATGTCTGTTATGTCCAACTTGAACAGCAATGTTTGATACGAGCAGCCACCCACCTCTGATGTCTTGAAGTTTAATATATACAAATGCCTGGTTTTAAGGTAAAAAAGCAGCTGATTGTATCTACTACATGCTAGTCTATGACACCATGTCAAAAGCTTAGAAAGGAAGTTCATCTCCTTTTAGTAGCATCTAGCAGACATTGGAACACAGAAAACCTGGTATTACCTATGTAGTGTCGTAAGGTGCACAGAAGCAGTTTTACCAAGGGACACAGGAGCTGAGAGAAGTGAGTGTTCAAGTTCCCCCATCGAAATTAGAGTTCACAAGCTACAGGTCTTCATCTGCAGTTTTGCAGAAATTCACTTTGAACAGATGAAAGTGAAATAAAGGCATGTCAAATAAAACAGTGCCCACATGAAACTTTCCACCATTTCTTTATCGGATTTGCCTTGAGCATCTAAAAAAATAAAACAAACACCACGCTTTTCCATGCTGAGAACAACAGTATAACGAAGTCCAAAACAAGCTGCAATGCTGTTGGTTTTCAAAAAGCTTTTAGAACTGGAGATGAGCAGTCCACTGTAACACTATGTTTGGGTCAAGATGATGTAGCTTTTACAATTCATCCCTGTAGAAAGAAAACACATGCAGTTATGTTTCTTCTCCCCTTGGAAATCATATTTGATAAGCTTTGATATTGAATGAGGTTACATTTAAGTGCTCATGCACATCAGCAAAACTTCAGAAATCTCTCAAGCATTTAAGAAAAAAACACCAAAGGAAAAGCAACAGCAATCTCCTATCATCTATACTTCTCATACTATTATGTGATTTACTGTGAAATATGGGTCCCTCTAATTTACATTTAATGGATCACTTGCTTTAAGAAAACCCCCCACACTGCACAGCCTGGTACACAGCTACCTGTCATCCCATTTCTGCTAGCTACACGCTGGCAAGCAACTGAGCCAACTTACTAGACAGAGTATTGGCAGAAGCCATCCTCTGTAGCTGCCAGAAAGGCAAGTGTGGCTTCAGCTGCAGCCTCTCAAGAAAGCTGGGAACACAGTCTCACATCCACATCACGCAGTTTGTACCACTGAGTTTATTTATTTCTCAGAAGAGCTTGGTTAGCTCCTGAAGGAGCTACAATAACTCAGGAGTAGGTGATGGAAAGGTTGGGGGCAGGGCAGCATCTGTGTGTGTGTTAAAAGGAGATCCAGTTGGGAGAAAAAGGTTGCCTCAAGAAGTCTCTCAATCACTACAAGGAATCTAGACAATGCAGGGGTTTGCTCCTGTAGGACATTTAAAACACATTGAAACAGGAAACCCATAGAACCCATATTCCAACTGTAAAGTTATCATACAGTAGTGATTTGTATAAGTATTTCTAAAGCATTAATTTAATGCAAAATGTCCACCAAATCTGAAAGCTGTGCACTGTACTACTGTGAATGTTGAAAATTTCAAATAGAAGTGTTTTGCCTTTTTTTTTTTAATTGCACAAGGCACAAGTGATCTATAAATTCACAATGGATTTGTTGCAATTTTTCTTTTAGTAGGTGCATCAGCCTCATTAGCCAAAGCCAAGAGTGTCTGAATTAGAAAAAAACCTCACTAATGTGATTGCTGGCTCAATACACAATAGTATTTCCAGCTACCATGCAAACTAATCCACAGAAATATAGTTCTACATGCACACAAACAAAACCTTTAAGTTACAAAGACATTATTATCCTTCAGGAATTATACAGCATGGAATGACAGCATGCAAAACGTTTTAAAAGCAACTGAAAAGGCTGTAGAAACTAGTCATTAAATGACTAGTTTTCTATCTAATGCAGTTGGGATGCAAACCTTGTGATTTGTGAGCGATAAATATTTACATTCTTTGCACTTTGCCCTGCCTTCTAATAGTAAGGTACTAATGATACAGCTTTAGAGTGCTGCAGTAATTACAGACAGCAGAAAAAAGCAGGGGGGTAAGAACACATCTTGGCAGGGACAAAGAAAAATCTGTTTATAACTAAAGGTTTGGAAGCTCTCCATATTTGCCTATCTCATAGAATGGGTATTTGCTTACTTTAAACAGATAAAAATAAATGAACATCTGATACCCAGTTTAAAATGCAGTGCCAGTGAATTCAGGACAAGTGCTTCATTCATCCTTAGCACTTCCAGGAGCTGCATCATCAGTTAATTTTTACAACTTCAAAAAGTGTATGTAAGTAGTGATATTACTTACTACTTATTGCTGGCTTAATCTCATGGCTGATTATGGGTGTGATTATTATCCTGATTCCTACCCTATACTCTCTCAGCTTGGCCTTTTACTGTGACAAGCAGTTCTTAATCCTTCAAGCCCAAGCTAGATCCTCAAGAAACTGTAAGCCTCAAGAAACTGTAAGAGAAACATTCTGTATTTTCTCTGAAACTGTTAAACATGATAATTTTACCCAGCCACAGACGTTAGCAAGGTTTTTGCATAATGCTGCTAATGCTCTTAATGCATTTGCAGTGTGGGTTTGGTTTTTCTTTTTAAAAATGGTATTTCTACTTAAAATATATATTTATTCTATAAATATATACTTTAAAATAAATTGTATAAACATGGCAGTATTTTAATTGTTGGTGTTCTGCATTGCTTTAACATATTCCTGACCACTACATCCTATATGTGACTTTCAAAATAAGCATTTTCATATTCTGGTTTTTAGAACATTTACTGTATTAAGGGGATCAGCTTTCCTTAAGAGATTTTTCACTAGCTCTTCACTACTCATTAACCTAACAACAGCATGCCACCCCAAATCAATCCATGATATATGTGTTAAAATTATACAGCATTTATTTTCTACAGTTAGAAGTTGAGTTTATATGTGCATTATTGGATTGTATGTATTGGAAAGTTCCAGAAAAGTCTCAGATCACCTGACAGGTAACAGTTGTCAGTCTTCTACCTAATATAGAACACCTTGCAGACATAAATACATATTGCAAACCAGCATCAGCTGACCTGAGCTGATCCTGTAGGGATCGGGAGCTGCCAAGCTGTGAAATCCACCAGGTTTCAGCTGCTGGTAAGAATCAGGATACCTGCCTATCCTCCTGTGGTACAAGATCCATCCTGGTACAAAGCTTCAAAGGAGACTCAAAAGATGACTGCACTTTCCTCGTTAAAAATACCCTGTTGTCCTCTAGAGCCATGGGAAAGATCTACTGATTTGTATTCTTTCTGGCCACAACTATTTGCTGTGATTCTTACACAACTCACTGCCTTCATATATGCACTCCTTCCAATCTGCTCACTAGCTCCTGCTTAGCAAGCAATGTATATATCTGGGGTTTAAGTCACCACAGTAGCCTTTCTCAGGCCCTTGGAATTCTAGCAAGAGAACCACTCATCTATCAACTGAGGCATCTAAGCCTCTTTATAAGCCCAAGTTAAAGAAAACTCCAGAAGTCATTAGGTCAAAATTACTGTTCCAGAAATAAATTTAAGAAAGTTCAAAAACATTTAACCTACGAGTAGGGAAAACATATACATGAATATTCTACACGTCCCATTTCAGAAAAAAATCTGATAAGTAGAATTTCAGGTGAATGCCGGAATTTGTCATGAAATGAAAAAAAAGTCACTAATCTTATCAGCAATAAGTTTGGGATACAAGTAAGTCATGCAGTTTTGCAAACCTTCAATACCTCTTTAGTAGAAGGCATTCAAATTAAGTATTTGAACAAGCATTCATAAATTTGTCTGAAGGCTGTATCTCACTCTTTTAGATCCACTTCAATTTTCTTGTCATTAGGCAGCATTTGACTTTCCCTGTTCAGTACATCACTCATCTACGAAAAACATGCTGTCATTATTGAAACTGAAATTCAGTGTAGCCTAATACAAATTAGACATGACTATCTATTCAGCCAATTATTTCTTCCTATATAACTTTAAAGATGCAATATTTAGACTTGTAGCATTTTAATTTGGAAAGGTGCTAATATAAAATATTTACTTTTTTCTAGGGTGGATCATAAAATTGAGAGAGTAAGTTGAAATGATAAAAGGAATTTTTTCTGTAATCTACTGTATCAGATACATCACATGTACTGTTCAATAATTCTACTGGGTTTATGTGGCAAGATTTTGGTAGTGGGGGGAGCTACAGGGGTGGCTTCTGTGAGAGGCTGCCAGAAGCTTCCTCCATGTCCAACAGAGCCAACACCAGCTGCCTCCAGGATGGACCCACTGCTACCCAAGGCTGGGCCAATCAGGAATGGAAGTAATACCTCTGTGATAACAGATTTAAGAAGGAAAAAAAGTTCATTGTGCAGAGAAAAGCAGGGTGAGAATATGTGAGAGAAACAGCCCTGCAAACCCCCGGGTCAGCGGAGAAGGAGAGGCAGGAGGTGCTCCAGGTGCCGGAGCTGAGGCTCCCCTGCAGCCCGTGGTGCAGGCCGTGGTGAGGCAGCTGTGCCCCTGCAGCCCATGGAGGTCGGGGGGGAGCACAGATCCACCTGCAGCTTGTGGAGGAGGCCCATGCTGGAGCAGGCCGATGCCTGAAAGAGGGGTGTGAACCCATGGAAACCTGTGCTGGAGCAAGCTCCTGGCCTGGACCTGTGGACCCTGAGAGGAGCCCGCGCTGGAGCAGTGGATGCCTGAGAGGAGGCTGTGAACCCGTGGGAGGCCCGCGCTGGAAAAGGCTCCTGGCAGGGACCTGCAGACCCATGGAAAGAGGCGCCCATGCTGGAGCAGGTTTCCTGACAGGGCTCATGACCCTGTGGGGGACCTACGCTGGAGCACCTGTGCCTGAAGGACGGCATCCCATGGACAGTGACCCGCACTGGAGCAGTTCATGAAGAACTGTAGCCCATAGGAAGGGTTCATGTTGGAGAAGTTCATGGACAACTGTGTCCTGTGGGAGGGACCCCACGCTGGAGCAGAGGAAGGACTCCTCTCCCTGAGCACCAGCAGGACGAATGTGTGATTAACTGACTGTAAACCCCTTTCCTTGTCTCCCTGCACAGCTGGGGGCGAAGGGAGAGCTGGGAAGGAGGAAGAAGGAGTGGAGGAAAGGTGCTTTTAAGGTTTGTTTTACTGCTCATTATTCTGCTTTAATTTTGATTGGCAATAAATTCAATTAATATCCCCAAGTCAAGTCTGTTTTACCCATGGTGGTAACTGGTGAGTGATCTCTCCCTGTCCTTAACTCATGAGCCTTCCATTGTATTCTCTCTCCCCTGTCCAGTTATGGAGGGGAGTGATGGAGCAGCTTTGGTGAGCACCTGGCATTCAGCCAGGGTCAAACCACCACAACAATACATGATTCTTAAATTTAACCTAAAATATTTTGTGCAGAGATTCTTTTCACCAAAATAAAATAAAAATTTTAACCATAATCATTATCCTCCATAGTCTGAGGAATTCCATGCAAACAGTATCTGCTAATTTCAAACAGAATTGGACAACTAGCTCACCAGGTGCATTTGAAACACTGAATAAGAGTTTCTAAGCAGAAACAAAGTAAAATATATCCTAATAAACACATTTTCCAAAATGGTGTTAATCATGTTTTATGTACAGATAAGTGGGCTATGGTAACAGCCACCATGTAGTCACTGAAGTTTTTGCTTAGAAAGGTCATACTGTCATCAGAATTTTGTATTTTGTCAGCAAATATGAATTTAGCATGACACTTATACATAATTTCTGCTAATGCAATGTGTAAGGTAAAAGTAGTTGTTAACATTTTTAAACATCTGCCTGTCTGGAAATCAAATCCATAATGCAACAGAGACTCACTGCTAAGTGTTATTTACATTGTTACACTCTTCTGTCTCTGTATCGGCAATGATGTGGCCATTGGAACAAAGGCATACCCTGGATGTATTTAAAAGATGTGTACAAGTGGCCCTTAGGGACATGGTTTAGTGGTGGACTTGGCAGTTCTGGGTTAACAGTTGGACTCAATGACCTTAAAGGTGTTTTCCAATCTAAATAATACTACAGTTCCGTTGTTTTAAAAACTGTCTTTCCACATAAGTAGTAAGCAAAGTCTAACAGAGACGTAAAACCAGAGAGACCCTGATTTATACAAGAACTGCCAATAAGGCAGCCATCAAGCCATGTTCTCAACTGTGCAATGCAAGAGGCCTTCTCTCTGCCCTACTTTTCAGTAAGAACAAAAAACCCCAAACAAATCCAATTGATAAGTTTTATGTGAAAGGATATCCTTACCAGTATGATTACATAACTTGGGCATCGACTGCTGGATCTTTGGCACACTATGAATTCTTTTGTTTTGTACCAGAGATAGGGTTCCTGTGTATATTCTACTTACAAATGCCCAAGGGAGTCACATTTGAGAGGATTCCTACTAATACTTGGAGCTTAAAAATATTACTGCAGCTGAGCCAAAATTAAAAAGTTATGGGCTATATTTAAGGAAATTTAAGAGTGTTAAATAAAGAATCTTATTTCTGAATAATGTATTGGTATCCAAGGAATCTTTTCCTTCCAACTAGTCCAGATTTCCTTTTGCCACAAGTTCCAGTTTTGCATAGTGAAGCATGATACAAACTATCTGAAGGTAGGTTTGACTTCAAACATCACTCAGTGTTGTGCTGCTTTGCAAAATCAGCTTGCAGCCCCATAAAGGAACTGGACTAACTTCTCCAACACGTGAACAAGGCAAAATTTAAGCAGCTTTTTCTTGCCAACTGGAAGATCTGCTAGCCTGAGCAAGTGCTGCTGGCCTATCAATTGTGTTCTGTGAAGGGACACCAATTTTTAACGTGATTTAAGAGTTACCTGCATTAGGAATGAAATCACATAACGTAAACTAAAAGAATGACAAACTAAACACACAAAATTGAGCTACTCTTGAAAAGATGATTGTTTAATGAATTTTAGATTTACAACAACTAGTCTTCCATACACTACAGCTTTTTGTTACAGAAACACTTAGAGATGCTCTTTCAGAGGAGTCTCTAACAGAACTCTGCTCACAGATCTTGAACAATTTAGAAAAGATAAACTGAAACCTAGGAAGTCCAGAAAAAACACCTCTTTCATCTTTGATGAAGATATCAAGTGCTGACTTATAATGAGGAATTTCCTTAGCAGCAGCTGGCTGACCATACACTTCATAGTCACCAATAAGGAAAAACAAGAAAAAAGATGTGACCTCCTGTGAGGTTAGCAGTGCACTGACAGTTATCCTAGCAAATGGAATGGGAATTTTCTTCAGATAACAGAAAGGACAGTTAAAGAAATGCCAAACATCACAAGAAGTGGACTTCTGAGATTTTCTTTAACAGAGAGTTCCAAGTCTGAACCAAATTAAATGTACATAGCAAGAAATAGCCTCTATGCCACAGTAGATCAAGGACACCCTTCAGGCTAAGTGCTTATATTTTCTGATAATACCAATGTAAATTGTTAAATTAAAAATAAATAAATAGAATCAAGAAGTATTTCAGAAAATAACAGAAACTGCTAAGAATTTCTGGGGTAAACAACCTTACAATATTCATGACTGAAGAAGGCCCAAAGACAATCTATTAGCTCTTCCTGAGCTAGCAGACAAAATGAAATACCAAACTGCACAGAAGAGATGCAAAAACCTCAGAATCCTAGTCCTTCATACAGTACCCCACCTTCACTAGTAGCAAAGGACAAACAACTGTCATTCCAGAAACCCTTCCCATAGTGTTTACTGAACACACTGCTGCTAGCAAAGAAACCCAATTGCTACTATAATCAGATGAGGTGGAAATGCAAAAAAATCTACAAAACCTCTCTGAAAGAAAGAAGGCTTAAGAAGAATACTTCTCCTTTTTAGAGTAAGCAGAGCATGGACTCCGAACTTAAATAAAACACTTGCCAGAGGAGGAAACTGATCACAAAGCAAAACTTGTAAAGCCTTACAAGAGGCAGGAAACCCCTGAGTACCACACTGAGGGAATACTGGCAATATTCGAGGCCAAAGTGTTCATTTGCATAACAAATACAAAACATTTGAATAACAAGCAGGCTTCACAAGCTTTGAACTAAGCAGTAACTCATTGAAGTTATTCTACGAGTAATTTGTACATGGTGGCTATATAGTAATCCAAGAAACACTGAAATGAGGTTTCAGTAAGCAGCAGTATGCAAACTGCTTTATTTTTACTTTTTATTAATATTTTGATAGGTTAGATTAAGTATTCACGGATTCAAATCACAAGCTATACTCCAGAATATCAAGGGGAAAAAGCCAAAAATCTAAGTTTAGGTTGTAAAGCTCAAGAGTTGTTTTCAGAGCTCAGTGCACATCTCTGCACTTCATTACTGCTGATAATACATTCACAAGCACTTTCTGCCAGGAAGCAAAACAGAACTGCTGCTTTGTTCATTCGCATACTAATGCCCAGCATGGCTTAAGCTGACAGCTGTGTTAAGTCTGTGCTGCTGGCTGTTCCATTCAGCAAATTGGAAGGTTTACTACCTCTAGAAAGGCCTTTAGAGTTTGCAGTGTTGGCAAACACAAATACTGCCCCATCAGAGACAGGTGACAGGCTTCTAATAACATATCTGAGAAAATACTCTGAACACTACTCAACTATGCTTATACTTTAGGGAAGAAGGAATTATCTTCTCTGCTTTTCGCTACTTGGGGGCTAAAGGAAAAGTGCTTGTACGAGCATCTACATTTTGCACAAAGGATTTTACAAAGATTTTTCTTCATTTGTACTGTTTCGGAAAAATAAAAAATGAACACCCAATTACCACTAACTTACAGGACAAAACAGTATTTATTAAGTAGAATTTTACACTTCACCCTAATTGTTTGGGCAAAATAGTTATAAAAAGTTCATTAAAAGTGAAGTTTAACCTTAAAAAATACTGTGTTTAAAACAAGTAAGAATCTTCAACACACCGAAGACTAAAGAAAACATGTCCGAAAGAGACAAAGTGCAACCCATGCAATATTTTTCTTCTGCTTTTAAATTAACTCAAACTTAGCACAACCTCCTTTTGGTGATGTAGTAATGCAGACTGAGTCACTTTTCATGGTATGGAAGAGCAGAAAGCAATGACAGCAGCAAAGGCAGGCCTTGCAGTCTATCTGCTTAAAATTCACACCCTTTCACCTTGCATGTGTGTGGAAGAAGTAAGTGGAACAGAAAATCACTTCCACCTGGACCACTGCTTCTCTTTATCTGTTAAAGGCACATATATCACTCCCATCAGAGGCTTCATTTTGACACTGCCATCTTCTAGTTTGTCATACTGTTCGAGCATCTGGTTTCCCCCAGCAGGGCCAACTGGTAATATCAATCTTCCGCCAGGTTTTAACTGGTCTATAAGCTAGAACACAACACAGAAATTAGAATGTAACCAGCCACTTCAGAGAAGCTGGATCAAAAGTTTGTTACAACAGATTAATAGCTTTGCCATTATGTATCTATCTACTTTTATGCAGTAGATAACTACTTCCATTAGGAAAAATAAAAAGTGCACTGAAAATGAGAGTATCACAGCAACATGGTACAACAACCGGTATTACAGTAAAATATTAATTTAATTAACTGGGTTGGTTGCAGTTTTATTTTGTACATACGTGGGGGAAACGTAAATCACAAATTATTTTTACAGGAGACTCAATCTTTTTAAACTGTTTGTTTCAACTGTTCAATAGTTATTGTGCATCAGTACAGGCCCATTGTCTAAAATTTTGGGGGTAACTGATCTCCCCTTAAGCCCTCAGAATAAGATTTGGAATTGGTGACTTTTTTATTTCTCTTCCTGGAATAATTTTGTCTACAACACACTTACTACCCAACAGCTCCTCTTTCATTCTGTGACTGTGACAGCCTTTTATAAAACTAGTCTAAGGTATATGAATATGAGTAAGATAAGTGGCAAGTAAACAGAGTACGTGAGAAATACTTGGATTTTTTTTGTTTTCGTAATTAAAGAAGGAGGCTAATCACAGCAGTCTCAAGGAAAATTCTATACTTCCCCAGATGCCATGAAAAAAAACTTATTCCCCATTGCTGACAAAAGTAATAACTAAGAACTGTTTCATTCACTAATAAGCTTTCAATTACTTTGTTAATTGTAATCTGTCAACACTTTGCTGGGAACACTCCCCTGCACACCCACACAAAAAAAACTCTCCAACAACAAAACCCAAACAAATAAACCACCCTCGAAAAAAGCCTAAAAAACACAACTAATTGAAAATAAAAGCAAAAGAAAAAAAGCCCCCCACCACTGGTCCTTGTCTGGAGATGCCTGATCTGTCTGTAGCACCTCAAACCTCCAGTTTGTCACTATCCCTCATTAAGATTTAAAAAACCTTAACTGGCATCTAGCATCTCAGTCATCCTATGTATTACCATGTGTCTGATGAAAGGAAGAGAAAAAAAAATCTTATCTGCAAAAATCTACATGTATACACACTGTGAAGCCCCTCTTTAGTCTTCAGCTTCTCTAGTAAGAATTGCCTGTATCCATTCTGAAAGCTACAAACACGTGGCACTGTTTGTATTTACAGCTGAGCATTTTACTTTCAACAGGCTCAATGCTTTGGAACTCAGGAAACGCACTTAAATTTTATAACTTAATGTTTGGTAGAATTGAATTATCTTATTAAATAAAATGCTCCAGTTGGCTGTTGTAATAGAGGGTTGCACACATGTAATTTTAAAATATGTTTATTCAGAGCAGAGTTATTAGAACATACAGCTTTATCAAACCAACAGGAAGCCCAATTATAACAGAGACAAAAACCCCACACCATACAGAGATACCACACTGCCCACTGATACTCCCAGCAATGCAAACTACCAAGTATTTTACATATAGATGTATGCAAAGCATTCTTTACAGTTCAGGTATTACAGAAATACACACACAAAACATAAAGGCTTACTGCTTGGGGCACAACCGGGGCTGCAGCTCCGACATGAATGGCATCATAGGGAGCTTCTTCTGCATATCCCATTCGTCCATCTCCCACTGCAAGAAAACATTTCTTTTTAAAAACATTTCCAAAAGGACTGGAGAAAACAGCTGATTTTTCTTATCTATAAGTAAAAGTTATGCTCAGATTTCAACTAAAGTTTTGCTGCGCAGTTGTTGCCCTGATTTTTGCAGTTCTGGATGTTGTCATTCTTTTGTAGCTAGTTTCTCACACTTTTCTCTGTAAACATGGCCATGTTATTGTAACTGTATCTTATCACTTGCATTCCTTTCTCCTGGACACAGAACTTTGATGGACATTTCCTTTGACCATTATGATTGATGGAGGAAGAACTGATTTCCTCCAATGAATAGTGATTTCTAAATGTATATAAAAAATAAAGAAGGCGGGTCTTGCCCCCCCTTCTTTCCTTCTCTCTGATCCTGCTAACAGGTGCCTCTGTCTCTTCCTTTTGTGTTGTTACTGCGACATGCAGTAATCATTTTTTTAAACTGATTTCATCATGTTAACACATTTGTAAAATAAATACAACAAAACACCCTCATACATGCATACACATGCTTATAAAAAACATGAAATACTATTGAAGCACCTGAAATAAGAGAGCATGGATTTATAATGAAAAGTTCTTGGAGACACACGGTTCACCCAGAAAAGATACTAAAGTATTTATGTTCCCTACAAATTCCAATGCAGGTGTGTTTTCCCCCTCATTTACCCTCTTAGAACATACACTTTGCTTTGTTGGTCTTCATGCACACCATGAAAGACAAAGGAAGTGTTCCCAGGGACTATACACCTACAGCTGCACTACCAGTTGGAATAAAAGCCCACACCTACATTCATACATTAATGCAGTGCTGCACTAACCTCTGCACACTCCACCTTTGCCAGCATGGGCTCACTAGTCTTCCTGCAGATAATCACTGGAATAACACAGATAGCCAGGTCAGATCCATGGCTAAAGCTCCAGGTGGCTGCTTGACACTAGGAGTAATTAAGGTATTCAGAGGTTACCAATGCTGCTTTAGCTTTGGTGGAGAACTCATGGAGAAGCACCCTCTATCACAGATGTCTCACACCATCCCAGTTATGCAGAAGGAAAGAGTTAACAGTTTGGGCTTTTTAAGCCAGTGAAATGTGACAAACTAAACTGGACTCTGAGCTAAGTTTTGAAAGAAGATGATGTGAACATGGCATCCAAAGTATTTATAGGAAACCAACAGGAAATTCAGAGCAAGTTAGGCAGGCTCTCTCTGGAGTTATTTAGAACACACGTAGTAAATGAGGCTGAAACATCCATAAATTCATACTCTGTGATTGCAGAAGTCCCAGTAATCAGTCAAGAAGAAAAAACATGTAGGTTAATGAGCACAGTCCTCTGCTCAGCACAAGTAGTTGTTGGGGGTTTCCCATTTTCAGGCTGAGCTTTGACTTCTGTGCAATCACCACTATCATAGGTTAATTAAAGCTGAGAGTCAAAAGAAGTTCTATGCCCCAGTCAGAGCTGAACATTTGTCAACTTTTTGCCTTCCAACAACTCACAAGGCAGGAAAAATACATGGCCACCACTGCAGGTTTCATTTTGATCTCAGTGATAAGGAGGGCCATCTGGACACTTGTAGGTATCCAAGACTGTACAAGAAAACCTGGACAGCTCCTCAAAACAATGCAAACTGGGGAGTTTGTCATCTTCCTTATGAAGTCCTAAAGGACAACCCTGGCAAGGACGTTCTACACCCTCTACCATGCTCTTTAAGAGAGCGCATTTCCTCAGTAGCTGAGAAGCCTCTTAAAGGTCAGTGACGTAATCCCTCATATCATCAATTCTGACCAGCACAAGCTCCAACCAAGGGCCACAAACAGAAGCTACCAAGCAAGAACTACCAGTGCTTCAAGAGAACTCATCCCTATCGATCACCATTTCCACCAAATCAGCTGGCAACTGCTATCACCAGTGATGAAAGTTCCAGTATTTCCAGGGTGTAATCCCTCTGCCTGCCAAAGTGGGTTCTACTGTAATAACCATCTCAATGTAGTCAAGTATAAAATTTATACTTATATATCTTAGTAGCACTACACATATCTTCTAAAGAATGATGTGTTACTGTATCAAGCTGCTGTTCCATCAGAGCAGGCAATGGAGACAGAAAGGCATACAGATACTGCTGTGAATGATGTTAGCTACAGAGGGAGGCAGACCCTCGTTCCCCAGGGTACAGCAGCAGGCATTAGAAGCAGTGATCTCCAGTACTGCTGGCCAAAGAAGAGATCGCCAAGTTAAAGAAGGAGCTGTGAAAGAAACTGCTGTCTCCTGAAGAACACATGTATTCTGAGACATAAATGTCTCTTGAGCACTGTCCAGAGAAATCTGAATGTGACTTCTGCACATCTTATCACTTTGCTGTCAGCGGTAAAATAGACCCAAAAATATCTAACCCTTTTGCTCTTAGAATCAATAGTCCAAACCATAGCTAACCCAACCAAAGCAGGGAGGAAATCATGCTCCTTTTTATGCATCAGGCACAGCATGGCTCTTGCCTTTTAACACCTACAAAAATTCCTATGGTTATAGCACAAATATGTCCACCCACAATGGCAACACACTTTTAGATATCCAGGAGATTTAAAAAATAGTTGAGCTGGCATTTTTATATTCAGTGTGATTTAAATTATTATATTATTCAATGTCCAAGGGGAAAGAGCAGCCCAGATTTTCAGTTTGTGCTTACATCCTGAATAACATCACCTATTCTACTCACGTCTCCAGCTACATGCAGCCTATTAGTGAAGTAATCATAGTGGTGGGTGGCAGGTGGTGATGAGGAAAAAAGCAATGTCAGGACTTTTTGATATAAAAGGGTTCTATGGCTTGTTTAGGAACCTAGACCTGATCTGCTGATCACAGCACTCAAGCTTTCAGTGCCTCTCTGCAGACCTGTTTTACACAGAGTTGTAGCATGAGCACAGAACACAGAAGAAAACTACTTCCCTGTGGTTAGAATACCCTCATCCCTGCTGGCTGTGGCTGCATCAGCAAATAGTGCAGTACAATAGAAGCAGATCTGTACAGCAAAATTTTTGCTGAGAACATGGTGTTCATGCAATATATGCATTTCACTTCACTCTAGATCTAAGTCTCATTGTTTTAATATCCAGTAACATATCAAACATATTTGTTTGCTTCTTGGAGTACATAATCTTGTCTAGTTTCATCCAAAAGGAATGAAAATTTGTGCTTTCCAAGAGTACTCTCATATGAGCCAAAGTGTGGTAAGTAGAAGCACTTGAGAGATTTGCCTCAAAGACTTCCCCCGATATTAAAAGTAAACAAAACAAAAAACAAGCTACATCAAAATAAAAGAGCCCAAACATCCACAAACTAAGACATGTAAATCTAAGTATACCTATTCCCAAGTTCTAATACTGAGACACCCCAAAATAATTTTGGTGGTCCTGAAATTCAGTTTTGGTACATCTGAGGTATAACAAAGCAGTGCAGGATGTCTATGAAAAGCCAACAACTGATACATGTGATCTTAATTCATAGAGTTCCCATCATCAATCAACTTGTTTTCTCAAGTTTTTTGTTGGTGTGTTTGGGATGGAGGTGTGCAGGTGGGTTTTTTTTTGTTGTTTTTTTTTGTTTGTTTTTAAAAAAACTAGCTGTCTGGATTCTTGCTCCACATCAAAGAGCTCCAAGGAATCCCACACAGTTGAAACATCCTTCTCCACCTAATTCACAGAAGAGTTACTTGTCCATCTGTACTTTTTTAAAATGTATCTTACAACAAAACTATTCACAAATCTCTTAGTCATCCTGCTAAATAGTCAAAGATAATATAGATAATGTTTACTTAGAATTCTAGACTCTGCTTTGCAGACTAACATCAGAGTTTGTTTCAGGAACAACAAGAAGTGTAAGTCAAAACTGCTTTTGTACAGAAACAATGGAAATTATTCCCTCATTCCCCCTCTACAGCCCTAAGTCTAACTTCTTTTCCAAGAAGTTTTAAGACATAAGTGTTCTCAGTGAGATACATTGCATTTTATACACATTTACATGTTGACAAACTTACTCAAAAAATATTTAGAAAAGTGCCTCATTGAGAAAAGAAGGACCAAGAATCAAAATGGTAATTAAGCTAAGAGCCAAACATCATAATAATAATAACATAATAACTATTTTTCCAAGTGTTCTTGTAAGAAGTCTCAAAAAACATCCAGACCTTCAACTTCTTTTTTAAACTCCATGAATAGAATAACACTTTTCTCCTGCCAGCCTTGCATCTTCTAAAAAAAACCAAAACACCAAAAAACCAACCAAACAAAACCCTCCACAACATCTTTTTAGTAAAAAAACATTCTTTAAAACAATTCACTGTCCTTGTATAATTTTGGCTTTATTTCTTCTCAGTAACTCTAACTGATGCTGTTAATTAATCACTTCCGTAGCACACACCTACTGTCAATTTTAAAAACCAGAGAAATAAGCTTAAGTGATGCATACTGCCAATCTAGTACTTTTTCCACTTGACTCTTTGCACACAGCTTTCTCAATTACTGTATCAGAAGTATGAAGGCTTCGTTAAAACACCCAAATTTAGAAGACAGGATAGGATATCTATTCAAGAAAAGTTGTGAACTCAACTCCAATTTTAAATAGCAAATTTAACGTGACAGACCTTCAGCATGTTAAATATTTTCACAAACAAAACATTTCCCTGAGAAGCTTTTCTACTACAATTATTACATATTCTTTAAGATTACCAGAAGTTGCACTCTCAAAACTGAGGGAAGATATTATTGTTTAAAGGCCTAAAGACAACTTGGATTTTTAAATTGTTTTTTGGCTCTTCTTTCATTTAACTTCTTAAGTTCAAACGTTTAATAACATCCAATTCAGTCATTTTCAACCAGCTGCTAGAAGGAATATCAGTTTAATTAGTAAGTATATCAGACCGATGCTCACCAATCAGTTTCACTCTTCCTGAAGACAGCAATGTGGGATCATCTTTTTTGACATTATTTATTGAGTCATCTACTAGTTCTTTGATATGATCAATTCCTACAACTTGTCCTTTGGGACCAACCTGGAATAAAAATATACAGTTGAACAATTTCTGCTAGTTTTTTTTATAGAATGAGTATTTATACTTCCTGACCCTCTCTTTCTAAAATAAAAACAATAACATCAAAGCAGAAGAATATTTTCCCCATGTTATTGAAACTACTGCTTGAAATGACAAATCCTGACTGCTAGAAGCACCTGATAATTAAAATGTGTCTGCACAGTTTTATAAATACTTGTTATAGTGATATTTTTGAGATGTGATTCAGTTGAGTTATATTGTTGGTGGAGATTTCTTCTCAGAAATTTTAGAAGTTAAATTTGATTGTGTTTGTTTTCATTCCTGCAATAGAAAGTAACAACGTCAAGGACAAAAACTAGAACTAATCTCCTTTCACACTGAACAAAACTTATTAAATATTTAGGTTTTTCAAGAGAAGACTTTACTTCAAGGATTAAGTCATGCCTTTTATTCTAAGTTATCTCAAGAGTCCTATTCTTTCAGAAGCAAAGGCTGCAATTACCAGTCAGGGACAAATTACCTTCCACTTACCCTTGCATTCATTAATCTACTTTCAGATTTACAGCTCTCCTCCACAGGAAGAGCAGAACTTCTGACAGCCCATAACTCAAAAAAGGTCACAAAATTTCTGTGTGTTCCGAGTGGGGGGAAAGGTCTACTAGCAAAAACTTCTCCATTACAGGTGTTTCTTCTAGAATTTTGTCTTTAGTCCAGAAAAAATACTGAAAAATAATCCAAATCTTCAAAAACATGACCACTTTGAATAGGATGCAGCTCAAAAAACACAATGGCAGAATATGTCCTAGCAGCCCATGTTGCCAATACAGTCTTGGGACACATTTGAATGCATTGTTTATGTTTCTGTATCTTACATTTTAATGTTGTTAAGACATGGAAAATTAAGAACTGGTTATCATGAGGAATTTTGGTTTTGTTTTATTATTAACAAGTCCTGTGTTAAAAACATTAAAAGAGCAGTATTTGCTTTTTTTTTTGACTCGAAGACCACCAGTCTAGCCTTTGAAACAGAGCAAGACACATAGAAAGTTTTCACTGTGAGACCCACAGGTTGCTGTTTGGAGGAATGCCTGGCAGTCAGTTGTACCATAAGGCAGCAAAAGATGCAGTGTATTCCAAACAGTAACAGCACAGAAACCAAAATTTAGCAAAATGGTCAGAGCATGAAATAGCCTGATAAAGTAAGAGAACCTCCTGCTGCATGTGAAAGTCCATTATGCTATTTCTGAGTCCTCATCAGTTACCTCTGTCTGCTGCCCTGGGACCATGAAGTGCATGCAATTGAGGCAACAGAAAAATGGTACAATTTTTGGGATTTCCATGTTAGGAATAAAAATATACCCTATTCTTTTCATAAACACAGTACTTAGAGGATGAAAACTATAGTCCATTTGATTTGTCAGCAACCTTCAAAAGTAAATAAATGTAAGTTTGTAAGCTGTGTAGATAAGTTTATCACAGAAGTTTAACATGAAAATCCAAACAAAAATCTTAAAGAAGCCTTACTAGTCTAAGTAAACATAAAGCTTTCCTGGAGGTACCACAAATGAGATTATCATCATAGGAGTAAAGTTGTCATGACATCACTGTGTGCTGAGCCATTTGTGCCACAAATGTGAGCTACTAATTCTAGATCTCAAGTAGACTGAGAAGCAACATCGACACAGTCACAAAAAGCACATCCCCAACTGAATTTTGATGGCAAAACACTCTACCACTAATCCCCATAGCATACTTCTTCCAAGTTTTTGTTACTGTTAGCAATGCTGTCAAACAGAACAAAAGCATTTACTCAAATTTTCGCCAAGCACATGTCTGTAAGGCATTCCACTGCAAACCACCAAGGAGGATTCATAAGACACACATGACATTCATATGGCAATAAAAGATAGTGCAAAATTGGAAGGGTATTTCCTTTTTGTGCTAATTCTGACTTCTCCACAGCTGTTTTAGTAGAAAAAAGTGCACAGCCACAATTTAGGACATGTCCTGTTGAAAATGGCTATTCCTTTATACCTTCATAACCTTCAATGAGAAATACACAGTCTGGACAAAAGTTTTAATGCTTGTAGGATTGGAGTTCCCATGCTAGCACTTGATTACTGACTGCACTGTCAGACCCAAAATAGTAGGCAGAAAGTTGAGTAAGTGACACTTAAGTTTTCCTCTAAACTGCAGTTTGGTTAACTTATTTCCACTACAATTATTTTAATTTTTTTTTTTAATTTTGCAGTTAACACTTAGAAACCTAAATACTTTTACAAGTGCAATGCCCAGTCATAAACATTCTTAGCTAATTCTTAACAAAGGGAAACAGAAGTGATTGCAGGCTCAGATTGGTGCTTGAAAACAGAAAACTAAGTGGCAAAGAAATCTAAACGAGAATTTATCATATACATCAGCACATTTCAAATTAACTTTGCAAAAAGACAAAACAAAAAACCTAGTTGGCAGTTTAATTACATTTTTTGCTAGTCATAAAGCAATTATAAAGCCCTGGAACAGAGAAAGGATTATATTCCTCTTCATGATTCAATCTAACAATACTATAGCTACGGCCAAAATCCAAATTTTTTCATCTTTTTTTCCTGATGTAAGATAAGGCAGAACACAAAAACTTCCTTAGGTACAGGTTCAATAACACAGAGATTAAGTTACTTGGAAAAGATGTAAAACACACATTAATATCGAACTTACACAAGGTTAAATGGACACTTATAGTGCTGCTTGTGCAATATAACAAGAAAAGAAAGCAATTAAATTCAAAGACAATTTATATATACACACAAGATATTTTCCTGTGGAAACAGGATTCTTTTAGGTCTCACTAAGCTCTCATCATAGCAGGAATACATGACAATTTATCACAATGAGAACATCCATAGCCACACAAGATAACAAAAATTGAGCTGTCCAGGACAAACACCTTCTTTCAAGATATAAAGCAACAGCTAAAGTGCAATCATTTAAAAAAACCCAACTAATCCAAAACCACCAAACTTCCTCACTAGGCAGTTTCTTCACCATTACACAATTTATTGGACCATTCAACTTGAACATCTACTATCGACTATCATAAGAATTGGATCCCAAGCACACCCAATTATTTTCTGTATAACATACTTCAGTAAACTGTATGAAGGATGCTTTTATTTGCCCTGTAATTCAGAGTTTCACTGGAGTTCAAGCAGTTCTGATGCTCAAGTGATTAAACTGAGTATCTCACCATTCGTGAAAAGCAGGCTGTAAGGATGCCACTGCCAGATCCTACATCGAGTGCCTTGGCTCCTTCATGTAACTGATCAGACAGAAGTTCAAGAGCATATGCATGCTAGGAGAAGACAGAGACAGAAATTTGCAAAAGTATTTTAAGTGGCTATTTTACTCCATATATGTTCATTTCTTCAGAGATTTTGGGAAATGCACTGAGCATTTGTGTAAGAAATTTCAGAATAATTTTATATCACAAAAAATGGGGGGAAGGAGTTAACTACATGATATAATCATTGTTACTTCATTGACTTCAACAAATTGCACGTGTTTATTTTTTTTTAGTTAGTATCCATATACATAGACTCATCTCACCATTCAAGCTTCTACCACAGACTCTATTCATATATTAGGAAAGACACTATAAATCAATTTAATTCTCCTCAGGTCTGGTGGCTCTTACTATTCGGCAGTAATAAAGAATTTAGCCTATCCTTATGCTATATACATTGGAATAAGCTGAGACAAAAGCTAGGTAGGAAGAAGGTAGCTCTGGAGCATGAAGGAAAATAGCTATTAAAACTACCTCTGGTATTACCTGCACACTTGCTGAATCAAAGAATGGGAAAAAGAAGTTGTCTTTTACAAAGGCAGATACCCAGACTCACATATGAAATGCAGTAATCTAAAGACACATTTGATGACTTTTGCTTTCCTACATGGTGGACCAGTACAAAAATTAAATCTAGGTTGTACACTAAAAAACCAATTTGTTCTTTAAAGGTTCAGAGATGGCCATTACCACACTCTTTCAGCTTAATCCATCCCACACAGAAAACGGAAATAATTAGAACATTCCTTGTTAGAAAATTAATTGTTAACATTTGGTTAGAGGATATATTACCTTTTTCCTCTAACACTTCATATACTAGTGCAAAGCATAGGACAAATTACTTAAGGGACTTAAAGCATAAGTAATACTTATTCTTCCCCTTAGCCACAGTACTTTTTTCCTGTCTTTTCTTGAATAGTATCTAACATTTCTATAAAAAATTCCTTTTTTTTTATATTGATAACTAAGTAAATTCTAAGCCAACTACACAGTGTTTAGTCAAGAGAAGCAAACTTTTACTATGTTTTAAAACTTTCCCAACATTGCAAAGACAAAATATATCACCTTTTATCTCAAATAAAGAAACAAAGAAAAAATTATATCTGGGTTAGATGTATGCACTGAAATCTCTACTGTCACACCCACCCTGGTCTCAAACCACTTGGCAAAAAACCTGCAACTTGGTAAAATGTATTTTTTTTCCTGTCCAAAGATTTAAGGGCATTACAGCAATACCATACCATAGAAATCACTGTCATCCACTCCTGAATTCTTACGTTTTTATAAATTACAAAGTAATTTACATTGACAAGATCTCTGGAAATCCCCTGCTCCCACCCTGTTTCAATACATGGGTGTTTTAAATTAGGCTGTTTAGAGCCCTGTTCAGTCAGCTTCTTTGTACAGCAAAGAACAGAATTTCACAATCTGCAAAGCCTGTTTCAGTGCTTAACTACCCTCAATGTTGGTTTTTTTTAACCCTATAAACTAATCAGAATTTCCTATCTTGTATTTTTGATCCACTACCCTTCATCCTATTACTGTACATCTGCATGTAAAATTTTTATCCATCTTTTCTGTGCCCTCTCACTAGGCAGTTCACAACAGCATCACTGCAAACAACTGCTCATTAAATTTACTAGGATAAATATTTTATTTCAAAAGTATCTGGATGCTTCTAAAATCACCTATACTAATCACCTAGGTTTAAAGCTTACCATATGTGGAGCACTGATTGTTGCTTGGAAACCTGTAAAACAAGAGAATGGAAGATGTTCATTGTTGCTCAGACAGCAATATTACAATCTTTATTACCTTGACTGTAAAATGCAACACCTTCATTGTCACCCTCACTCAGGGTGCAACATACACACCCCGACAGCTACACGGGACCTTGACTTCAGCAGGGAGTTCTGGGGCATCAGCTGAAAGCTGTGCCACATCAACTCTGGACAGGGAAAAAAACAGTTTTATATTTATCCTTAATCTCAGTTACAATCTCCATTTTGTCACTATACTACCTTAAGCTTGATCAACTATGTTAAATTCAGAAGTGTAAGGTCTCCCAGAATAATGTAATGCCTTTTTCACTCAGCCCTATGTAAAAACCTGAATTTGTTAGTTTGAGTTTCATATGGTGGTGACCATAGAACATCTGGAGAACAACCTCATGTATTCTGCAAACAGCACACACCTGTGAGAAAACCTAGAGGAACAGTCATCAATATTTGTTTTTGTGAAGATACATATATACTCAAAAGCTTATGTATCTGTAAATATTTTTGAATTTTCCTACACAACTAACAAAACCCTAACAAAATTCACTCACCACGTACTATTAAAGGCAGGGAGAAGATTGAGAAAAAAGAAATTAGTACAGTTACATAATTCATTCTCTTGTCTTGGAAAGGTAAAACTGGGGCCTGGATGGGAAACAACTGTCCTAAGCAACTGTCTTATCAGTAGACCTTCCCATTTAAGCCTATTTTCGTACTTTTAAAATTTCACATAACGGTTTAAGAAACTCTTTGTTGGTCTCAACTGAATAATTTCTGTAAAGATAGAGACTGTTTCTGTCCTAAGCTGGATGCAAATGATTTGTAAGTATTTAAACATCAGCTGCACCGTCACAAATTGCTGTGGTATGAAAAATAAACACGTATTTACACATCCTAATATTGGCTGAAGAACACCCCTCTGCCTGATGTATCCAAATATGCCAACCACATTCCATAAGAAACTGAAACTTAACTAAAATATATCAAATAAACTGATGAAGAGCTAAACAACTTTCCAAATTAAAAAATATATGTTTACATTCTTAATACATAAATGACAAAAGCAGTCACAGTTACACAAATGAAAACAATCTCAACCACTTTTGCAAGATGCTCTTACCTATAGACTGCGGAGAATCCATGTAAGGGTTGTATTTTGCGTAGTGGCAACGGTCTGTAGCCAGCATTACTTCAAATACTTTGTCTGATTTAATTATTCCATTTTCTACGAACAAACAAATAAATAAAATTGAAGGCATTGTTTCTCTTCTGCCATGAAAGTGTGTGAAATGCATTAACATACTCATAGCACTGTGAGAAATCACACTGCCTTACACTCCCTAACACTCTCACCCTCCTCATACTGCCCGTGGCAGGGCTTGGACTACAGCATCTTTAAAGGTCCCTTCCAGCCCAAACCCTTCTGTGATACTAAAATTAAATCTAGGGTCCAGAGATCAAACAATGCTTAAGCCAGTGAGCTTTGAACAAGAGTTTCCCAGCAGTCACAGATGCTTTTCTGAAACCAGTTGCAAAGATCTACCTCCTAGGAAAACTCAATTTCATGCACACCTTTGATATTCCTGAAGATATAGTCAGTAAGAAATTAGTATTACTCCATACACCAAACAAGATACTTCATATTTCTAAGAAGTTATAGAAGTAATTAGTGAAAAATATACAAAAGCAAGTTAGAAAAGTGAAGTTGAAGCATCGTTGCTCAGTACTTTGGTTTCAAGATCTGTTTGTGTTGTGTTAGCAATGAAAAAAATCCTTTTCTAAAGAAAACCCTACAGAATCAGAATTCTTATGCTGGGGTAAAAAAAGTTTTTCTATCAAAACCCTGAATCTTTGTTCACTTTTCAAAATAAAATATAAATGCACATGCACGTCAAATGTCAGAAGCAGCCATTTTCCCCTGCAATTTTATGGAAGGGTTTTATTAACACGGATAATTCTATTTTTTTGAAGTTCTGAATAGACTATTATGAATACGAGAAAATTTTGGAAAACTCAAGAATTCTTGAATTTTGAAAAATTCAAGAAATTAACTAATTACTTGCATTAAAACAAATAACTGGCATTTCAATGATGGGTTGTTTCATTAACTACTCTCTTTAAATAAAGATTTATTTACAAAATGATACTTAAAAAGAAAAAAAAAAGATCATTTGAATACCATTAAAATCTAACCCAAAACATGAAAATCAGATTATGGAACTTTTGTAAGATTGTCCAGAAGTTGCACCAGCAGGTGTTTCTTTAAGTACCACCAACAAAAGCACATCTGTGCCTGGGACTGGGCTAACTTCTGCAGAGACTTTCCTGACTGTTTACAGGGTGCTCCCAACTACACCTACTAATCATGGGATTTTTTTTTTTCTCTCCTGGGATTTTTTTTTTTTCTTAACTACTATCTGTGTCTAGAATTAATTACCCTATAAAACATAGGCTTGAACTCAGAGAGCAAAATAACTCCCCAGATCATTTTCCTTTTTGGTCTGAAGACAAAGTATCACATAGAACTGCAAAAGACATACACTATGACTAAGGAAATTATTGAGGAAAACAATTCCTTATTAAAACAATATTATGTTTTAGAGGTATTTCTACATCTGATAATTCCCAGAAAAAGCACACCCCACCTCCCAACCCCGCTCTCCCAGTCCATGTACATTACACATAACCTGTTCTTAGACTTCATTTTGAACTGAATACTACAGTAGTTTCAGTTAAACTCATTTCAATGCAAGGTTTTAAATCTGAGCCAGCAGGCATTTAAAGCAGTTCATAAATTTACTCACTGAGCAAAATTGTACCCAAAAGAAAACAAACAAATCAATCTATTAACACATTAGTACTAACAATACAGGATAGTAAGGAAAAAAAAGTTTTCCCTGACCACTTGAAATTAGTTGAATTAGTTGTACAGCAGTTCTGTGAACAAGTATAGAAATGAAACAAAAAAATGAAAATTTTACTGCTAGAGTCTCAGTAGGAGTCACTAAGAAATTATTATTTCTAAAACAAATGTACTTTCAAAAGGGGAGAATAAGCAAGGCTAATTATGACAAAAGTGAAAAGATAAAGATTCTAGGGGCCAGAAGGGGTGTCAAAAAGAAATAGCTGAGAAACACTCAGAAAAGGTCTAAAATAGTGATTTTCTTGACACGCAGATAGATGTATATATTCTAGAAGTTATAGGTAGCCATCTGCTCTTTCCTTTTGTGCCTTGTGGAATAAACACACAGAAAACACACAGAACAAGCTTCCAGCTTGGAAGAGACACTGCAGGGCCCTGTGGTAAGGTCAAGAGCCTTCTTTGATTTTCAGGGGACCTTCTCTGTACTGCTGTGACTGCAACTTTCTTCAAAGGCTCTTCCTTCACATTACCCATAATCTGCTTCCCTTTTTTATAAAGCTCCTTACCTGCCACCTCCGTTGTCTCCTCCTGTCATCTTTTTAGTTAAAGTATCAGTAAGTAAATTCACCTGACAGCATTTCAAAATTTTATTCTTCTTCCATTCTACTACTTATGTATTTTACCCATTCCTCCCCCAGCTTGGTTAATCAGAATATAAGAGCTCTATGGCAGAGACTGTCTCCGGATATGTGTGCTGAACAAAGCACAAAACTTTGTTTCAGTCAAAGTACATACAACGATCCAATATGATGCTTACACTGACAGGCAAATGACAAAAACAAAATCAACCCTGAAAGCAGAAACAAATAATATCCTACAAATTTTGAGCATTCAGGATGCTCTCATTCAGCAAACCATAAGATCATTCAGCAAATCATGAGATTTGCTGACTGTTGTACTCTCTTTGATTATTGTCACCTTTTTCAACAGTAAATAAGAATTGAAGAAAGTTACCCACACCCAGAGTTCCCAGCAGAACTGGGGAGAAGCTCTGGCAGAAGCTGACTCTTGTGTCAGCCATTTATTTCACTTACTGAATAAACTTCCATCGTTATAAAAAAATACACCCTCTCAGCCCCAACACACCCTCTCTATCCCCCCCATAGATTGTCTGCTTTTCTAATTTCCTTATTATACAATGGAGACATCACCACATTTTAGGTAGAAATTAAGAAAAGCAATCAAGCCCTAAACAGTAGAGCCAATATTGACTTAGTGGTAATTTTTATTGTGTTGATAACAATCAGATTCTTTTTCTTAGTCTCACAGCTGAATATAAAGAAACATAGCAGCTGTAAGGTACTGAACTCCAACAAAAGTCCTTTCTTTCCTGCAATAGTCAGTCCCAAGATGATCAGCTGCCAAGATCTTAATTCTGTCTGGAACATGCCTCTATCAAATTCTCAATTAAGTCCAGAAAACAAGTATATCCCCTAAAGAAGCCAATAATAGAAGCTTATATTGCAAAGAAGACATGCTAATTTCATGTCATCTCTAAATACCAAAAAACCAAAGCAATCAACAATAAATTAACCATTAATAAAACGCTAATGAAAAACATTCTCTAAGTGTTAATACAAAGCAGTATGTTCCAAGAAAATAATTCACAATTAAATATATATAAGTAGAATATCCTTTCCAATTATAATATGCACAGAAAACTCTCCTTGAGGAGACTGTTGTGTTTCAAGACTGATAATCAGTACTGCAAATAAATCAGATATCAAAGTGTTTACAAGCAAAGGATTATACACAAACACACTGACAGTTTGAAATAAAAAGTAAACTCTAATAAAACAGACTTATATCAGCACAACTTCTAAGCTTCAAAGGCCTGAAGCCGAAAAGTAAGTACTTAACAGTGGAGCACTGCCTGCCAAGTTCAAGAGTTACTCTGCACAGAGGCTGTGGCAATGACAACTTGACATAATTGGAGCATGTTTTGAAAACTCTCTCTGGTCTGCCTCTTTTCCACAAAAAACGCCATGAAAACAGGAAAAGAGCTCAGAGCAGTCCTTGGACTTGAAGGTGGGAATATACCACTGTTGAACGTAACCTGGGAAACTGGGCAGTTGGCTGTCAGAGAGCAAGGAAAGAAGAGTCTGAAAAGACACCATGGACTTGCAACAAGTAAATATCCTATCTTTTTAATTTGTTTTTTATTTAGCAACAAATGCATTACTGAAGTGCTTATGTTTCAAAGAACTGCCTATATCACTGACAGTATCCTGACTGTTGATCAAACACGTTTCTAACCAAACCATAAAATACTAGCAGTCAACATTTACAGCAACACTGGCTTCCAGACCAGAAAAGAGGATGTGTCATTGCCACATGATCCAGCACACACTCTTACTATACAAACTGTAACACCTACTCAAACACCTCCTGTTGCTGGCTTTATATATTAAGAAAATGCTCTTGCAGATCCCAAAATCATTTACTGTGCAACTATTTCAGCATCCACATAGTTCAGTTTCTTCTCAGATTACTTTCTCCATAATCACTGCAGAATACTTCCCTTAAGAAGATGAATTTTCAGCAAAACACTGATATTTTTAAATCATACAGAGGTCTTAAAGTATGATGTAAAGCACATAGAACTTTATGTTACAAAAGATTAATTCAAGTAGATTAAAATTACTGATGTGACAAATCATAGAAGGTTTGAGTTAGAAGGGACCTTAAAGGCCAACTAGTTCCAAATCCCCTGCCATGGTCAGTGACACCTTCCATTAGACCAGGTTGTTCAGAGCCCCATCCAGCCTGGCCTTGAACACTTCCAGGGATGGGGCATCCACAACTACTCTGGACAACCAATTCCATTGCCTTACCACTATCACAGTAAAGAATTTCTTCTTAATACCTAATCTAAACCCACTTTCCTTCAGTTTAAAGCCATTCCCCCACATTGTCCTATCACTACATGACCTTGTAAATACAAGTTTCTCTCCAGCTCTCTTGTAGGCCCCTTTCAGGTACTGGAAGGCTGCTGTAAGCTTTCCTGGAGCCTTTGCTTCTCCAGGCTGAACAATCCCACTTCTCTCAGCCTTTCCTCATGGGAGGAGGTGCTCCAGCCCTCTTACTGTCTTCCCGGCCCTCCTCTGGACTTGGTCCAACAGACCCANCAGGCTGAACAATCCCACTTCTTTCAGCCTTTCCTCATGGGAGGAGGTGCTCCAGCCCTCTTATTGTCTTCCCGGCCCTCCTCTGGACTTGGTCCAACAGACCCATGTCCTTCTTGTGTTGGGGAGCCCAGAGGTGGACGCAACACTCCAGGGAGGGTCTCACCAGAGCAGAGTAGAGGGGCAGAATTGCCTCCCTTGACCTGCTGCCCACGGTGCTTTTGAAGCAGCCCAGGACACAGTTTGCTCTCAACAACCTTGCTGAGGGTGCGCTCAATTCCACTGCCAATGTCACTGACAAAGGCATTAAACAGCAACAGCCCAAATGCCAACCCCTGAGGAACACCACTCGTCACTGGTCTACACTTGGACATTCAGTTTTTGACTGCAACTCTTCTGAGTGCTACCATCCAGCCAACTCCTTATCCATCAATTGGTCCATCTGTCTAATCCATGCCTCTCCCTTTCAGAGACAAGGACATAGTGCAGGACAGTGTCAAATGACAGTCTCCATCTGACCCATGCAAACCAGCTAGCAACTTTCAAGAGGAGAGCGGGCTGGAGCAGAACCACATCTTGATTTGCAAGCAACGTGAAGTTCCTTGGTTTTAAGCACCCAATCAATTGACATTTTTAAGGTCAGGGCCTTTTTGTTTGGGCAGAGGAAGAAAAGAGATGGGAAAGAATGTGATTCAGTTAATAGAATTTTATTTAAGTAATGAGCATAGGAAGATTTCACTGTAAAGCACAAACACAAAGAAAGCACTTTGAACAAGAAGTGATGCATCAGCACCCTGAGATCCAATAAAGGACACTGACCCTAAAACATACAAAGCTCTTTGTACTAAAGAAACCAAAAGTAGGTGTTTGTAAACAAGTGGTTTTTAAACTGCTCGTACATGCAAACTTCTTGTGCTTTGCTGATAACTTAAGAGCTATCTGCCTCAAGCGTGCACCTTCCCATCCATTATCACTATGACCAGGATTCACAACAATACCTTATACAAACAGGCTGTTGCACACAACTAACAGGAAGGAATCAGTTGAGAGTCTCTCGTTTAGAGACAGAATGACAGAAAGGCTGAGGAAAGCAAGGGTCCATCAGAGCTAATCTTAGAGTCCAGAAATTAAACACAAATATCAAATCCCATGAAAATCCCAAAGTGGCAGAAACTGAAAATAATAGGAGCAATAATAATAATAACAATATTCAACTACCACTGAAACGCTACTCAAAACATGCAAAGGTAAAACAACATGGGAATTATAAGGTTCAACACAATAAACTAGTATATAGCCTCAAGCTTCAGTTAAATACAAACTCACCGTCAAGGTAGTACTTTAAGGTAGTATTCCTTCCCTATTTAACAAAAATCACCTTCAAAAACAACTCATCCATTTTGGTATAAAAGGTAAGAGTTCTCTATTAATTTTCATGGATCTGAAAGTCTGCAGGTAACTAATTTAGCCATATTTAACCACAGCTGTATTGCTTCCTCATACTGTAGGCCAATGTTGCAAAGTTAGTACTAACCATTTTCTTCTCTGAGGGAGGAGAAAGGCATTCTAACACAGCCTTTCAGCACACAGATTTATCACAGAAGTTGTCTGTAATGTAATCACATTTCTCAGAATAGTCATGTTGATTTTGTCTAAGTCTGTATCAGTAGCTGAATGAAGAGACTTTGGGGAGTACATGAAAGAAGAAAGTAACTTTCAGATTGGGTTTAGCATGCAAAAACATAGAACCACACCTTCCAGTGCTTCAACACCCATGTGCAGAAGGGGGAGACAACCTCTGAGCACTCCTCAATCCCTCAACATTTGGAGGGCTGAACTTCACTTACACATCACATGGAATGTCAAAACTGAAGAGTTCAATACAAAATGGGAACAATCATCACTAGTAACTAAAAAATGTTGCAGAGGTGAAGATAAACTTAGCTGGTTAGGACAGATAGACAAGGAACTCTCTTCACAGTCAGGCTTGAGCCAAAACTACTTACGGCTTTAGTAGATCTGTAAAGAAAGGCAGATAGTGCACATCTCACATATCACTGAGCAGATTCCATGCAACTGCCCTGCTGATCTGTTTTCAGAAAAGCCAATGCTGTTAAGCCCAGCAGGTAGACCACATGAACAGACTGTTATTATGAAGCTGGTTTTATTAAAACAGGCACTAGTATTACATGAAAGCTGAGGAAGATCAAAAGATCATCAAAACATAATCCTAAGTCTTGGGACAAAATGACGAAGAGCTGTCCTACCAGCAGAAATGAAGAAGAACTTCTGAAGCTGTATTTGCCTGACCATCTCTTTTAGACTTCAACAATTCAAGCATTTAAAACTATTTTGTGCTCAAGTCTGCTATTGAAATATTCAGGTTCTGAAGTCTTAAAACATAACTCACTAGTCAGTCAGTCCAGGAGAAGTCCAAAAGTTTATTGATCTCAAGTTCTGAAAGAGTTTATTGAGTTTTTGCCAAATGTTGGTAATTTCAATTAAAATTTAAAACATTAATAAAATGAACCTCATTTAAAAAATTTGTTTACTTACAGTGTTATGTAACAGTAACAAACATGGCTTTGAAGGATAACATTCACAAAAACAATCATTCAAAAGAACACGAACATTATGCATTTCTTTCTAATCTTTCTAATAGCTCTTAGTGATCTCTTGATACTATGCCAGGATGAAAGAAATAGTAGTATTAAAAGAAAAGCTTAGAATTACATTGAAACTAAACCATAGGAGATTCTTTTTAAAATGCCCACATGCAACAGTAATGACCTGTTCTGGACAGATTTGCAAAGTCATTTCCATTTCACTATGGATTACAAGGCAGTATCAAACCACCAGGAAAAAATCATATCATGCCCTTATATCCACATACAAAAATAAAAATACGTCTTCAATACAGCAAAAGAATGAAACTTGTAAATTAAAATTATTTATTAGGAATTATAGAGATTGTAAATAATCAGCCAAAAAAAGCCCTCTTTTTTTCTTGAATGACCGAATTTTGGTAGTTTCTGGGAAAGCATAAGTATGTTTTTAATATTACATTGACACCCTGTCTAAGGGTGAAGTGAAAAAAACATGCCAACATCAAAGAACCAGTTAAAAACACAGTCTTAATTTATACACCAATAAAACACGGTAAGCATTCTTAAATTTGGCTTGGGTTTTTTTCTTTCATTTCCTATTACCTGGGATATTTAGCTGTCTTGATTTACTTGAAGACCTGCCTCTTAAAAGATCAAGGGCATAGAAATTCCTTCAAAACATTTCACTGACGTGACCAAATCATTAACAAATACTTAAATATTACTTAAAAATAAAAAAGTTTCACAGCAATTCCCTTAGGCAATTATTCAGATTACTTGCTAACAAAATGTTTAAAAAATCTCAGTGTTCAAAAAAAATAGCATCACAGATTCAGGTCTGCCGCCTGAGACATGAACTAAATTTAAGAAAATTTAGATATTCTTAAATTATATCAGTGGATGTGTTAATTTTTAATTTTAAAAAATAGTTTAATTTCCAGCTGTTTCACTACCTAGTCGTAAGTTCCAATGCTTAGTCACTGAAGCCTCAACACAACATTTATGATGAAGGAAAGGGTGGTCACTGAAGGCATACAACAGGAAGCTTAAATGCTTGTACACCGGAGTCCTTAAATTTTGTTTAAGAGGGTTTCATTGGTCTAATTTTCTATTATTATTTCCCTTCTTCATGTTCATTCAAGTTACATTACTCTTCCTTAAGCAAAATTAGACAGACGAAGAAGAGACTTGGATAAATCAAGAGAAAAAATATGACGGGGAAAACAAACAAAACAAAACCAATGTTTATTTCTTGCTGAACCCAGCTTAGGCTTACTATATCCAATGTCTTCCCATTCATGGCAGTTCGCAGAGATTTGTCCTCAGCAACCAGAAATCTGCACCAAAGGTACAGATTCTTTGTAGATGAGCCTTCATCATGATGAAGCATGCCAAGATATCATTTTTAATTATTTAACACCTAAATAATAGAACACTTGGAGAAATATCCTTAGTGTGTTTAACAACAGAATTCTCAAACCCTGACAATATTTGAATATATAATGATTTGAAGCATCATACTGAAAAATTAGGAATCTGGTCTCATGTGAGGCACAGAATTCTATGGAATTTGTGGTATCTTGTAAATTAGAGTTGCTAACTTCTGTAATACAAGTTTATTAGGTGAGGAAGGTAAAAGAATGTAGCAGGAAACAAGTCCACAGATGGTTAACAACATTATACAGCACTTTAGCCACAGCCAAGTTAATTCACCTTCACTTGCACCAAGAAATGTGGATCCAAAAGCATGGATATGTGGTGATAACCCCACTGGCACAACGTGATCAGAGAAACAAGCAAAGCAAGCTTGTCACATGGCAGCATGACATACTGACTGCAGGAGAAAGGTGCAATAAGAAAACTTAATGAACTTTGGTGGATCATGAATTGGACAGGGAACCAAATTTTCAGTCCTTCAGGTGGGAAATGAAAGAAGGTTTTTAAGATGTTGTCATGTAAAGTAACAGCACTCGGCAGGCACCCAAGTGCCAAAGACAGAATGACCCAGTAGTGACATATCAGTGGGCAGCTGTAGCTATAGAGAGGAGGAAAAAAGTTACAGGTTTAGAATCAAGACTTTCAACCAAGCAAGATAACAGTAAATAATTCACCAATTACCCAGTCTTTTCCTCCTTCCTTGGCACCTCTGTATGGCAGATTCACAATAAAAAGAAATTCCTGTCAGAGTTATTAATTTAAACACAGGCAATTATTTCTATGTGAGCGTGATTTCTAACCCTACAGTAATCTGCATTTAGATAGCTTCCTAGAAATGTTGTCTACTAAAAGATCTTACTTTAAATATATTTTAGGGGGAAAGTTTACTCAAGTTTGAAGGTACATGTTCAACTATTTTCAGTAAGAAACAAAGATTTAAATAATGCTCTGTAGAGGTGAAAAATGCTTGTTTTAAGTAGCTTTAATGCAGGAAGATTCATTCAGATAAAAAAGAAGATAATTTTTAAAAAAATGACAAGGACTTTCAAGAATCACTGTGAAACAAAACAGCTGAACACCTCATAGCAACAGCACATTTAAGGCCAGCATTTCTGTTGAGAAGAGTGCATTTAAAACAAGCTTATTTTGCATATGTCAAATTGTGCATCTATGATGCTTCAAATCAACACTGCAAAAACATACTTACAATGCAACAAGACATTAAAAATCTAAACAACAAAACAAAATGTCCTGCAACATTCTTCAGTCGCTTGTCCCTAAGTACGCAAAGTTCCAGGGCCTTCTTCATCAGTTTGTTGCTTTTAAGACTTGAAAGCAAAAATAAGGCTTATAAAGAATACTTGCCTAAATCTGCATTGCAAACACCCCAATCACTTCTCACTGCCCAAACACAATGATTGTTACCATTACAGAGAAGTTAATTCTATAGTTAAGGCAACAGTGAAGTGAGAAATAAGCAAGTATCATGAAATGAGAGAGCTTTATTGGTACAAAACAGAAGCAGTGGTAACTGTCAATAATAACTTATAATGAAGAATAATCTTTATAGCTGTTTTAAGGGAAAAGAACATGTAGCCTACAGGAATCTTCCAATGATGTTTTTATTTGGAAGCAAAACCAGTTGAATAAGTTTCCATTCTCCCTAGCCCTCTTTTACTCACTGCAAAGTTCACTGCTTCCCTAACCATAATAGTACCCCAGCTTATGATATTGAGGAGTTTAAATCTTAATGTTTCACAAGTAATGAGAAAGTGATCCAGTCTTCCAGCGCTGCCTCCCTCACAAGCATTTCTACAAGAAGAGTCAAGACAAGAATTGTGGCATAAGGGCAGGAGCAAGAACCTCTCAACCAGGCTTTGCTGCAGAAAAAAATGTGTCACTAAAACCGGCATTATTTCCTTTAAGTTATGCAAAATACACACTAAATTACACACTCACTCACTAAGTGACACACAAGACAAACACTGCACAATACCAAATTAACCTCATCTGATTTGCATTCTTACTTCTAGCATAAAATGCTATAAATGCTAGTAGCTGATTTTAGAGAGCGGAAAATACATGGACAGATCCACGACTCAAAAGGAATTCTCTGGAACATTTTAGTCTTTCTGTAACCAATATTTTTAAAGTTTTTTAAAACACATATGGGATAATTGTATCACATGAAACAGTACTTTCTTCTAAATCTTCACAACTTTAGCAACAAGGTATCGTCTGACCTGAGGAACTCTAACTTAAAAGTTACAGTCTTCATTGAGCAGCTGCTCTGCACTGATAAAGCCCTACACCGCGAACTGAGTCCCACGCAAGCTGACAACACAATCTTGCAGCAACATCAAAAGTCTCTGTGCTTCCACAATATTTTATTGCCAATTCACTATTTCGCTATTAAACACCCCTCAAAACGTTTTGGCATGCATATGTAAAACAGAGAGGGGGAAATTACAGACTGTAATTTTCCAGGTAATTACCACCAGTGCATACTCTCAGATTACATTATTGCACAGTTCTATTTTACTTTTGTCTTCCTATACTACTATTTCTGTGTACTAACAATGGTTTTTAGCTTTTTCATTATTATCATTTGCAAAGCCCTAAACAGTTTCCATGTGTTGAAAAACGCTGTCATTGTCTTCTGCAACAAAAAAACTGGTTTTGCCTTCAGGTTCTGAGCGTCATAGACAATTCTGGCAATAACTGCTTTTTGGACATATTTTGCAGCTTAGCATTGATTTTTATGTCAGAAAGTTTTTCCCTGCTGTGTAAGAGAACAATATTTCACTAAAACAGTATTTCTAGCCCTTTCAGTTGCAGAACGAAATAAAAAAAAAAAAAAAAGGCTTGTAGTTCTCGTAACTAGATAAATTATCTAATTATTAAGCGTGTTTTTATAATGAAACTGTATAATGATTAGTAGTTTTCACAGTGAAAGTCACTTCAGCATCTATTGCTCTTCTGGATGTGATAGCTGTCAAAAGAAAATACCGGAAAAGACCACAGGCTCAGATGATCTAACATAAGCAGAGCAAAGGAGAAAGAAGAGAACAAATAGGGTGATTCTCCTATGATTCCAGAATAATAAGGAGGCCACACAGGTGAAGTTGTCTGTGGTCTTGTAGCATCACTAAAATAGGAGACAACTGCTATAATACAGGCTCCAAATCTACATTCTTTTATATCTGGGACACGGACTTGAGAAGACGAAGGGAAAAGGCCAGGAGTACAGAAGAGAGACGCTACGAGTGTACCTAACAGATGTTAACTCGATGCTAACATGAAAGATGGAAGCTCTGAGTAGAGAAGGTGTTACCGCCCCATCCCCCCGGGACCTGCAGACTTCAGGGTGTACTGAAGTACATGGGCGAAGAAGTACCCGCACAACCTTCCACGTTCAGCACGGGGACAGCACAAACCCTCGGCGAGCGCAAGGAGCGCCCAGTGCCGGGCAGCCACCGCAAAGCTCGGCTGTCACAGCACGAGTCCGCAACCGCGACAGCTTCGCTCCTCTCCCCTCCCCGCGGTCCCAGCCCACCCGTTCCCGCGGAGCCACTCCGGACCCCGCCGGGGAGAGGGGAGGAGGGACTGCTGCCACACGCCCCTTTCGCCCAACACAAACAGCCTCGGCCTTTTCGGCGCGTTTCCCAAACCCGGGCGGCTGCCGCTGCGTTC
>VZRZ01000996.1:667813-678697 GCA_013398175.1 Climacteris rufus
GGCGGCGGCGGCACCGGCACCCCACGCCGCTTCGGTCCCCTGCGCTCCGCCGCCTGGTGCGGGCGAGCGGGGCCGGAGCCGGAGCCGGCCGTGAGCGCTGCCGGCCCGCCAGTCCCGCCCTTCGCTTGACCGTGCCGTGCTCCCGTCCCTAAGGAAGCCGTGGGGCCGCCCCGCCGCACGGCAGCGTTATTCCCCTGGGCAAGCGCTTCCCTTCGGCCGGCGGCGGCTTTCTCAGGAGCGCTGCGCAGCCGGCAGCCTATTGCTCTCCCTGGCCGAGGCTTATTGCTAGGTACTTATAAAAGCATCTGCGAGTAAATGTGGTGATGTCGTTTTCGTTCAGGATAATAGGATCTCCATTTGGTCTGCTGGCGACCTTGGAAATGCGGGCCTCAATGGTGAATATCATGGAGAACCTCACCTGCTATGTGACATCCAGCACAACGGTGATGTTATGGATATGCAGGTAAAAAAGCTGTGTTGAATAGATCCGTATTTTTTAAGGGCTTGTCACTTAGAGAAGTTAAGTGAAAGTGAGCTGTCAAAATGCTGAGATTGGCCAAAAATTCTTATGAAGAAAAAGGACAAAACCAATCAATATTGCTTTGTGGGTTTGTTTTTTTGTGGGTTGCTTTTTTTTCCTCTACCAATAACATAGCTTACTCTAAAATGAAGATTATGACCTTGCTATTAACAGTGACTAATAGCAATCTTGTCTCTCTCTAGTTTTTGGATCAAGAGAGAATTGTGGTTGCCTCATCAACAGGAGCTGTAACTATATTCCGTCATCATCAAAATAACCACGTATGTAACATGCACTGGCTTTAAGGTGACTTTGGTCTTAGCATAAGAAACATCTGCCTACCAAAATCAATTTCTTTTTAAAGTCTGTTAAAAAAACCTTTGGCTTTATACATAACAAGGAAAGAAAAAAGCATTTTACACACATGCTACATAAACCAGATTCCAGAGTGAGACAGCCTGGAGTATCTCCTGGGGTGTATCTGTAACCAAACAGTCCATTCACTGAAAACATGCTTTAAGTTACTAAAGTGTTTTGGGGAGTTGGTATTAATGGACTTGTACCTGCCTTATTAGAGTTTTTGCATTCTTGAATTAAATGGCTTGTGTTCAATTGTGACCAATTAATGAATTCTCGCAAGTATCACGTGAAGGAAGATATGTAACTCTGTAGTCTTTGATTATAAATCGCTGAAAATAAATGCATAATTGCTTTCTTATATATGTTCACAATGAAACAGTAAACATGAATGTCTGTTATTCAATTAATTTGGTGTGGTACCTAAAATAAACTAAGTTCCTTGCAATCAGGACTTAAATCTGACCTTATATTTTCTAAAGGCTTCAGTTCTTTTCCCTTGTCTTGGGGAATGATTGAAGACATCAGCCTAGTGAAACACATTTTACAATCCATAGTGTTCTTTCTAATTGCTAGGTCATGTGAAAACAGTGGTTCGGAGAAGAAACAATTAATGTTTTGTGAAAGGGTTCTGTGCTTAGAAGTTGATGAAAATTTAGATATTTTGATTGCTATTTGTATAGAAGATTCTCCTTACCATGAGATTGTTTGGCTTTCCTGGAACTTGTTCCTGGTTTCATTAGTATTCTGGAAGCTTTGTTCTATCTGGTTCATTAATTAAGAGCATAATTTCCTGTCTGGTTGCTCCTTAGACGTTATCTGCCAACCATCAGTGGGAGAAAGCCCATTATCACGTGGATCAAGACATATCTTGTGGGGGAGCAGCATGTACTGGGGTCGTCTGCAACAACCCAGAAATTGTCACTGTTGGAGAAGATGGGAGAATAAATCTCTTCAGAGCTGACCAAAAAGATGCAGTAAGAACTATAGGTATGTCAGATAACTGTTTAAATTAGTCTAGTTTGGTAGGGGTTGTTTGGTTTTCAGTTTATGATAACAAAACAAAAAAGTTAGTTGAGAATTGATTTCAGTATTCCAAGTTGAATGTGTTTATTCCAGATTATTCCTAGATCTCTCTAGAATTCAAACACTTCAAGCATATTTCAGATATATTTCTGTATTCATTCAGATATTTGTAAGTTCATGGTTTTACAGTAAAATTTGGAGAGGGAAGAGAAAACATCTTGGAATATGCTCTCAGGTTCTTCAGGATGGAGTTCTATGCTGTAAGCAATCTTTTTTACTGGTTCCCAATTCAATGACATTTTGACGTTTCACAGGCACTGAGCTGAACCCTCAGCATGTCTTAACATGAAGACAGAACTCTTGTATCTCATTCAATTGTTATAAAGAAATGCCTTGGTATTTTGGTATTGTTTAGTGAATTCAAGAATATAATACAAAATTGATAGGTCTGTAGTCAGTTAAGGTAGGAAAAATCTCTATAAAGTTAGAGATTATGTAAAAATCTTTTGGAGCCATGAAGATGTATCATTGCTAAATCACTTAGTGCTCTTCTGTCAAAAAATTTTAAATCCTCTGCAACCTCAGTGCTCAGTAATCTAACATTTATTTTTAAAGGTGTTTTGGTGAGGTTTTTTTTCTTCCTTTCTGCTTTTATTTAAATAGTAGGCAATAAAGTTATTCAAATATGTGTAACAAGGCATCAATGTTACTTTTTGTCTCAATATCAGAAAATGTTTGCATCTTAGGCAGAAAGATAATAATTCACCTATATTTTCAGTATGAGCTTACACAAAGAGTTTTAAAATATTTGAGGTCAGAGTAGACTTAATGCTATCCCATCATAATCAAGAAGAAAAGTTTATATATAGTAACAGAAATAAAATATAAGAAAATAGGGTCTACATTTTTTTCAGAAGGCCACAAAAGGTTCACCTCAATGCTGTGAATTGTTTGACATTGTAAATTACTCTGACCAAAAGAAGCACTAGGGAAAAGAACGTGGAAAAAAAAAAAAGCCTTGCTATCTGGTTATTAACAAGCACAACAAACTTTAACTTGATATCACATTGGCAGTTCAGAAAAGGTCTAAAAGTTGGCAAATTAAGTGTTTCTGTATACAACTGCTTAATGTTCTCAGCCAGAGTTACAGTTTCTTGTGTTAGAACTCCATTATGAAAAGCTCCATAGTTGCTTCCTGTCAGTAAGTGCTGGGCATATAAAAACTTTTGAAAACCAGAGCTTTGGCTGAATTGCTTCTGCTTCTAGGAACTACAGAAAGAAATCTTACAAAACAACAAGTAGTTCTGTAAGCACCAGAGCTAATTAAAGACAGCTTCTTACAGATTTGTCCCAGTAGTGTTTGATACAGTAAGCAAGGGCTCCTTTTTCACAGGATGTTTGCAGATTCTGGTCTGTCTGACTCTGAAAATGCAGAGGTTATGAACATGTTTAAGCAGCTGTGTTCTGCTCTCTATTAAGAGTTTTGTTGCAATTGAATGCAGACTAGCATTTCATAGGTTTACCTGAATGCTCTCCTCATCTCTTGCAGACAATGCAGACAGCAGCACACTCCATGCAGTGACTTTCCTTCGCACAACTGAGATCTTGACAGTAAATTCGATTGGACAGTTAAAAATATGGGACCTCAGGCAGCAAAGAAATGAGCCATCTCAAATATTTTCTTTGTAAGACCTCCACTTTTTTACTTATTTACTTAAAAGCATGTGCTACTTTATATAATCTGATCTAAATCTTTACAAATAGCTCCCTCTCAACAGAATGATAAATTACTGGTTTTTTTTAAAAAGTATTTTAACTTCCTTGGTATAATATTATATATTATGATTATATCTATAATAATATTATATATTATTTGATAAATAATGATAAGCAGACTGCTTAATGTCTGAACCTTTGTTGTGACTAAGCATTGTGTTTAGGTATTCTGTTTTATGATTTAACTTTTGAAGGGCTACTGTACCTGCACACTTGCTCTTTTTCAAGAAAATATCTTCAATCGTCACCCCAAAACCCTTTCCCTATTTATATTTGCTTTTCTCCACAGGTGTAATATAAGGTTTCTGGCATTTGGAATGTATTTGAATGGTAACTTTATGCCTTACAAAGTACAGTGAGAAAACAAAATGAGCTAGATTTAAATCCTGTTGTTGTCTGTGTAGTAATTCTTACTGCTGTTAATAGGCTGTGGTTTAGGTACCTGATTTTGTTAGTGCCCAATATCCCTTTGTAACTCTTAGTATATACTGCAATCATAATTATAACATGCATTTTAGAGTAATATTATTATAACTGTAGGTGTACATAGAGTATTATTTCCATGCCAAACTCTGTCACTCCTGTAAAGCTGTCAGATGCTCTGTAGATATCAGATGTGTGCTATAGGGCACAGAACCTGCTCCTCATCCGATTGAAGCTTTGTGTTATTGCCATACCTTTGGTTTCCAGTAGATGTCATGTGCCTTCAGCCCGGGCTGATCAGGTGCTACAGGAATTGAAGGTGCTGTCCATACTGGTACCTCGCCTGTCAATGCTCCTAGGGATTAAGAAGAGGAAAATAGAAGCTAAATAAAAAATTCAAGTTGGGATTATTTGGTTGTTTTGGTTTTTTCTCCTTGCAGGGCAGGTGACAGAGTTCCATTGCACTGTGTGGACCGGCATCCCAATCAGCAGCATATTGTGGCCACGGGGGGCCAGGATGGAATGCTGAGTATATGGGACATCAGGCAGGGTACTATGCCAGTGTCTCTGCTAAATGCTCATGAAGCAGAAAGTAAGTATCTGAAATGGAGGGGAGAGAAGAAAGTGGCATTTTAGAGAAGTTTCTGATTTCTGTAAAAATAAGGTGGTGTAACTATGGTAGAAAGCAATCACATAGTTGCTATTTCATAGAATCATAGAATGGTTTGGGTTAGAAGGGACCTTAAAGATCATCTAGTTCCAACCCCCCCTGCCATGGGTAGGGACCATTAGGTGAGGTTGCTGAGAGGTCCATCCAACCTGGCCTTGAACACTTCCAGGATTGGGGCATCCACAAGTTCTCTGGGCAGGCTGTTCCAGTGCCTCACCACCCTCACAGTAAATAATTTCTTCTTAATATCTAATCTAATCTTACTTGCTGTCAATTTAAGGCCATTCCCCTTTGTCCTGTCACTACATGCCCTTGTAAGAAGTCCCTCTCCACCTTTCCTGTAGACTCCCTTCAGGTACTGGAAAGCTGCTTTAAGGTCTACGTGGAGCCTTCTCCAGGCTGAACAATCGCAGCTCTCTGTCTTTCCTCATAGGAGAGGTGCTTCAGCCTTCATCTTTGTGTACCTCCTCTGGATTCACTCTCAACAGATCCATGATCTTCTGGTGTTGGGGACTCCAGAGGTGGATGCAGCACTCCAGAGCAGAGCAGAGGGGCAGAATCCCCTCCCTTGCCCTGCTGGCCACGCTGCTTTGGATGCAGCCCAGGACACATTTGGCTTTCTGGGCTGCAGGTGCACATTGCTGGGTCATGTCCAGCCTCTCCTCCACCAGCACCCCCAAGTCCTTCTCAGCAGGGCTGCTCTCCATGTGCTCATCCCCCAGTCTGTATTGATACCAGCGATTGCCTGGACCCAGGTGCAGCAGCTTTCACTTGGTCTTGTTAAACCCCATGAGGTTCTTAGAGGCCCACTTCTCAATCAGGTCCCTCTGGATAGCAGTCCATTCCTTCAGGTGTATCAGCCACACCACTCAGCTTGGTGTTGTCAGCAGAATCCCACTGTTCATGTCATTGATGAAGTCATTAAATAGCACTGGCTGCAGTATGGACCCCTGTGGGACACAGCTTGTCACCAGTGTCCATCTGAACACCGGGCTGTTACTACCCCATGGATGCGACTATCCAATCAATTCCTCACCCACTGAACAATCCACCCGTCAAATCTGTATCTCTCCAGTTTAGAAGGATGTGGGAGACTGTGTCAATGGCCTTGCAGAAATGGAGATAAATAGCAAATAAAGCCTTCTGTTGTCCACTGATGTCACTCCATCAGGGAAGGTCACTAAGTTGCTCGGGTGGGACTTGCCCTTGGTGAGGCCATCCTGTCTTGAATTACCCCCCTGTCCTCCATGTGTTTTAGCATAGCTTCTAGGAGGATTTGTTCCATGTTTTTTCCAGGACCAGAGCTGAGGCTGACAGGTTGGTAATTCTCAGGGTCTTCCTTTCTGCCCTTTTTAAACATGAGTTTGTGCCCATCTTTCCGTTTTTCCAGTCCCCTAGCACTTCACCTGACTGCCATAGCTTTTCAGATATGGAGAGTGCCTTGGCAACTACATCATCCAATTCCTTTGGGACTCTGGGATGCATCTCATGGGTTTGTTACATTCACATAGCTTAGGTGATCATGAACTTGGGCTTCACTTACAGTGGGAAGGACTTTGCTACCCCAGACCCTGTCTTGCAACCCACCCACTTGAGAGGTGTGTGAAGAGAGGTTGCCATTGAAGATTGAGGCGAGAAAGTTGTTGAGTAGCTCAACCTTCTCCAGTGTTACCAGTTTTCCAGCATTGATTATTGGGGGGTGTACACCTTCTTTGACCTTCCTTTTCTGGCTGACACACCTGTAGAAGCCCTGCCTGTTACTCTTTTCATCCCTTGCAGCTTTAGTTCCCGCCTCACCTTGGCCTTCCTCACTCTGTATCCCTATACAACCTTCATTTCTATACTCTTCCCAGGATACCTCCTACTACTCAATGTGTTTGTATCTGGTTGGCTTCCTCCTCTGTATATGAGACTGTTCTTACCTAAAAGTGAATGCTATCTATACTAAAAGTAGACTTAGTAAGCAATTCTTTAATGAGCTGTTAGATGCATTTTATCAGAATGGCTGTGTTTCTAGCAGGGTAGGTGTATAGTCACAGAAATTGGTGCTGTGTTAGGCAGATAAATTAAAGCAGAATGCAGATACTAACCAACTTGAAAACATCTGGAAGGGGAGACTGAAGATAGTACACATCCATTTGGTGCCTCCACAGGGCTAAACCAGCTTACTTTCCTGGTAACCACATGAAGACAGCAATTCACTTTATGCTGAGAATTTCTTGATGCTACAGCTATATTTAAGGAGTAAAAGTATTTCCTTATATTAAATTTTACTGACTTAAATGTCTTCCGCAGTTGTGGTATTTAGACACAAAATAATGTGTGCCCTGGGAAGGAATGCATGCTGTGTGCAGTTTTAAACTTAGTAGGGAAGATGGCATGAGATAGTCTTATCTGAATTCAGGCATTCACTGTACTAACCTTTAGCAGTTCTCACAGTATTGAAAATGCAACAAAATAGGGGTTTTTTTTTCTTTCCTCCCTTTCCCCCTGCCAGCAGTGGGAAGACTATAGTAAATAACTAAGAATGGGGTTTTGGGTTTCCTACACACATGCACACTTAAGAATGGAAGGTTTTGATGGAGGTGTAGGTTCTTGTAAGTGCATGTCCACATCATACTATCCAAATGCATTGATTGAAGTACTTGATACTTGTTCTGAGGCGGTTTTGTTTGATACTTCCAGTGTGGGAAGTCCACTTCCATCCCTCCGACCCTGATCATTTATTTACGTGTTCTGAAGATGGATCTCTTTGGCACTGGGATACTTCCACAAACGTATCTGAAAAACCATCTTTTCTTCATCAAGGTAAAAATATCTGAAGTCTGTCTGCACTGAATTTGTCAGTTGGTAACATCTTTACAGTCAGTGTTCTCACATGACCCAATTAATAACACAATCCTAATAATACAGAAAATTAAAAGCTGGTTTCTTTTCTTAGAAAGCAAGTTCTGATAGGCACTTGAGGAAAACTACTTATAAGGCTAAGAGTTGTGTGAGTTTTTTTGTGGTCTGGTTTTGTTTTTTTTTAATCTGCTACCCTCTGACCAATGTGTGAAGGGGCACATTTATGATTTCAAAGATCAATTGTGTGATTAAAAATCATCTGTATGTAGAAAAGACACAGAGGCAGCCTGAATGACGTGACTGAGTCTCTGAAGGAGGTGAACAAAGTTAGAATACCAAAATACTTGATAGGTTAATGAGATAGTGGAATTACGAATTTACAATTCAGGGTCGTAATTGGAACTTCCAGTAAATGAAACTGGATCCTTTTGCATTGTGGCAGGATTTTAAAAGTTATGATACTGACTTAATATAAGCATTTATTTTCACATTCTAATCACAAAGACTGCTACGTGCCTGCCACTTTAGACTGTAAATAGTGGGGAAACTTTCAGATGTCACCTGCTGACTTTGGCCTCATAGTTGTCCTTCAAAGTTGTGTTACATATGGAAGCAATAGGATTACTGATTCAAGTTGCAATCTGCATGTTTTCAAGTATATGAAATACAAATCCTTTAACATCAGTTCAGACACCTGCTAATTTTATGCTGAATGACAGTTCTCATACTGTGAGACTTCAACTTGAATATAAAATGTTATGTGGAAAAAATTCGAAGTCAAATATAGGTATATCACTTGCTGTAGAGTAAGTAGGGAGAAGGAGCAGTAGGAAGTAAGTGTTATTAAAGCAAAGCTGAAAACCTAGATAGAGTATGACATTGTCTAAACTGACTTCTGTTCTTCTGTCCATGCTTTTGTAGTTGGCTAGAAAAGCTTGTGGGTACTTAGACTGTTCAGTGAGAGGAATTCATAGCTGTTGTGGTGTATTTGTCTTAACTGAGGGCAGAGCTGGTAGAAGGTTTCTGTAATCAGTTCAAGTATTTTTTTCTTTAATTTACCAAAGAAATGACATCTCAACTAATCTGAAAACTGACTTAAATATAAAATTATATTTCCATTATGTCTGACCCATATCCACTGCGTTTCTCCAAATTCTGAGAATATATAAACTAAATTAAAACTTACCTCCCTGTCTTCCCTCTTCCCTTCTTTCAGGAGGAAGAAGTACTACTTATGTTTCTCACAGTACCATTAACCAGTCTGTAGTAAGTGCCTGGCTAAGCAACGATCCTACCAAAGACCGCATGGAAATAACCAACTTAATTCCAAATCAGACTTTGTCTGTGAATAGCTTAGATGTTCTAGGACCATGCCTGGTATATGGTACTGATGCAGAGGCTATTTATGTGAACAGACAACTTTTTGCGTGAAATGACTGCGGTATCCCTTTGAAGTACTGATCAACTTGAACTACTGGGAAATGTCAGGTTCATTCTTAATGCTACTCCTTAGTCTGTTATTGGTGTGTGTGGGAGGGGCCTAAGCTTGGTCTTGGTCCTGTGGAAGAAGCATGAGGTGCCTCACATTCTGACAGCTGTCACTCATCGTTGATGCTCCAGGATGGGTAGCTGAGCAAGCTTACATGCCATTTCTTCCCTGCTGCCTGCTTGGTTTTGACAAGCAGGAAAGTAGTCACTAAGGGCAAGATCTTTGCTGCAAAGTGATATCCATAACACACACACACACACATGCATAAAAACTGAAGAAAAGGTAAACTTTGGATTTTTATTTTTCCCTGTAAAGATATTTTTCAAGTATTATTTCTAAAGCGAAACTGTGGGGTTCTTGGAAATTCTTTTTTTATGTCTCCTGCGAGAGATAGGGGTTTTTTTTTAAGCTGAGTTTTTATATACATATATATATATATAGGGGAACATAACTTTTAATGTTAGTTCATGAGAATTGGAAGGAAAACTGTTAAAGCTATGAAATGTGAAAGGTTCTGTAGGAATCTAAGCATTCTAGCAACGTTATTTTTTAATTATTTACAGCTTCATTGTGGATGCTGCATGTTAAAACTTCATAATGCACTGGTAAATCTCCCAATACAAAAGGTTTTTTTTAATTAAAAGGTCATAAGTGACGTATGTTCTGGCTGTGTTTTCAGGTGTAACAATTAGACTGTCTAAACTTGAAACACAGTCTTTGTAAAAATGTCACATCTGGTATGTTGAAATCTTTGAAAAGTTAAATTTTATGATTAGCATTGTACCTACCTTTTGTTACAAAGAACCCTTTCTCTTTTTAATAAAAAGTTTTGCACAAGAGTAGTGGTCTGACTTACTAAATTAATTTGAATGGATGAGCTTGCACTCATCTTTGCAGGAAGGTGAATAACCATCACTTATGTGGCTTGATGCTGGGTATACACTCTGAAGGAGGAAAAGAAAACTCAAGATTTAGGCAGCAACAGGTTATGAGGTTTTATGTGGCGTTTTCCACCATAACCACGTTAGAGTGTACTTTAATTGACGTCGGTGTGAATGGCCTTGGTCTGCTGGGGCAGGAACACCTCACCTGATCGGAATTCCTTGTGTGTCTGGCTGCAGGAGCTGGATGGGGCACTGGGCACAGGGCTGTCCTCCCTTTGCAGGGCAATGTACGCAGGTGCCAGTGGGCTCCTTAGAGCAGCTTAAATTTTGTTTCCCGATTTATTTGAAATGCAAAAGATGGAACGAAATGGATGAAAGGGAAAGAGAAACGCTCGAGCTGCGACTCCGAGTGATAACCGGTGGGTTTTCCTTCCTGTTGGTCTGTACCGAGTCCATCGTTGGGCATTAGCAGGAGCAGGAAGCTCGGCGGAGCTTTCCCCCCTCCCTTAAAAGAAAATGGGGAAACTATAAAACCGGCGTTTGTCCCTGGTGCTCGGCCGTGCCCTGGAAGCAGCAGGCAGCGCGGGGGAAGGCGCTCGGTGTGTGCGCGGCTGCCCCGCGGGCCCGCAGGGGTTACAGGCGCTGCCGCTCCCCGCCGGGGCGGGCGGGAGCCGCCGCAGCTCCATCCGGGAGCGGCAGGAGCCGCGCGAGGCAGGCCGGGATCTGCCTATATCCGGGCGGCTCCGCGGCGGAGACACCGACAAAATGGCGGCGCCGAACTGAGCGGCCCCAGGCGGCGGCGGGCGCTGGCGGAGGGACCGAGCGGGCGCTGCCGGCATCGCCGAGGGGCGGCGGGAGGGAGGAAGGGAAGGGCCGCGGCCGGTGGGCGCCG
>VZRZ01000996.1:678736-703241 GCA_013398175.1 Climacteris rufus
CCTCTGCGGGACGCGGCCGCGGCAGGAGCGACCTCTGGTCACGGCCTGGGGCCGGCGGGGCGGCAGGAGCGCAGGTGTCCCAGCGGGGCGCGTTCCGGATACTCCTCCCGGCGGAGAAACCCTCCTGGCCTGCGTGGTCCTTGGGAGGCCGGGTCCTGCTGTGCTGCGGGAGTCGGTGCCGGCCTGAGCCAGCGCAGCCGGGCTTTGGTGCTCAGAGGCTGCCCTGGTGTTGTTAGCTCTGGAGATCGCTCCTGGGTGCGCCTGAAATAACTCCTGAGGAGATAGCAGAGCGTAAGAATGGAAACAAGCCGAGCGAATGCACAGTGTTCCTAGTACTTATCCGGCCTCTGGTTGTTTCCAGTTCTGGCTTTCCTCACCGTATGTAGTTGTGCTTATGTGCTGATTTTAGGGTCCAGTTTTCGCCTAATCCTATGGAAACTTTTAGCATTGGAAATGCATCCTTTGGGAAATTGCTATTGCACCTCAATGGCTTGTTATCTGAAGAACAGCTTCCTTCTGTTGGTTTGAACCGAACCCCTACAAACTTAATTTTATGACTTCCAAAGTCTTGATTGCTTTCTTTTTCCCTAGCAGTAAAGCGTTGTGATTATATATAAAATAAGCTACAAGAATCAGTACATGAGAGAGGGTACCAAACATTAGTATGTGATATTCAGTACTCAGTTGGAAATACAAGTATTTAAAGTATGTTCAAAACTTTTGGATATTAAAAAATCTTAAAGTTATAAAGCTGTGCATTTTTTTCCTCAGAAAATGGTGGGAGTCATTGACAGTTGTGTGCTGCCATTCATGGAATCACAGACTGGTTTGGGTTGGAAGGGACCTTAGACATCATCCACTTCCAGCCCCTTGCCATGGGTAGGAGCACCTCCCACTAGACCAGATTGCTCCAAGCCTCATCCAGCCTGGCCTTGAACGCTTCTGAGTTTTCATTCTAACACTTATTTTTAAGGCCAATCTTTCGTGATTATAATGTTAAAAAAAAAAAAAAAAAAAAAAGAAGTTTTTTTCCCCCTACAATTTGTGGAAGAAAATACTGTATTCCCATATTTTGGAAGGAAATGAAATTTATTTTTTTCAACTCCTTTAGGGAAGAGAATTTCATCAGCAGAAGCAGCTGCATTAAGAAACAGGTCATTTACCTTTAAGGATACAAAACTGCAAGGGGGAATAGACATCAGTTGCCTTGGATACAGTTGGTGTTTGCTAGTTAGCAGTACAAAATTGAGATACATTTCTTACTCTTTTCTTGCTTTCTGGAGGACCAATTTAATTTGGTATCTGAGAATTAAGACTTAGTTTCACGTGCACATCAAACTGCTGGTACCCATCAGTACAGCCAAAAGAAACAACCCACCAAACAAAGTTACTGTTTATTTGGGTGGGTTCCTGAGCTTGGTTCATGCCGTGTGGCCCTACAAAGTTACACTGTCTGTGGTAAACTCTGGGAGATAAGTGGACTGGCTGGTTTGCACTGCTAAACTTACGCTGCTGCTAAAAATTGAAGTGCAGCTTTGTTTTCCAAGAGTGCTCCTGATTTATGATCTAGGTGTCCTGTTAATTCAGCCTTGATTTCTGCTAGGGGTGTTAGATTTGTTTGTCTCCGCTACCTGCGGTGTAACCATAAAGTGAATCCTGAAATACCAGATGAAGTATGTGATGCATGTAGGTGCAAAACAACTGTTTTCTCCTGAATTCCAGGCCTTTGGAATTTGTTAAAAGTATGGACGTTTTGTCCAGTTTTTGAGAGTTACTTCATTTTCTTTGGGAAAAGTTTTCCACAAAGTGTTTTCAATGTGGTCTTAAGTATGGCATGTTTTGAAAATGATTTTGAAAGTGGCCAGAATTAAATTACATTTTAACTGCTCTCATACTGTACTTTCTGCTGATTTCTGAGTTTCTTAATACTTTGAGCAAAATTTCACTGTTAGTTATTAAGATTCACTCATATGTCTGATGATCTTTTCCTTATTCAGTGAGCACTGAAGAATTATATGCTATCAGACTGCATAAAAAAAAGATATAACTACCCAACTAAACTAATTTCAGGTTTCAAACCTACCTATCACAGGGCAAAGAAAGCTTGAGGGTGCAGTTACACCCCTTAAGATTTAGATAGTTTCATAAGAGAAATTCTGTTATTTCTAAAATGATTCTCCAAGGAGAATGGAATTAAGTGGGTGTCCCTTGTGTTTCTTTTTGCAGTCCTCATTTATGCGTTACTTCCCAGCTTTCAGGTTCCCACATATTCATATGTGGGTAGCATGTGTATTTAATGCATATAATTTGCATGTGTTTTAGGGATTTCTTTTTCCTATCAACTTGTCATATTCTTCCTGAATCGCTGAATCGTTAATTGGTTATGACAATGCAAGTGTTAGAGAATGAAACCTGGCTGAAGAAAGAGTGACTTTTTGGTAGACTGTGTAGAATTTAGATACCTGTTTAATTTATGTCTAATATGAGAAGTGCTTGGCAACACAGTACTTCTTTAAAAGAAAAAAAGCTGCAGACATCTGAATCCTCAAAAATAATCCTTCAGAAAACTACAAATGCAACTTTTTAACACTTTGAGAAACAGAAATAACAAAATAAGAACGTTTCAATATTGCTACTGTTAGACATTGCATTATAGTAAAGGAGCAGTGTGAGTTGAGCTTTGCCATTTTAGTTGCCTATGAAGAAAAGACAGTGCTAAAACATTTAGTTTATCTTGCACTTAGTAACTGATCTTCCTCTGTGAAGCATCAGTGACTGAAAAAGTTTTATTTCATGATATTCTGCTCTGTAATTTCTTCAGTCTTTCCCTGTGGTTGCTCTGTGCTTTGCCATGGCAGTTGCAGTGCTGAGTAGTGCCCAGCCTGGACACAGAGATGGGAGATCTCTGCAGACACAGGGCTCTTTCCCTGATGAGTCAGCGCCTTCAAAATGCAAACGTTTTTTATTTGGCTTTTGGCAGAAAATTCTGTTTCCCTTACCAAATGTCATAGTCATGCTCTCAGCAAATTTGATGCTTGAGTTATTGAACAATTTTACAGTTAAGAAAATCTGATTCAGTTTTCTTTGTTTCTCCCTCTGCTCTTATCTTCCCTTATGTAAAATAAATTTAAAAATCACTTAACTATTGACAAAGACTGGTTCAAGGAGATTTGAGCTAAGAGACTGTGAGAACCTTAGAGTCTGAACGCTTAAACAAATTCAAATGGCAGATGGTACAAGAAATCACGAAGTTGCATGCAGTGAGCTAGGCAAGTGTTTACTTTTTACATATGTGACTGCTAGAGAATGGATGAAATCACAGTAATTATATGCTCTTACTGGTGTAATTCTCACTTCCTTCTTTTTGTGGAGCTTGATATTACAGTCATTGAACAGCAAGGTTATTTGGACCCATGTCCTGGCCATCTGGGTAGCAGAGTTGGCTCCTCTGGCTATAAAGGTGTTAATGGAGAGAATGTAGGTGACAAATGGACATGGGACAGAGGGGAGGCAAAGAAGCAGTGCTGGGGTAGCACACACAGTGGTTCATATCTGCTCTTGAAAGCCTTGTCCACCACACAGAGGAGTTGCTCTTTACTCCGTCCACTTCCTTTGTAATTCAGGACTGTTCAGACTTGAGGCACCTAAAACATCTGTTGTTAACAGTTAAAAACCCCAACATGGTTTACAAATTAGGTTGGGTAAAAACTGCCTGAAGAATTTGCTTAGCATGCTTTTTATATCTGTGAAGGCAGTGTTGCATGTGAACATTTCACTGCCACCAGTGCTACATTGTGAATTTTTTTCCTGCTCTGTTTAATGTGATTTTTTGTTTTGTTTTGTGAACAGAATAGCAGTTTTGGGTTGTGACAAACTCCAGCACTACAGGAACCATGGTTTCACAGTGAAGAGCCACTGCTTTTGCAAGTTCTGACATCAGCCAGTCTTCCTTGGATTCTGGTGTGTGCCAGTCCTTGGTGGAGGTTGCATATATACATGTTTTCATGAAGAGAAGTGAGAAGCCAGAAGGTTATAGACAAATGAGGCCTAAAACTTTTCCTGCCAGTAACTATACTGGCAGCAGCCAGCAGATGCTACAGGAGATACGAGAGAGCCTCAGGAATTTGCCTAAACCCTCGGATGCTGCTAAAGCTGATCACAGCATGGGCAAAATGTTATCTGAAGATCCTAGACAAGGTCGAAATCCCCCCAAATTTGTAACATATCACAAGGTTTTGCAGGAGATAAGAAACTCACTTCTGCCTTTTGCAAACGAAGCGACCTCAGCTGTCAAAGGAACGTCAGAAGTGAATCGACAAATGCTGCAAGACTTACAAGCTGCTGGCTTTGATGAGGTGAATTGTTTTATTTTGAAGATTTGGTGTTCTGCTGGCTATAACTATTAGTGCATGTTGGAGGGGGTGTTGGTCAGGGAACATTTGAACAGCATGATAAGCAAAACAGCTTCAAAATCTGGTAGGTTTTGATTAGGACATGAAACTGCTGATAGTGGGGGATGTAGAAGAGGAATAGAAGGATTTAGAGAGACTTGGCTTTGTATTTTAAATAATCTTGTGCAGACTGTTCTTGTGTGGTAGGTTGTTTTAATTATATAATTTTAGTCAGAGATGACTGGACTCTCTAGAACATGGATTTTGCCTCTGATACTCCACATAATTTTGGATTGTAGTCAATTAAAATTGGCTGTGCTCAATTAAAATATGATAATTTTAAATTGAAAGGCAATACCAGGTATTTTGGAAATTAATCTGAAATGTGGTTTCCAGGAAGGAAAAATTAATATACTTATAGCTCCCATGTTTTTACTGGGACTTGCACATCAAAGTAAATCACGTTTGTTTTCATGCCTTCTTTGTAAACCTGGGTACAAAAGCAGGTTTAAAAAACTGCTAGCAAACCACTCATCTTTCCAAAGGAAAAAGGCACAGTACCAGAACAGGGATTAACTTTACAGGAGTGCACTGCTTGCAGTAGTGCCCAGCTCGTGAGTTCTGCTGTCCATGATGTTTTGGTATTTTCAGAGATACCTACGTCTACCAGAGTGAGCTTCTCCAAAACTGTCTACTGGCTTTTCCTCAAAAATGTCCCAGTGTCGACTGCTGATAGTGGATTCTCATGTTCCTTTCACTTGATCAAATACACAGTCCAGACTGTGTGTCAGGAAGAATGGAACGATTTTATAATGATAAATTATTTTTGTAATAATTTGCTTCTGCTCTGTGGTTTGTTGCTGAGGCTGGGAGTTGTTGTTGTTGTTGTGGGGGATTTTGGAGTGAGGAGGATGATGTGTTTGTGTTTTCAAAGTTGATCAGTTCTCAGATCCGTTTTTGCAGATTGAACCTGCAGCCAGCTTTGCAAACTGAAGTTTGTGGTATGTGGCTGGATAATAAACTAGAAAGGTATCTTAAGTTGGTATTTTTGTTGGATCCTTTGTATCCTGAAGCCTCTTGCTCCTAGCCTTTGTTCTTGGATACAGCTGAGAATTCCCATGAGACTTGTGATTGTGTGGGGCTTTTCTCAGGCACAGTGCCAGCATAAGCCGTTTCTGCCATGTGTTAACCTACAGCTGTGTTGCCACAATAGCCCATATGGCACAGATTCACATATTCCACTAGGAACAGATACAAGTAGGCAAGCATTTTTCTTGGTGAGGAAGTTTCAAATGTATTGAATTTATTTTTTCCTTTAAAAAAATTAGATAAAATTAAAATACATTAAATCTCACAAATATTTTGGTTGTTTTGCCCCCACCCCTCAGGTAGTATACTGTTAGTATTAAGGGTTAAAGTGGGACAGATAGATATCAATCAGTATCAGGTGTGTGTATATAGATAGTCATATATATATATATATATGTATAAGAATCAGGGTAGAATGCAGTTCATTGTATTTGGGTTTTTTTAAATCCTAAATAGCTTACAGAAAATCTCTTTTGATTACTCTGATTCAAGTTCAGTTCTCATATGTTTTGTGTAAGGTGACACTCTTTAAGACATTGAATACTTGATGTCACATAGGTGACCAAATTTTTGTGTTGAATGTATTATATCTGCTTTTTCTAACAATGTCAGCTGGCCTGTGAAGATTGCAACAACCTTATTGTGTATGTTTTTTTAATTTTAAAATCCTTTTTTAAGGTTCTGTTCACTGAACATAATTATTGTTTCTGAAGGTTGTGTGTAATTTGTAATGTGTATATTTGAGTGTTAAAAATGATGAAAGTATAAATGTGGCTTTAAATTTGAAATTAGTACTACAGCTTCCCTTCTGAGGCCTCTTTGGTGTCTCATGGGTTTGAGTAGGAGGAGAATGCTGTTGTATGCTTGTAGTTTGTCTACCAGTTCAAACATCATGTGAACTGAAATTATTGCTTTGCTATGACAAAATATGGCCATACATCATTAAAGACAGTGTGTTTAGCTGTAGGGAGTTATGCTGTGAATTTGTCTCAGAATTGTTGGGTCAGCTGTCCAAATCCCATTCAATATAAATGGGAGAGCACCATCTCTGGAATTCTGCCTCTTTTGCTTGACCTTATCTCATTCAAGTCAGTAGAAAAGCCACTGCTCCATAACACATTTTCTGTTGACTGAGCTGGGATTGTCCATTAAATCAAGACTTGTGTTTGGATCTCTGAGAAAACAGAGCCTCAATGTACAATGTACAGTTGCAAAAGTAATAGAGTTTCTGCCAATAATGTTGCCTTCATCAGAAGGAATTTTTGAGCTAAGAAGTTCCAGGTTTCATGTTAGGTTATCTATATTTATTTATATTTTTAATAGAATAACTTAGGTTGGAAGGGACCTCTGGTCATCACCTGTTAGCTGGGTAGTGCACTGCAGTAATAAATGCTTTTATCAGCAAGCAGATAGCAAGATGGCGTGATTTACATCAAACTACAGTGCTTCAACAAGGCAACGTTTTTTGTGAACATCCAGACTCTAGTGCTATTTTGGAGGGTCTGTTCTGGAGAAAACATTTTTAAATTAGTTTCAAAACGATTGAGAGAAAGGATTTATGTACTTTGGTAAAATTACTGGAGGATAGTTGGCTAAATAACCGTCACTTTTGTTATTTTATGTTATTTTCTTGTAAATTATTTTTTGTATATTATTCTCTCTTTAGGATATGGTTGTACAAGCTCTCAGACAAACTAACAACCGTAGTATAGAAGCTGCCATTGAATTTATAAGTAAAATGAGCTACCAGGATCCTCGTCGGGAGCAGATGGTTGCAGCAGCAGCACGACCTGTAAATGCAGGTATGAAACCCCCAGGTAGGTGTATCCGTGGTGACTCAGCAACTCACTGAGGGTATTCTTAGAGGTGAAAAAAGTAACAGTACATTTTGCCTTCATGTGCTCACAGTAGAACAGAGATGCTGAGATGCAGGTTTTTTTGCTTTTAAAGATAGCATTTTAAGCGTCTAATATAATTCTTCTGAAAGATGAGTCCATTTGACATTAATTTCTTAAGCATCGTTTCTAACTGCCTGGTTTTGTTACTGTGTGTAAACATTTTTTACAAGGAATGCCATTCGGTTCTCATTTTGGTAATTTTTGTCCCTCGCTGGTGTGGTGCCTGTATTTTGTTCTCGGTGTCAGGTGCCATTTAGAAATCAGTGCTGAGCATTGAATTCTTACTTTAATTTTTTGTCTCTCTTCACACACACTCCCACACGACAGCACTCTGTGTGTGTATTTTTGTGTATATATGTGTGTTTGTGTGTATTTATATATCATGCGACTACAGTATTTGTATTTTAGGATGTTCTGTTTCGGGATCCCTGTCTGCTTAATTTCCCACTTGGTTCCAGGTTTTGTTTGTGTAGTTTTTTAAGGCAGGCCTCCTGTTCTTCGAGACATTAGAGGACAGACTATATATTTACTAGCAGAGTCAGAATTTTACCACTTGCTATTATTGTGTTCTTGACAGATGCAAGCACATTTTTAACACATCTTGACGCCTTCTTTTTAGTACATACACCCAAACAAAGTGTAACTTTCAACTGCTAGCACTGGAGCTAGATTTTAAATAACAATATAGGTATGAGGAAAATTAGTCAGGAGTAGGAACAACAGCCTTATTTTCATTTAGTCTATTAAGCAGGGTTAGTTGGTGCTTGTATGAAGCTCCTAGGTAAATGCCACCATTTAGACATAATTTTCATTGTTACTTACACAGATATAGTAATGAGCACATTCTTAGGATAAGAGTGACTTTCACAGTTAGAGTACTGCAAGTGTTTACACATATCTTAGTGTTAACATTGTAAAATCCACAATAAGACTGTACAATCAGTTCCTTGTATATTGTTTTGTTTATATGATGCAAAATAACATCTTCAAAGTAAAGGTATAGTAGAGTTTTGCTCTGTAAGTTTTGCTTTCATACAGTTTTAATTCTTGCAATTCTCTATCTGCATCACTTTCACTCAGAAAGATATCACTTTTAATATTAGAATATTTAGTGAAATTTTGCATGCAGGGAATGTAACAAGTCTGGATGATCTATATGCATGCAAGGGTGCAAGCAGGCTGCTTCATTTTACAGCACTCAGTTCAATTTTAATTTAAGAACAGTAAGTGTTTTGCAAGTGTTAACTGGAAGGGATAGCAAGATAACTAGATACATTTTTCCATGCTATTACTGTTTTTCATGTTTGTACTGAACTTTCTTCTGAAAGTTTCTTGTAGGCATGATTAAAAATACATTGTGTGCCTAATAGTTTTGCACGTTACTCTTTTTTCAGTTAAATTTTGCATTTTTACTAAAGCAAAATGCCATTTCAGAAGAGTGATTTCTAAAAACTGTGGTATTACAGTTTCAATGCATGGGGGTTTTTTTTGCCCTTATATGTGTACTGAGCTTATTGCCGTGGCTTGCTTTGTATTACTAGATGAAGTTTTCCTGTGTAGTACAGTGGATTATATTGTGTCAGAGAATTCAAGTCCTGTTTCTGTAGTAATCGATGCAGAAAAACAAAATATTCAAAGCAGTAAATAGGAAGAATTTCTGATAATGTAAATGCTGTGTTTTCTTCTCCTGGAAGCAGGGGCTGTGCAGCAGTCAGTGAACCGCAAGCAGAGCTGGAAGGGTTCGAAGGAGTCCCTGGTCCCTCAGCGGCACGGCCCCTCCCTGGGAGACGCTGTCGTTTATCGCTCCGAAAGCCCCAGCGCCCAGCCTGATGTGGGGAGGCCTTTATCCGGATCTGGCATTGCGGCATTTGCTCAGGCTCATCCTGGCAATGGACAAAGAGTGAATCCCCCGCCCCTACCACAGATAAGGAGTGTCACTCCTCCTCCTCCACCTCCTCGGGGGCAGACACCCCCTCCAAGGGGAACGACCCCTCCACCTCCTTCCTGGGAGCCAACTTCTCAAACAAAGCGGTACTCTGGGAATATGGAATACGTGATCTCCCGTATTTCTCCGGTGCCACCGGGAGCATGGCAGGATGGTTATCCACCTCCACCTATGAATCCACCACCTATGAATTCATCCACGCAGGGTCAGAGAGGCATGAGCGCGGTCCCCATTGGCAGGCAACCAATAATCATGCAGAGTTCTGCCAACAGCAAATTTAGTTTTCCCTCAGGAAGATCTGGAATGCAAAATGGCAATTGTCAGGCAGAATTCATAGTTCACCAGAATGTGGTGCCTGGGAATTCGGTGAGTCGCCAGCCACCCCCGTACCCGCTGAATCCAACTAACAGGCAGAGTCCCACAGCTCTACAGATGCAGGCCGGAGGATCTGCTCCTCCTTCAGCATACACCAATGGGAATCTTCCTCAGGCAATAATGGTGCCAAACAGAAATAGTCACAACATGGACCTTTACAACACAAATGTGGCCGGAATACCTGCATCCTGGTCGCAGCCTTCCCCTGTGCAGCCGCAGTCGTCGCCTGGCAATGGGCACGACATGTCTGCGTGGCAGCCCAGCGTTCCCGTGCGGTCAAACTCCTTCAACAACCACCACGGCAGCAGGCAGAGCCACTCCGGCAGCTCCCAGCCCTCGGCCACCACGGTGACAGCCATAACGCCGGCCCCCATTCAGCAGCCCGTCAAAAGCATGCGAGTGTTGAAGCCGGAGCTGCAGACCGCCTTGGCACCCACCCACCCCTCCTGGCTGCCACAGCCTGTGCAGACTGTTCAGAGCATTCCCTTCTCCGACAGTCCCTCTACAAATATGGCTGTCATGTCTCCTGTTGCCGAGGCTCCAAACTACCAGGGTCCCCCACCGCCTTACCCAAAGCACTTGTTACATCAGAACCCTTCTGTCAATCTCTATGAGGCGGGACCCAAGCTCAGCAAGGAGGAGCCACCTCTTTTATCCAGGGAGGATGAGAACGAAAAGAATTATGAATGTGTCGATTCAACAGATAAAGAAAAGAAACAGATTACAACGTCGCCTGTTCCTGTTAGAAAGAACAAGAAAGATGAAGAAAGAAGAGAGTCTCGCATTCAGAGTTATTCCCCTCAAGCCTTCAAATTTTTCATGGAGCAGCACGTGGAGAATATACTCAAGTCACACCAGCAGCGTTTGCATCGGAAGAAACAGCTAGAGAATGAAATGATGCGGGTAAACTCTTCCTTCTTTCTAAAGCCATGACTAGAGCTGTTCCTCTATTAATTTTAAGAGATATGTCTTAATTGTAGAATTAAGTAGTACAGATAAGTAGAACAGTGGTATTGAAGTGGTATTGAAGTCTATTTTTAATCTTTATATTTGTGATGTGGTGAGTTCTTAATTGTTTTATGTATTTAATGTGCTTCTTAGAAATTAGTTTTTAAGTAAGTTTTTTGCCTGTCTAAATCTAATTCGCGTGGCCTAGGTACAGTAAGGCAGCAGAAGCAAAATAATTGTTGTACGAACTAAGATGTAACTATATGGCTCATAGCTTTTTGTTATGGGTTCTATTTAATCCTGACTTGTGAGTTATGTGCAATATTTTAATGATTTTATTTTATTGTAATGAATTCTATTATTTTAAACTAGGCACTGCAGGTGCAAGCATAGTGGGGTCAAGTTGTAGTCTGGTTAGTGCACTTCAGTAGTCACCCAAACAGGGATGTTTTTTACATTCTGCAGTTTGTTTCCAGTAATGATAGCTTTTTTAAGCTCAAATTAAAAAAAAATATTAAAAGCTAGTTGGGTTTCTTTTAGAATCAAAAAGACTTTGTATCTTTTGCCCAATTATTTTATAATCTATATTGTAAATGTATCTGTTTAAACAAGGGTGATTGAATGGGATAATTAAAAACCAGGCATCAACAAATACACGTGAGATCAACTTTTTTGTGCCTGCATGGAGTCCGTAGTATTTCATTGTTCTAAAAGGGTAAAAACTGGGGCTGACATAAACATATGTCATTTCAAAAGAGAAAATACTGAGTAGTGAAACTAAGATTTGCAGAAAGGTAACATTGAGATGTGTCACATATATATATTTCTTAACAATTTTAGTTGAGCTTTGGGCATAAGCATGATATACCTTTTAATCTTTTCTATAAGAATATGTATTTAGCTGACTCCAATTTCTTGACATGCTGTATTTTAAATCTGTGTTTTCTTACTCTTTGAAAATTCTTACTGTAAGCTGTAGTCTTTTGTAAGTGTTTGCTTAATCACAAATGTGTAAATGTTAGCAAGATTTCATCCTGGAACTCTTACTAGATCTTTATTCTTAGTCTTCTCTCTCTCCTTTTTCACTTCACTAACAGCTGATTTAAACTGTTAAGGTGTGGGAAGCTTTCCTGAACTCTGTAGCCTTCATCCCTGTGTAGACAAGTAAGATTCTGAAGCAACAGTGTTTCTTAAGAATAGCATGATCCCTTTTTAGGGGGCTTTGCATGTAATCTTGCATCAAAATTAAGCATGAATTTATTTTGGCTATTTTTGAGTACTTAAATGTAAGATGATAATTACTGTTGATTTGCAAACTTCACTTTCCCTTCTTACTGTGTTGTGTTCTGTAGTATCTCAGAATAAGTATTATTTATATGAAAGCACTGATATAACTTTTCTTGATATTTTTCCTGTGCATTTAAAGCACCTTAGTAGGAGTATTTTCTTACGTGAAATACAATTTATAATATTTCTGCTAGATTTAAAACTGGGATTACAGGCTGGAGGGTGGAAAATGGGGTATTAGGCTGCAGCAGACCTCTCCTTTTTCAAAAGCATACAGGAGAGGAATCCCACAACTATAAAGTGTATTTTGGGTCTTCATGAGAAGGATAAAGGGAAACTAGCTCATTATATATTTTCAGAAAGTGTTAAGAAGAATAAGCAAGTATTGAAACCCTTCTTTTCTCCCCTCTGAATTTTGAAAGAAAAAGCCCCAGAATGCATCCCTGTGAATGTAGCTACTTTCACAGGCTGCTGTAATGCTAACATATGTGACATATTTCTATGCTATCAAGTTTCCTAGGAGTGGAGTGGTCTCAAAAATGTTTGATTTAGATGTGTGAGTTTGGCCAAGAGCTATAATAGGTGTCTTTTCTGCAAAGAGAAATTTAAGCCATGCTTTAAGGCATAGCAAGATGAGAAGGGAGCAAGATCAGAGAAAATTGTGTGATGATAGAGAGCAATTCAGGAAACTCTGGTGTCTGGCATTTTCTGGAAATAGTTGGAGATATATGTGCAGAAGAGTTTGTGCAACTGAAAGAGTTGGTTAATTTTTGGTAAATGCTGAAGCTGAGGAGAGTTCTAGGGAAAATACAGCAATTCTGATAGAAAGTTTGTAATTAACATTTGGTTTAGTAGATGACAGAGAAAAGTGAAGGTGAGTTGAGGGAAGAGATGACAAATTGCAGTACTTGGGCTAGTCTTTTACAATAAACTGTTAGGATGCAAGAGCTACAGAGCAGGTAGAAGAAACCAAAGGTACAAGGATTTTAGAGACTCTGATTTATATATCTTGCAGTGATTAAGCACTGTATTGAGTCTCACTCCTAGGAGTTTGTTGCCATCCACTTTTTATTCTTTTCAAGTTTTGTAAATGATCAGTGGAGTTCAGTTTGTATCAAGTGGGTCTGTACTGAGGCAGACTTTAGGGTTCAGATGGACCTTTAGAAGGTGACCCACTGTTGTCTGAACTTTAACAGGCTCAAGTCTTCAGTTGTCTTCTTCACATTTGTTAGTCTTTAAAAAATCCCTTCTTCTGTGTTGAAGCATGCCTTAAGCCTGTTTGTTCATAGAAAACTTAAGATGTTTCTGTCCTGGAAGACAGTACCCAGATATTCCCCCAGCAGGACAATTTTTTGATTCAAAATATGCAGTTGAACCCACACCAGTCTTGGAACCACTGCCAGCCAATCCTGACTACTGCCTGTGTGATGTAGACAAAAAATTTTGTCTCAAATTTGAGACAGCCTTCCCCACTTAAATCTTACTGAACTTGTATTCCTTGTGAAGCTTGTTTGAGTAGACAAGCATTTTGTTGTCATTTTCCTAATGGCATCTCCCCTGGATTCATTTTTGCTATGATACCCCTAAGAAATTTTTTGTGTTCTAACAATATTTTCTTTAATAGGTGACATAGTAACTTTTGAAACCATTTTTAAGCTACTGAATGATACCTGATGGATCTTTTCTCTCACCTTTTTTCTCAGTCACATTTATTTTTTGTTTCAAGTTTTGTTGTGAGTCAGGCAAAGCCAAAGTCATCTATTAACATACAGTTTATACAGGCCAAGCCTCACTACTTAATCCTAATGACTAAGGTCCTGAGTACTGTAATGCAGACAGTATCTCAAATATTTGAAGCATTAAGGAGATGGAAGCAGCAGGATTTGTTATCAAGGATCGATAAAAGGTGACAATAAGAAATTAAAGCTTTTAGAATAGTGCTTGAGTGCAGTTGTGATGTTTGCAGGGATTCAGTGTGGCCATGTTTGAGTTTATGGTCAAGATGTCCATGAAAAAATAAGGAAATGTGCTATAGGCTGAACTTGGAAATCATTGCTGTGGAATGGTGATTTCAAGCCAGGTAGGCAGATAAAATAATTGAGATGCTATGAGAAAGGTAGCATATAAAAATTTGAAAATGCTGTCAGAAAGCAAAAGAAGGAATGAGCATCAAGCTATGTGGCAATAGTGTCAGAGAGAAGTGTATAAAAAATTGAAGACAGATTCTATTCACATTAAAGCAAAAAAGAAGGGTTATTCTGATTCTAGGCCCTGAAATTTGCCAAGAAAAATGGCACCAAAATGGAATGAGACTCTAAGGGAATTGAACCCAGCAAAAATACACCAGGAGGCATCCAGCTGGAATACAATGAGAATGATCAATGTGGTTCTTGTAGATAAGGGTTTCCACGCTGTAGGTGATGAGTTGTGTGTGGCCTGTGAGTGTTTCAGCTGTCAGCATGTTGGGGTGTTGGCTGGAACACCAGGGATGTTCAGTCAAGATAGGGATACGTGCACAGATGGGAGCCAAGAAAAGATACTGTGGGGAGGAGCGAGCCACATCAAAAGAAAGTATTCTACTCAGCTAGTTGCTATGTGGAGTGGAGAGTGAGAGTGAGTGAAGTCCTGTTAGAAAGGGGTGGGTTATGTGATAAGAGGGAATATCAGATCCAGAGGCACGAGTTTGGTGTGGGCAGACAGTAGGAAGCAGTGCCATGTAGATCTGGTTTGTGTAGTTACACGTGGAAGCGTGAGAGTGAGAGAGTTGCATGCTCCCTCCTGCAATTGAAACTCTGCAGCATGGTCAGGAAGTTCAGTGTCTTCTGCTGTAGCTAGTCTGCCTTTCCCATGGCAGCTCCTTACCCTCAGCAGCTTAGAGCTCCTAGGCACGTCTTGGCTTCCTTTATCTCTGTACAGAGAATCAGGGAGGCAGTTGATGCACACTGTTACTCAGATAATACTATTTGCAGTGGATTCTAGGCATTAAAATTATTGTATCTTGCACTTGTGGGAAGCAAAGGGGAGAGAGGGGGGGTGTTTTTTGCATAGGTGGGTTTGCAAAGCCTTGTTTGGGCTCTGAAAAGATGCCCCTGGTACTTCCGTTGAATTTCCAGCAGTCATTTGCCAGTCGGGTTTTTTTTTCGAGTGTGACAGGTTTATTCCCCTCCTTTCTTTCCTCCCCTCCAACCCCCAAGTCTGTAACAGTCTGTAGTTTGTAAATTGCCCTTTCTCAAGAATGTACTCCCTTCTCAAGACCGTCCTGGTGCATGGCACCTCGTGCATTTTGCTGTTGAAAACAATCACATTTTGTTTTTTTATCACTCCTTTACATAGAATCCTGGTGTGTAAATTAAAACCAAACCCCTTTAAGTATTATTTTCTGTGCTGTATGTAAGTATTTGGTTTGCTTTGCCTAAGGCTTGTAATTAATCATGAGAAGATCACCAAGAATTAAGAGTACTGTTCACTCTTCAGTTTTAACTCTGTTTGCTGCACAGGTTGGATTGTCACCAGAAGCCCGGGATCAAATGAGGAAAATGTTGTGCCAGAAGGAGTCAAATTACATTCGGCTAAGAAGAGCTAAAATGGACAAGTCAATGTTTGTAAAAATTAAAACCCTGGGAGTTGGTGCATTTGGAGAAGTTTGCCTAGCAAGAAAAGTGGATACTAATGCTTTATATGCAACAAAGACTCTGAGGAAAAAGGATGTTTTGCTTAGAAATCAAGTTGCTCACGTTAAAGCTGAGCGGGATATCCTTGCAGAAGCTGATAATGAATGGGTGGTTCGCCTGTACTATTCATTCCAAGATAAGGATAATTTGTACTTTGTAATGGACTACATTCCAGGAGGTGATATGATGAGTCTCCTAATTAGAATGGGTGTCTTTCCAGAAAATCTGGCACGGTTCTACACAGCAGAACTGACCTGCGCAGTTGAGAGCGTTCATAAAATGGGCTTCATCCACAGAGATATTAAACCTGACAATATCTTGATAGACCGTGATGGTCACATCAAACTGACTGACTTCGGGCTCTGTACAGGTTTCCGATGGACCCACGACTCCAAATACTACCAGAGCGGTAAGAGAAATACCAAATACAGGTGTTCTTTACAAGGAATTAAATGATAAATGAGTAGAAAGATGATTGTGCTGTTTCCTTTATGAGATGGTTTAAAAATCCTACTTGATTACTTAAAAGAACAGCTAAAGAAAAAGAGCAAAAGTCACAGTTCTGAGAGTGGTAAAATACAGATTTTGAGATAACCTGGATTTAATTTTCAAAATTAAAAACACATCTTCAAAAACAGTTTTTAAATTACTTTTGACTAGTTTTTAACAAAATACCGTGTATCTTAGGCCAGACTGTTACACAGTCTCTGGTGAGAAGAAAAAGATTTAAAATCTGATTTCATTTTTTGATTATTTAAATATTGGGGGTATGATGCTTACATAAGAGCAAGAACAGTACACACCCTGTACCCCCAGTGTGGGTATGTTAAGAAAAAACTGAGAAACTGGCGAGATTGGTGTTGTCTTGTAGTTATGTCAAAAATCAGCTTAAAAACCCTGTGTCCTCAAAGGTTGGTGTTTTATATCATAAACGTAAAGTCAACATCCTAATGTTGATGACTGTTGTAACTTCCAAGTTGAGCGTTCAAACTGATTCTGTCTCGTAGCAGGGAATGTTAAGGGATAGAGAAGGTTTCTTGTCAGATAAGAGCTAAAATAACGGTCCCCAATTGTGCCGTCCCTCCCGCTCGGGGCAGGCGAGCACGCGCGCCAGGACAGCATGGACTTCAGCAGCGAGTGGGGCGACGCGGCCAACTGCCGGTGCGGGGAGCGCCTGAAGCCGCTGGAGCGCCGGGCGGCGCGGCAGCACCAGCGCTGCCTGGCACATTCCCTCGTGGGCACGCCCAACTACATCGCCCCAGAAGTGCTGCTACGGACAGGTAAGGGATGCGGTGCTGTGCTGCAGTCCCACTGCAGGGCACCTGATGTTCAGCTGTCCTGCTTCACCTTTCTTACGCTGCCACTTCTCCCAAGTATGTAGCATTTAAAAAAAAAAATAGTTGTTAATGTGGAAATCTTAAGTATTGAGTAGAATTCTCCTGTGAACTTTTTTATTCTTAGAAATTCAAGATTAAAATCATACAAAGGCTTGACGACCTTATTTGAATTTTATTTCAGGTTACACACAGTTGTGTGACTGGTGGAGTGTTGGAGTGATTCTCTTTGAGATGCTGGTGGGGCAGCCTCCTTTCCTGGCACAAACACCACTGGAAACACAAATGAAGGTAACTTTAAACGTCTGGGAATAACAGTCTGAAAAACCAAGCTTGAAATTTACAGTCTTTCTAATTCGTAATGGAAACAAAGGTGATGTTTGAGAGTGCTGCCTATCCAAGCACGTTATAAACTAGGGACGTTTTAAACTTTGTTACTGTGGAAGTGCACTTAATTTATAAAGGGACTTTTAGGCTCACATATCTTTTATCTGTTCATGCAGTAATTGTGCCAGCTAAAAATGACATGTCAGATCTCATCCGATCCCTTTCGCTTTTTGTATCTGTGCCAGTTACTGTTTCCACTTTCTTTCCTTTTCGTCTTCTCTTCCAGTATCTTTTTCCACCACTTGGCTTCCATGCCTGCTTACCTGCAGAGGATTTCCTTTGGTGATGTACCTGCAGGTGCTTAGCATGGGAAGGTGGAGGAGCAGCAGATGATTGCCTGCTCAGGCTTAATGACAGCTCAGAGCCATTGGTCCTTCCTTCCTGAGCACCTGCTGGTTTAGAGAAAGCAACAGGGCAGTCTTCTGCATTTTTGCAAAACTGCATTCAAATGTAGTGCAGTATTGATTTTTGTTTTTAACTTGAAATCTGTTAATCTTTACAGTGCCTCATATAACACAAAATTCATCTTCCTCACCTTTTTAAGATTGCAAGCCACGTGCCTAATCTCAAGTTCCAGGTGCTGGATTTTATGGTATTTTTGTTGGCTTATGGCAGGGATATTCTGTGCCAGACTCTGGTTCAGATTTGGAACATGAATAAACTTCACCTGGATTTTTCCAGATTTCCAGGCAAAATGTTCCTTGTGTTTCTGGAAGAGCAGCTTCATGCTTTCCCCTCTACTGTGAAAAACCTTAGACATAATGAATTATTTCTTTGTGGTCATTTGTTTTGTTGTTTTAATGTGGTTTTTTTTCTTTTTATGAAATTATGAATAAATAGCACATCTCTTTGCTTTTAAGGTTATCAACTGGCAAACTGCACTTCATATTCCACCTCAGGCTAAATTGACTCCAGAGGCCTCTGACCTTATTATAAAACTCTGCCGAGGGCCAGAAGATCGTTTAGGCAAGAACGGCGCCGATGAAATCAAAGCTCATCCATTTTTCAAAAGCATTGATTTTTCAAGCGATCTCCGGCGACAGTCTGCTTTCTACATTCCCAAAATTGCTCATCCTACAGACACGTCCAACTTTGATCCAGTTGATCCAGATAAACTGTGGAGTGATGATGATAAGGAGGGGAACAGAAATGATACCCTTAATGGGTGGTACAAAAATGGAAAACATCCTGAACATGCTTTTTATGAGTTCACCTTCCGAAGGTTTTTTGATGACAATGGCTACCCATACAACAATCCAAAGCCCATTGAGTATGAGTATGGCAGTTCCCAGAACTCAGAACAGCAGTCAGATGATGATGATGATGATGAACAGACAGGTAGAGGAGTTCAGAGTCGTGATCTGGTTTATGTTTAGTAGTGGAATACAGGTCAAAAATGAAATAATCAATTTTGCAGATATAGCTTTTGAAAATTCTTTCAAGAGAATTGAAAGAAGATTGCTGGGTAAATACATGCACGCTTCTTTTCAAACACTAAAAAATTATGTCTTCACTTTCCCTCTCTGTACATTTTGTTTCCCCAAAATACAGGGAAATCCTTCTCAAACATTAATTTATTCCAGTGATGTTAATTGTTTAATTTAGATGAGATTTGATGTTAGGTGAAAAAAAATCTCACTTGAATTTTGTTACTGGTTCTCTGTACTCTAAGTACTCAAAATAGGAAATAGTGATTTTTTTTTCCCCCCCCCTAAGATGATGCCTGGTATCTATTTGTACATATATTGAATAATTTTAGAGAACAAATCTCTGCTTCAGAATTTTTAATCACAGGTTTTCCATGTGTTGACCAAATATAAAACATACTTTACACTAATAAAGCTCTCTGAAACATTCCTGAAGAGAAAAAAAGGCTGCTGTACCCTCACTTCTCACTATATGTAGCCTTAGTATTCACAGTGTTGGAAAAACAACCATCTATCTGGTGAAATATTTCCAGGCTGCTGTGGGAGTGAACTAGTTCTCAGCTTTGAAACAAGAAGGTGTCAGTCTTGGCTATAGTATGATTGTAAGATGATAAAACATTAGAACTAGTATTTTATTAAATAGTAATTGGATTTGATATTTGTAACACTGTAGAATGTGATTGGTATTCTCAAAGCAGGACTGCTCACTCAGAAACAACCTGATTGTCTCCTGTCATCAGTTCTTCTATAGATAGGAGGAAAAGAAGCTTTAGAAAAAACACTTTTTGAAATCTAGTTAAATTTTCTGACTACAACCAAACTGTAAAGTGTGTACAGTTCTGCTTTAGTTGGAAGTTTTAGTTTGAAAAATAAATTTTAGAATAGTGTTTTTATTATAAATTTGAGATAGTAATGGGAAAATATTATAAATTATGACTTTTGAGACTTGTGGGGACCTGTTTCCCTTGGCTGGGACAGTTTTCCTCCTGGTTACACAGACAGGAGCAGGGCTGTGGATGGGTCTGTCTAAGCCATCAGTGCAGTTGCAATGCTCTGTCTTTCACAGCCTAGTTCAGAACAGAATTAGGAACTTACAGCTGTGCCTGCTGCCTTCTTCATTACTGTTTCCATAACTTCCAGCAGCAGATGATCAGGTATCCCCCAGGGTCTCCTGGTGGGAGGGTACTGAGCCTGTTGAGGTTACAGGGAGCAGGGATGGGAGCATCACTAAGCAGCTTCACTGAGACAAGACCAGGAGTTAGATTGAGAGGCAGAAAGAATTATGTGTTTGTCTCCATCCTTCTTTTTCTTACAATTAGTGGTAAAGAAAATGCACTATTTTTAGTAAACTTCATGTCTTTTGAAACATTTATCCTTCCTTGGAATTGAATTCCAATGGATAGTCTAATAACATGCATGTAAGCATTACTGCTTTCTTAAATTATTATTTGTGCCATTGCACTGGCATTGCAACTGTCTAAACATCGAGAAATTGATGTTCATAGCCCTTTTTGTAGCAAACACCAGTTACTAGTTTACTTTTCTCACCAAGCTGGTTGGTTTGCTTACAGCCACTTGTTCTTTTTCTGTGCTCCAGTCCAGTGTCTCTCTTTGTGCCAGTGCAACTGTCTATAGTACTGTCCTAAATACTGGATCACTGGAAAAAGTGCTTGTTGTTTAGCATTTGGAGTTTCCTTTCTTGTAAGTGTGGGCATTTGAGTGATCCAGTTTCTAGTGTGGTCCAAAAATTATTTATATTGCCGTAACTGAGGAACTGCAGCAGGTTGGCAGTGGGGAAACTTCTTAAACATATTTAGTCACAGAAGAAAACATTTGTGGAAGTTCACCCCTCTACTGTGAAGTGCTTATAATGGTTAGAAGATGGTTATGGGAAGTTGTTTTCTCAAACAGGTAGTTAGTTGCTTTCTATAATGAAAATGAGTTTGCAGCTTAATAAAACAATTCATGTTCTGTCTGTCTTTTCCACAGCTGTTGAAATAAAGTAGATTTTGAGATTATTCAAACTTCATTTAGCTTAAATATTATAAAATGGCTGCAGTGCATAACTACTCCATTTTATATATTATGTAAAAAAGATTGCTTTTCGTGTAAATAAACTTTAAAGATTATCCTCCTTCATAGTAAGTATCCCAGTAAAACTGGCCTACTTGTCTTGGAGTAAAGTATAATATATTACTGGTTAAAGGTAATTTAATCAAGCCTGCCTCACCATTTGTGAAGTGTGCAGAGAAAATAACGTCAGTTCATTAAATTGACTCTTAAAATTGCCTTTTCATCTGAGTATATTTCTCCTCTGCCTGCACTGTACTATGGTGTTTTCCTGTTTAGTACTATTAATGGTCTTTAGCCAAGTTAAAAATAAATTTTTAAGAAAGGATAAAAAGTGCCCTGTAAAGGCACCATTGTTCTAAAAAGCAAAACCAATTACTTTTCTTAAAAGAAACGATTGATTCTTTTAATATTTGCAAGTACTGAAATATTACATACTATTTTGGCTTTTTTAAACAAATACAGGAAGAGCTCAGATCTTTAGAATTTGGTAGATGCTTCTGGCATTTCCTAGTATCATGTGTTAGAAGTTGTAATATACCTTGTTTGAATTTTGCCACCTATATGCTGCAGTATTATGTATCTCCTCGCAAAAAAATCAATTTGTTACAGTCCCAGTTCTCCTCTGAGAAAGTTAGTTACACATAAATGTTGTCACAACTCTCCAGCACACTCTGCCTTACCCGTGTTTTGAAACTTGATGTTTCATACATAGATTCAGAGTCTATTGAGATTCTTCATAGCTGCTGCTTAAAACATGGGTGTTTCACTGGTGACCTATGATGGGGATTGGTTTGTACAGACAGTGGAGAAGAGAGGCTCCTAGCCAGCAGCTGTGGAATTCTGCAGTAAGTTTTAGTTCAGGTTACTTTCACTTGTAAAGCATGAAAACAAGTTTCTCTTTTATGTGTCCTTGTATACATATTAATTGTATTTATAAAATGTTCTATAATCCTATAACTGTACTGTAAATACTATTTGATATTCAGTGCCATTCTATCTTTGGGCAGGCCCTCTTGCTGTATCTTTTCTATCCTCAATTTGTAATAGAATCTATAGAATATATGGCTAGAAAGTCTCTTTGAGACTGGCGTATCTTCTGCGGTTGCAAAGTTGTGAGTGGGAATGATTTATTTAGACTCCTTTCAATATTATCCAGCTGATAGGCAGTGCAGTGGGTGGGTTCTTAGATGATGCTGCTGTCACTGAAGATACTATTAGTCTTTTGTTTCAGATGTCATCGGTGTTTCAGATCAGACCTTGAAATCTGTTTGCTTTATTTCAGCCAAAGCAAAAAGATAAAAAATTGGGTCAATGTTGTAGTAAAATGTTTAAATGCCTTAAGATGCTCACGATAAAGGCACTATTCAAGTTTACTGATTTATATATATCTATATAGATATATATAGGCATCTTCAATGTGTGTATATGTATATATATAATGTCTTTTTTGTATTATAAGACTGTCAGTTCTTTTGGATTCTCTGATTAAATATATAGACCACCCCACAATTCTGCTTAAGCAGATTGTTCATTTATTCTGTGCATAGTTAGTAAACTTAACAATCTTGCATTGTCTCATGGCCATAGTAAGTTATTCACTGGTCTTCCGAGCATTCTTTACTTGTGTCGGTCATGACGTGGGCATCCCCTTTTGCCAGGTCCCTGCATCCCTGCAGTCCAGCTCCATGTGTGGCATATGATCTCTGAATGTTCTCTAGTAAAGTTGAGTCTTAGAGGTTACAGGGTGGTGGCTTGGACCATAATCTCCAAGTCCCCTGATGTTCATATGAAAAGAATGTGCATCTTTTCTGTTGACTTTTCCAGTAGGTACACTGGAGCATCCATCCTCTTTGTCCAGGAGTGCCAGGCTTGCAGTCTGTCAGTGCCCCGTAGCTGAGGAGTGGAGGCTGCCTTGCCCCTCCTGACTGACCACACCGCGTGTGTGTTTGAGCTGGGGGACGGGATGTGGGTGGGTGGGTGGTTGCACTGACACCTTCTTAACAGTTACTTCAGAATAAGAGAGAGAATTCCAACACTTGTGAACAGCCTAACTGAATTATTGACTGCTGGTGGTCAGTGACATTCCTGAGTTTTACGAACTGTTTCTGTTTTCTCAGAATCGGTTCCTGCAGTGTAACAGTTGCCGGAGTAATAAACCCCACAATGAATCTATAAAAAGTGAAAATCACATTCTTATTTTGGCTAATCAAATATGAAATGTAAACACTAGTTGCCCACATGCATTTATTTTTCTTTCCTTCTTCACATCCCCCTTCAACAAGTCCCATTTATGCTGCAACAGCTCTTCTGTAACAATAAAATGGCAGAGGTGTAACAGCAGAAATGCTATTGTACTTGGCTGTCACCTCATGTGTAATCTGTTCTCAAAAGTATACAGTTTGATGTTCAAGAGTTCAATTTATTACTGCTCTTTCCATGTCCTCTGCTGCTTCTTTCATCAAAATTTCATGAATTAGTATTATTATTTTTCATTACTTATTATGCATACACTATGTATTATGAAGCTGTACCTTAAGATAATGACAATGTATCACAGCTTTCATCTGTACTTAGTGAGAAAATTGTCTTTGTGAAAATCCCCTTTGTTAAGTGCACATCTCAAAGTGCTAATGCAGAAACCAGTGTGTTACTGCAGAGTCTGTATTTTATCCTCATTCTTCTGTGTTTGGGGAGGAGGTTGTGGAAGTACAGCACCATTTTTTATTCATTAGCCCACCTACAGAGGGGAGAAGGGCAATCCCTCCAGCTCTCATCAAGCAAGTGATATGATACGCTTAAACTTTTAGAAACTCATCAACAGCTTTCTTTGTCTTTATACCTCAAGTAATGTAGGAATGACTGGTTTGGACACTTGTTAAAGGAATAGACTAAAACGGCCAGTTTAAGAATGGGTAAAAAAATACAAGAGCAAGACGAATAAGAATGGATGTGAAATACCGAAAGGACGACATACTGCTGTGCGTGTTTTGAGTTCAGCCTGAAGGACTATCATAAACCTGCTGCATTGGGCCCAACCTTTAGATCCTATTTGTTGCTAAGCAGCTGAGTCTATTTAGACAGGTGACGAAGTATTTATTGCTCCATCAAGGACACTGAAGGGCAGTTTCCTGCTCTTACTCCGCTCCGCAGCAGGTTTTCCTCAGCATCCTCAGATGTGTTTTCTTCCCCCAAAACCATCTGTGAGAGTTTGAAGAGGTGCAGACAAGTCAGGCAAAGATCATGTAGATACAAGTGGTTGCGTGCCATTCACTCGGCGAAACTCACATTTGTGAGTTACGGAGAAGAAACAGCCGAAGGGAGCCCCTCGGCCACCACGGCGGATCTCAGGTGAGCAGAGCGGGGCGGGCGAGCCCGCGCCTGTGACCTTCGAGTGAGGGAGGCAGGGAAACATTCCCGCACAGGCATTGGTGGTTCAGTGGTAGAATTCTCGCCTGCCACGCGGGAGGCCCGGGTTCGATTCCCGGCCAATGCAGCTGCTCTTTTCTTCTTTCTTTGTTTTCCCCCGCTTTTTCTTTCTTTTTTATTTATTTGTTTCCCCCCTCCCTCCCCCGCTTAAAATTTAAAACCGAACTACTCTTCGTTCTGACTAGCAAGGCTCAGACACGGACTCCCTTCCCACCCGGCCGGGCGGGCCTCCTCCCCCCTCTCAGCAGGCTGGA
>VZRZ01000996.1:703427-766156 GCA_013398175.1 Climacteris rufus
CTGCGCCGCTCTGCCCCGCCCGGGGCTGTCGGGGCGGCCGCGGCCGGGAGCGCGGAGCCCCCGGTGTCGCCGCGCCGGGGCTGTGCCCGCACGTGCTCCCGCCCCCGGGAATGGGGCTGCCGGCACTGCCTCAGCCGCGGAGCTCCGGCTCCCACTTCTCCCTTCGCCCTCCACCTGCTTTTTAGGTTCTTTTTGTTTCTTTTCCTTGATGAACTAATGTGCAGTAATCTGCCGTGTTGCAAGTTTTCTCTCCAGACAGAAGCTGCAGGCAACAACTCCAGATACCTGTTCAGCCGCAGACCTCTCTAAATTTTAAGAGAAATTTGCTAATTTAACATTGATCATCGCAAAGAATGCCAGCCCCCATGAAGTGGGGAGTAAGTAGCACGTTTAATGAAGGCTTTTGAAAGGCCACCGGTGTATCTCTACCTAGTGGCTGATTTATTTATTTGGTTTTTTTACACGAACTGCCAGGCGTGTTTATGTTTGTAGCTGCTGGTGGTTCTTCTTTTGCTGCCGTTACTGTTAAATAGAGTGAGTGGATGAGAACCAGTTTGTTTAGTATCCAGTAAGTCTGGCAGCTCTTCTTACCAAGTAATCATCATTTGTCGATACCAAATGTTGCCAGCCGTGGATGTTAGGAGGAAGAGTGTTAAAAGCTGGAAGGGAGCTCCGAGGTGATGGAGGCCATTGTGTCATCAGTAAAAATGGATTCTTGGAAGCTGTTACTTTGGGGTGTTTTTTTCTCATCTGGCTTGCTGAGAGAACTTAGCAAATTTTCATGACTGCTTTGATGTCAGAGCCAGTATAGCAGGCTGAAATAATGGAAACATGTGCGCTCTGCCAAAATTCAGGCTCTGGCTTAGTCCAGGCATTAGGATTGGACTGAAGAACTCATTGGAAGTATTTTCCATGTATGGCTCGTGCTGTTCTTCGAGTCAACAGGTCCCACAGTAATGTATAGACTTCAGTGTTAATCTTCACTTTCAACATCTGCCTAGCAATCTCTTATTTTTTAAAGTTTGGGGGATTTCTTTGTGATACATGATTGACACAGTGTTCGGTAACAGTTTCACAGATTCTAACATGTGACTGTGAGCAGAAATTACTTACAGTCGTTCCTTAGGATGATTTCTTGAAATCCTGGAAAACATGAAGTACTCCCAGTGTTTTCTTGATAAAGGTTGGGCTGTGACCTTTCAAAGAAATTAGAAAAATAAATTTCAAAACCTCATCCTCACAAGTCGTAGGTATCTTGAACTTTTGTTAGTTTCAATCTTTGCTGGTGTTGGCTGTTTATGTACTCTAGAAATATTTTGGTTCCTGGGAGCAAATGAGAAAATGTATTCTGGTACTAGAGATGGGCTCATTTCAGGAAACCTTATGTACTCACAGCTAGTGCAAAGAGTGATTTTTCTTATTGTAAAGCGTGTGTTTGCACACAGTGAAGAATTAAACTTGCAAGACAAAGTGCATAGGTTATTTTCCTTATATCCTGTTCACTGTGAACTTTATGGGCTCTTTACTGTTTCAGTGGCTGTTGGAACATAGATAACTTCACTGGCCATGATTCATGGAAAGGTCATGGCCGATAAGTACAGCCCTGCTGCTTTGACATCCTGTTATGTGATAGCACCAAGTATTTGTAAACACATGTGATATTGCTAAGTATTTGTAAATACTTCAAAAATTATTAAGTAGTGCAGGATTAGTTTTGTGATAGTTTTAATCCCTTTAGCTCTGGTTTAACTCTGGATTTGTGTATACTCACGCCTCTCCTGCATGTCTTACACCCTACTCTGAGCTGCCACAGCATACTGTGACTTTCTGCTGCAAACTTTTATCTGCTTTCAGATTAGAACTCTAACCCTTTTCTTCCCCTTTAGAACAGCTTCAGCATCTTCAGTTACAGGTGCAGCAAGCCCATGGACTCTCATTAGTGTATCAGCTCTGACACTGCCTGGAGTCAAGTGGCAGCAGCAGTGGCATGTCCAGACATAAGCAGAGCCAGCAGCTTTTTCTGTCTCACTTGAACTCAAGAGCCTTGTATTTGGAAGCCACTTCAAGCTCTTCTGCACTTATGAGTCAAGATGAAGCAACAAATTAAATTGGTTTTCTAGTTTAAACTGAATTACTTTGTGTTTTCAATACCACTGATGAAACAGGTAGATTCCAATAGCATTATAAACTTGAGTGAGCACCTTCTTTTTTCTTTTCTTTTTCCCCACATGAGTTGGTAGCTCATTCTGATTACATGTCTGTTTCTACTTTCTGTCCTTACTCTCCCTACCTTTTCTAGCCTGCAAATCTCATTTACTCTTTTATGCTGTGCAGTGCTATCCTTTTGGTCCAAGGCTTCCATACCTTTCTGACTTAGCCTGCCTCTTTACTTTTGGATTTTTTTTTGTTTAATTCTAGCTATTTTCACATTTCCAGATGAAAATTACTCTTACAAGCGTTTTTTTATCCTTTTTTTGGATACATAAACACAGTTGCTGTTCTGTTTGGATGTTCTGTTTGGATTACGCTACAGCATTCAGTGGAAAAAAGGTTATCTATGACTTCTCTCTGTGTTTAAAAGTCTAGTTTGGTTTTAGTAACTTGCTATTACTTGATTTTTAAAGTGTCTATTAGCATCTTGCTCAACTTGTGATTTCAGTAGTGTTAGTCATCAGTTTGAATTCTCAGGACTGGCAAACAGGTGTATCTGGTAGGATGAGCAGGAGTGGAAAAGCTGGCTCCTAAATATAGCAGGGAAAACCTTGGTAATATCTGTGCGATGATCCATACAACAGTTGACAAACATCTTCAGGCTCTTTCTCCTGAGGTTAAAACCAACAAAACTCCCAAGTCAAACTGTGTGTCCAAAGCCTAATTAGCTGGGGATATGTTAGTCTTTGTAGTTGCTGGTCACATTAACTGTATCAGCTTGTAGACATCGTGGCCAGCTCAGCGAGTCTCTGGCCACAGTGAGATTACGTGGTGTGGGTTCTGTGATAGCAGGTTTCCAAGCTCAACCCCACGGGTCTCCTCTGCAGGGATGGGTTGGGCTCTCAGAGGCCTGTCTTCAGCTCCCCTGCTGCCAGAGTTTTGCTGTTTTGGAGTGAAAACTTTGACAGCAGCTCTCTGCTCCAAGGGAAGCTGGGGAGGGACGATGAAGGAAGCCAAAAAGAAGAGGATTTTGGCTCAGGAATGCCTGAGCTGTGTGTATATACATAAAGCTACTTGAGAAGGGGACAGAAAAAGGAGTGAAAGCCTTAAAGTGTTTGATTTGTACTTAGCAGCCCCTCTTTAAAATAGAGAGCTCACATTTTAGCAATAGGTTGGCAGGTGTGTGCAAAGTAAGGCCTCTGAAACCTGTGATAATGTGTCCAAATTCAACCCTGACCTGGTCTTGAAATATATTCAGTCTTAAGTCCGTTTATTGCGCATGTGAATTTAGTGCCTCTTACATTCTTTAAATAGTTGATCCGTATCAAGTATGCTTCATCCCAGGGCTTAGCTGGAATTGCTTGTCTGCAGTTGCTTCTCCCTGGCACTGAGGTACCAAAATGAGAGCTCTCTTGCAGGCGTGTTTATTTGCTGATTTTAATGTTTTCTGTGCCTGGTCAGAAAATTAGGAGGGAAGTGGGGAAATTCTTGGTGTGCAAGAGGCAAGAAAAGTGGAGACAGTGCAGGTCGCTTAGAGAAGAAGGGGATGGGCTGTATAAGAAACTGATAATAACATGGCACAACTGCTCTGTGGACAGTGGCAACTGTAAAAATGAGTACTGCTTCTCCTTACTTCTGCTGTATTTGTATGAATAATACTTCTGTGCTATTCTAACCTAAAAGCACAGATTCTGTTTGTGCTGCGAAGTGGAAGTAGTCACAGTCTATGATGTTTGCTTCAAAAAAAGCAGCAACCACCACCAGTGTAGAAAAGTAGCATAGTTTTAACAATATCTTTAAAAAGTGGGTAGTTACACACTAAACATTTAATTACCTTACCTTTCAGTGATAGCTTGAACAGCCTCAATATTTTTCAAGGGTTTCTTTTCTTAAGTATAAGAATGAAGGTGACAAGGAAGGTGCAGGCAGGGCATGGAAGGTGGATATTTGTTTCAAATAAACATTAAATAAAATTGAAGAATTGTAAAATCAAACTAATGGAAGAATAGCGTTTTTAACAAGACAAAACCAGACTGTTAAAACTTACAAGCATAGAATGTTAAGGCAAAAAAAAAAAATTAACAAAACATAATGCATTACAAAGAAGGGCTTTGATTTATTTCTTGTTGGGTGTTTCTTTTTTTTTTAAGCTACAGGCCAGCACAGTAAAATACTAATTTATCTTACAGTAGAATAAAGAGTGAAGGAGAGTATGCAATTGTTGTTTGCAACAATGCATTTTAATCTGCAGATCTTACATGGACTTTTTAACAGAATCTCCATGGCAAGAAATGAAGCTGTGATGTGAAAAGTTTAATTTCTAGTAATAGGGCATCAATTATCTTTTTATAAGGATGACATTCATTTTAGGCCTTTTTATTCCCTGACCAGTATTTTCCCAGCTTCTATATTTTGATATACCAAATGAGATAATGAGCATATGAAAATAGTTGCAAAAAATTGTTCCACTACTGCGTTGTTCTTTTTTTTTTAATTTCCTTACTATTTCCTATTTTTTTCAGCTTCATGTTGAACATGAGCCTTGTTATGATCATTGAGAATGTGAAGTTGGCCCGTGAATATGCCTTACTGGGAAACTATGACTCTGCAATGGTCTACTACCAGGGAGTTCTTGACCAAATGAATAAGTATCTGTACTCTGTGAGAGACACCTATCTGCAACAGAAATGGCAACAGGTAAATAGCACTTTGCTGGGACATTTTGAGGGAAAAGCATTGAAGTAGCAAAAGTTGCCTATCTTATTCTAAACAAAAATATAAAAATATTTACCCCATTCTCTGATAAACCTGTGCTGTTATGTATAGGCTTCTTTTTAGTTATATAGACTTTTGAAAGTCATCTTTATGACTTCTTTGTCTGTCAGTGACAAAACAGTCAACGGTACACAGCCCTGAGGAGCCCGTGCACTGTCTGCCTTGTCAGCTGCTTGCTGATGAGTGCCCCTGTTATGCTGAAGTTTTTTATTCTGGTATCATTTGGGTCTTATTTTCCCTCAATGTTTGAGTGTGGTTAAGGCCCTTAATAGCGAGTGAGTTGTTACTTTGCCCTTAACACAAACCATCATTTCTTTTCATTGATGTTCAGTCTGTTAGGTTGATACTTTTGATTGATATGTAGTCTATTAGGTTCTGTCATACCTGTTTAATATGCAAAATTTGTCGAAAGTCTCTTTGATGTTAAATCCAAAATCTCTTTGTTTATTCTTTAAATGTGCTGAGGAAGGCAGAAAAACCTCCTTAATATCTGATGTACGTAATTCTTGTTTATTGAAGTAGAATTAGGTAGCTCATTAAACCCTTTGGAATCTATCCAGGTATTACATGGGCTTGAACAGGGGACTGTTACAAACTTATTTCCTATGTTCTTAATCTAACTTTTTTTTTGTTGGTTTTTTTTTTAATCAGGTTTGGCAGGAGATAAGCGTGGAAGCTAAGCACGTGAAAGATATAATGAAAACACTGGAGAGTTTTAAACTGGACAATACTCCATTGAAAGCCTCACAACAAGAATTACCAGCTCATGATGCAGAAGTCTGGTCTTTGCCAGTACCTGCTGAACGTAGGTAAGAGGAAACCTGAAGCCCTAAATTAATATTTATTAGGACAAAGTGTGCTTTGAATTTGGCCTGTTATGGTGTAATTTTTGAACTTAGAAATGTAACACTTGCACCCGCAGCTTGGACACCACTTGTGGTGAAGGAGATGTCATTTTGAGGCAGCCTAATCCAGAATGTTCTGGGGATTTTTTCTTACACAGGCCTGACTAATGTCAAGCTTCTTTCCCCCCACACCTGCACAGAGTTGTCCAAGTTGTTCGGTTTTTGGTTTTTTCAGTTTTGTCTTTGTTGGCATTAATTAGCTGGTTCAGGATGCTGAAGACTTTGTTCTGTGTGTCTAGTGGGTTTTTGTTTGGCTTTATTTTGCAAGCAGCTGTCTGAACTGGTTAACTGGAGGTTCTAACACATGCAGATGGTAGCATGAAGGAGGGAACAGGACTACAGGCAAAGCAGACACAGAACTGTGCATTGTGACAGAAAGTGATATTTACACTGTCAAGTTTTTCTTTGAGGCTTTGAACTTACAAGCATTTTTCACAGACAGCTTCAGTCTTTATGGGTACATTTTCATGTTTTTTGTTTGGGTTGTTTTTTTGTATTTTTAATTGATTTATTTTAAGCCTGCCTTCTGAAAGAAATCAATCTCGTGTGATCACACTGTTTCTGTATATCTCATTTAATAGCTTCAGAATGCTCCTAGCCATAATTATTCAAATGTTATGGAAGGACAGACTCTGCGAGGTAGAACTTTCCTGATGTTTTGAAGGTTTCTTCAAAAAAAGAAGATACACACATTCATGTTTCTAAAAAGGGAAAGTCTGGAGAGAACTATGCCTGTTCCATTTATCTTGCCAGCTGCTGCAGTATTGAATTGTGGCAATATGAAAAAGCCACAGTGAAAACTTGGGCCGTGTTGCATCAATTCCCATCCTGAGATAGCAGAACTCACAAACTGAGGCAGAAATTAGGTGTGGAATCACACTGTTCCTTTACTTTGAGCTTTGGGGTGCAATTCTTAGATGTTCATAAATAAAAGTATATGGTTGGTAGATACTCCATTTGGAGAATGAAGATGTTTCTAACATTTAGGATCTTGCCAACAGCATATTCATGTAGTCCAAGATGCATTTCATCCTGAAGAGATCTGTAGTGTTCTGACAAACTCGCTGCTGTGAGTCAATTAAAGACCATTTCTGTGAAGGTATTGTGTGAAGGATCCTGATACATCTTAAATGATGCATCCAAAACTTCGTTTAGTTTCAGTAAATGCTCTCCAAATCAGAGACTTCTCTTCTGTTCTCTGAAAGTATCCCTGAACCTAAACTTTATTGATAGCTTATTAATGCTGGAATTTTAGAGATGCCCATGGAAAAAGTGTATCTGTAACAGTAATGGACTGTTATGGGAAAGAAACTGGATTTTACAAAAGAAATCCGCGCTACCAATCACAATACTGGTTTATGCATAGGCACTTCTAAAAGTAGTTTAGTTTCCAAAAACTGGAAGCCTAACATACATCTTTCCTTTCAAGGGAAGGGGAAATAAAAGGAAATGAAAGTAAAATTGTCATTTGCAAAAACCTTTACGTTTGCTTGTGTAGAGAAGTGAGGACCATTGTGATAAGGAGAATTTTTGTTTGTTTGTTTATTAACTGTTTCTATGCTGCATATTACTTTTACTGATGAACTATACAAAGCAAGGAGCTTGTTTTAAGCAAACGGGCGCTGAGCTTGTGGCAAAGGGAGTGGATTTTTAGTGACTATCTAAAAATGTCCGTCTTGTTTCTGACATGTGGATATTTATCTTGAGCAAAATGGCTTTTCGGTTTGTAGCCACTTGATTTGGTTGTGTAGTGCTCAGCAGTGACTTTACACTGAGGCTTTTTGCATATGTTACAACTAACTAGACCTTCGCCAGGAGCGCGGAAGCGTCAGTCTGCCCCGTGCAGCGACTGCAGAGCTCACGGCAACCGCGTCAGCGCAGCTGCCAGGGGCTCCCACCGCCCGTCCGCCCGCAATCCCGGCGACAAAGGGAAGGCAGTCCGCGGCCGGGAGAAAAAGGATCAGCAAAACAAAGGCAAAGAGGAAAAGGTAAGCTTGCAAAGAACTTCATGAAGTTGCAGAACGCAGTCTTGCTGTCTTACAAGTCAGTGTATTGTAAAATTGTGTGCTATGAAATGTTTCTTCTCTTCGTGTCAGGGTGCTCATTTCAATCTCACCTTTGCTTTGTGCACAGTGTTGGTTATGGATTAATTAAAAAGAAACAATTGCTCTGGAAGTAGGGATCTGGTAAATGTGTCTCAAGATGGGTGTCAAGGATGTTTCCAAGCTCTTCTTGGGGCTGCCAGGCAATAGGACAAGAGGCAGTGGGCAGAAACTGATGCACAGGAAGTTCCAACTGAACGGGAGGAAGAGCTTCTTTACTGTGCTGTGACTGTGCACTGGAAGAGATTGTCCAGGGAGGCTGTGGAGTCTCCTTCTGGAGATATTGAAATACTGTTTGGATGCTGTCCTGTGCCATGTGCTCTGGGATGACCCTGTATGAGCAAGAGGTTTGGAGCAGATGACCCACTGTGGTCCCTTCCAACCCTGCCCAGTTCTGTGCTTCTGTGACTTGTTTGCTGCAACCTGAATACAGTTGTTTAAAATGGTACCACTGAGTTTCTGAAATTGAGCCTGGTGGATCTCATTCAGATGGGATGTCCTTGTGGCTTAATTGCTTTGAGTATAATTTAGACGAAGATTGACTCACCTTTTCCAAAGCATTTAAAGATTTACTTAATATCCTTAAAGGAGACCTTCTTTTTTTTTTATCTCTAGATTTGGTGTTAGCTCCATACTCTCTTCAGTTTAAAACAAACAAAAACCAAAAGCCGTCATACTTAATGAGAGAGGAATGATCTGTTCTTTGCAATCAGATTGCTTTAGTCTTTGCTTTTTGCTCTGGTCTCCATAAATTTAGCTGATGACCAGGGTAAGAGACAGTACAGAAAAGAGTAGATTCCTAATTTTCCAGGATCCAAAGAAATCAAATACCCAGGCAACAGTAGTTTGTTATTTTCAGCAGCCTTACGTTGTGTCAAGGTGTCATGGCCTATGGAGATAATATAATCCAGAAGGATGGAATTGTTTAGCTATGTAAACCACTACTTTGATTAGGAGCTAAATTAGATTGTCTTTGAGTCATAATCCTCTTTCCATCAGAATATACCCACAGAGAGACAGGATAGGTCTCTTTTTCTATTTTACAGTTGTTCTGTCGTCACCAGTGCTTGCTGTTAAATGTGTAAAAAGTGGGGTATGTCTAGTGCATTTTATTTCCTTTCAGTTGCATGGTCTCTGCCATTTGAGCTCTTTCAAATGTATAACTTCTTTGCCTTGACTCTACTGCAGAGCTGCTTCTCTGCTGTTCATGTCCATGCTTCTGTATCAGTTAATTAGCTCTGGTTTTACTTCTGTGGTCTTCCTGCAGATCACCTTTGCTCATTCTACATATGGGAATCATGCTTAATTTTTTTGTGTCCCACGTACATGGCATATTTATGACACTTAGAGAATTTGAGATATTCTCAGTGTGATACTTTATGCACCAGTCTTGCACATAACTTCCCCTACCCAGCTACTGTGTCAGATAGCTTCTGATTTCTCTGGGAGAAGAAGCAGAAACTGGGATAGGTGTAAGCAGTGTAGATTATGTGCTGAAGCAAAGAAACTGCATCAGTACAGTATGCTGGCTTTGGGGAGAAGGAAATGGAACCAGGGCAGTACAGAAATCCGAGTGAAACAACAGATCCATCCTGCAGTGCAGTTGTAATATGGATGCTTCATCATCTTCATGCTGTTTTATGTTGCCACCTTCTAAAAATATGATGCCTTTGTGGACTTGTGATTAAAATCCATGGGTAGCATAACCGTTGTTATGTATTTATGTTGTTATGTCCTTTATATATAGAACAAATCCACATCTGAGATTTCAGAGTCTGAACCAAAGAAATTTGATAGTACTGGATATGACAAAGATTTAGTAGAAGCTTTGGAAAGAGATATAATTTCTCAGAATCCCAACATTCGATGGTAAGTTTGAGTACTGCTGCTAGTCTTTGAGTCATTTCTATTTCCCCTTTATGATATGACAAGAATTAAGTATTTTAACAGATACTTACATATGAAAAGCACATATGAGTTTTCCTTACTGCCTTTAAATAGGCAACAAAACCTTCTTATTTAGTTCAGTATTTCTAGAGCATTTGCTTTTTCCACATGTAGCTGCATAAAATAGTTTGGGCTGGATGGGACCTTCAGAGATCAGCTACCTCAATCCCATGGACAGGGACATCTTTCCCTAGATCAGGTTGCTTAAAGTCCTGCCCAACCTGACCATAAAAAGCTTCTCAAACTTTCTTCTGAGAGTCCAAAAATCAATTTTTCAGATACTCTTTGGCATTGTAAAAGTTTCTAATGTCTGTCAGTGTCTCTTCCTTTGAAAAACTGTTTTGCTACCCTGGGACATAGCAAGACAGAAAACATATTAACAAAGAAGTTATGTCAACATAGGAAGCCTTTGAAATGTTGCTGGACGTGATGTGGCCCCTAGTATAAAATATAACATTGTGCCAGCACCTTTACATAAATGTGTTAAATATTAAACCTTATACAAAGGTTGTTTTGTGTTTTGAATGTTTCTAAGCTTAGGTGGTTTTGTGAGGATTAAATGAGGAAAAATCTTCTGGCAAATAAAGTAGGTTTTAAAAAAAACTGAACAGTCCCACAAAAAAACTTGGTGTGCCTGCTGCTGTCATGTGTTTCAGTTTAATATTTAAATATATGTTTCAGTTTTTATACTGAATCTTAAATTATGACTTCAGATTTGAAACTAATTCTCCACATAGATGTGTTTGGAAACTTGGGCACATGCTGATAAAAGAAATGCCCTGAGAGTTACCCTCAAGAAAATAAGACCAGCCTATAAGGTATCTAAGAGTTAAAACATTTGTAACTCTGAAAAAGAATCCTAAAAATTTTGTTTCATTCCACTCCATTTACTACTCTTCAGCACATTGTTCTCATGACAATGAAAGATATTTAAGTTTCAGGAACATCCAGCCTCTCAGCAAAAGAAGAAAGCATAATCTGTAGCTAGCATAAGTTTAACTGACTTGCTTTATTCTGCTTGTCTTTCTGTGAATACCAACAGTGCTCTAGATGCTCTAGTGAAGTAATTCATGTCTTTTTGCTTTTCTATCCAGCTGGAGTCTACCAGCCAGATGTCAGTTGTAGTTGTTATAGGCTTCTGCCATTAAAACATAAATAACTCAGGAAGCTGAATTGGATTTGTGGGAGAGCCAATACATAACTATAAAAACTGAAATTGGGTATTTATTTGAGCTGTGAACTGATTTCCTTTTGCATGCTGTCTGAATCTGTCAAACAACTTTCTCTTTATTATCAGGGATGACATTGCTGATTTAGTAGAAGCCAAAAAGCTGCTTAAGGAAGCTGTTGTTTTACCAATGTGGATGCCAGAGTTTTTCAAGGGAATTAGAAGACCATGGAAGGTATGAAAAAATCTTCTCCTGTGATCAGAAGTAGGATTTTGAGACTGGATCTTGGCAGAACAAGAAACTTTCAATGTTTTACACTTTATATAAATTCGTTCCACGTTTTAGTAACAAAATTTATGGTAAATAATAGCAACAAAATAAAGATGTCAGATACATGCACTATCTTCAGCTACATGTTTGCAAGTAAGCAGTGGTAATTCATTACTTACCTCTGAATGACTTGTCAAGGGAAAGTTTGCATCCAATCTTTTACTATTGCACTATTAAACAAACTGAAATTCTCTGGTTTGATTCTTGTCTTAAAAGTGGTTATTTTTCATTTTAATAGGGTGTGCTGATGGTTGGTCCTCCTGGTACTGGAAAGACCCTCCTAGCAAAAGCTGTAGCCACTGAATGCAAGACTACTTTTTTCAATGTTTCTTCTTCCACACTTACCTCAAAATACAGAGGAGAATCTGAGAAACTTGTTCGTCTACTGTTTGAAATGGTGATTTAAGTTTCTGAAGATGAACAGTGAGATAATGAAGTAAAATCACCTCTGGAATGGTGAAACCTTGCCAGGGTTTCAAACTCACAGCATTAGCTCTCCAAGCTTCAGATGCCTTAGGCCTTTCTGATTTGGCCATTTGCATTTCAAGATTATTCCTAAACAGATTTATAAAAGCTGAAAAATTAAGTCATCTTTTATTTTCAGGGTTAGCTTGCTGTGTTAGAGGTAGCTTGCTGTATGCTGGTGAGTGCTGCAGAACATACTTGAATGTAAATCGAGGGATGGAATTAATTGCTTTCTGGGTGAGAACCCTATTTAGGCTCTGTGTTTTGTTGTTTTTGTGGGTGTTTTTTTGGGGGGCTTAAAAGAAGTGGCCTTCCAAACTGCAGCTGGCTTCAGAGCACATAGCAGTTGAAATTCGTTCAGAGAATAGTTGTCTTTTTTTTTCCCCCCATGTTTTCCATGTTACCAGGTTTGCATGCAGTGTTTGCTAGGGTGCCCAGTACTGAAGGGGACAGCAGAGTTGCAATTACAGTAGTCAGAAAAGTCAGAAAATAAAAGATCTTTTATGCTATAGTTTTTTAGGCATGATACCAACTCATTTAATGTGATTGATCAAAAATGCATATACTCAATGATCAACATCTCAGCTGCTGAAAGGCGAGAGCTTTTATTATCCTGGATCCTTGTCTTTGAGCACTCTTGTTTTCAGAAAGGTCAGAGTTATTTTGCAGTTGACCTGTCTCTTGGACAGGTTCCATGTCAGCCTAACATTCATCCTGGCTTTAACTGATACCTTATTCAAGCATTCCATTATGACTTTCATAATTAAAAATGTTACTCCTAATGTGGAAAACTGCCTTTAGCTTACTAAATGTTTGTTTATAGCCTTAACAACTGCAGGACTTTGCCAAAAGCTGTTCTACTCAAATTCTCTTAATGAATGCACAGCTGCTCTATACCTGAGTGCAGGGGTCCCAGAGGGGGAAGGGTGGGGATTGTTGGATACTTAGGAGCTGATGGAATGGGATAAATACATCATTACTCAGCTCTGAATATGCTGCTACTTCTTAAATGGGAGTAGACTGCTATTTCAGCCTCTGCTTTATCTTTTACTTGCTTTAGGCCCGATTTTATGCCCCAACAACCATATTTGTTGATGAGATAGACTCCATCTGCAGCCGCAGGGGAACCTCGGAGGAGCATGAAGCCAGCCGACGTGTGAAGGCAGAACTGCTGGTTCAAATGGATGGTAAATAACCTGATCAATGGGAGTGCTGGACTGGAGGAAAGTTGAGGGACCAAAAAAAAAAACCAAAATCATTCAAAACTTCATTCTGCAGAAGCAGTTTTTTGAAAGCCTTACATAAAAATTAGGGTAAAAAGCTACAAGTGACATTATTGAACCGTCTGTTGGCCTCTGGGCTATGACCTTCTATTAGTGACCCAGAATAAGGAAGATTCAGTGGAAAATATAAGACTTCAAAACAGCAGAAGAAATAAAAAGTATTAACTGCTTCTTTTAATTTTTGCCTGGCATATCACTCACTTCTCCAAAATAAAGTAAAAAGTGGTTCAAAAGAACTGTCCGATTTAATCTGTTCCAATTTAAACTTTAAAGACAGCTTAACACTTTACTTCTTTGGGATCTCTTTCTCCTAAAGATGGAAAGAAAAATGAAGACCTTCTGTTTTATGGAATTGTTTGGGAGAGTTTTCATTTTAAAACAGCGAATTAACCACTCTATGGTTAATATCTTACAAATCAGCACAGTTTCAAAGTAGGTAACACAGTGTGAGGTTGCTGTAGAGGCATCCTTTTTATACTCTGGTGAACAGAGAGAAGGAAAGGAACAACTGCAAAGTGCTAATCTATGGACTGATTCATGATAGAATTCCATGCGTCAGAAGACTTGCATATTTACTTCTCATTCTCTGATGTCGGTAGCCTTTTATTTTTGTCTTTAAAGAGCAGTAGAGCTGTAATACTGTTCTCATATCAAGTATGTACATAATCTGATTTTATTAGTAACAGCTATTTGAATCCTTTTACTTGAGCATTCGTAAATGGTGTTTTATATGCAGATTCTCAGGCAGACAAGGTACAATGGCTATCCCACAGCCCAATCCTGTTGTTATAAGCAAAAACAGTAAATGCAGAGAGTAGCAACTTGAATGAAATTAACTTCTTCCTACTGTAGCAGATTCATAGTATTTAGAAATTGAGGTGTTCTGTCTGTCTCTGTGAAGTTGTGATTTAGTCCACCAAATTTAAACATCAGCAGTTTGTACAGTCCACCTGTACCTATGAAAGCTTTGGCCTGAATTCAGAGGTGAGGACACCTTGCAGGGAAGTGATGCTGCTTTTGTGGCTGTTGGTGAATACTGGGAGGGTGGTGTCTGGTTTTTGATGTGGGCATGGTGTTGGGGGGTTGTTTTGCTTTTTCCTCCCATGCTGTTATGAGATGTTGATGTGAAAATTGAAACACTGTTGTGGCAGAAGTACAAACAGCTCTTCTGTAAAACCAGTCTAGCCATGATAGAGAGAATTCCCTGATTTGAGCAGTGGCCTATGCCCCTGCTTCTGTTTAAGCCAAGCTTCCATTTATGCTTGCAGGCTGTCATAGAGATGAAAAGGCGAACTCTGTTGCGCTTGGTGATTCTATTATGGTTGGACTCATTAAAGTGCCTTAGAGTAGCTGCTTTAATATTACAGAACTCTGGATACTGTTCTGTCTGTACATGAAATTTCAGAAAACATACATAAGTTTTACTTCCTCTTTTCTCTATTGCAGGTGTTGGAGGGGCTACTGAAAATGATGATCCTTCTAAGATGGTCATGGTACTTGCTGCTACTAATTTTCCATGGGATATTGATGAAGCCCTAAGACGGAGACTAGAAAAGAGAATTTACATTCCTTTACCATCAGGTATGAAGGGTTGGGGAGAGGAGTGGTTAAAAAGACTGAAATCTAACTTTATCAATATTCCTTTAGTTTTGATCACTTGGTTTAAAAATCTAGTTGATACATGTGTGCAAATTCACTTATGGATTCAGGACCAGGTTAAATCTAAACATGAACACTTATCTTTTTAGTAAGTATAGTGTCCTTTTTCTCATTCTTCCCTCTTATCCTCTTCAATGTATTATTTGTCTTCAGCAAGCAAGTTGTACAGACTCAATTTTCTTTTCTCTGATTAGCCAAAGGTAGAGAAGAACTCCTGAAAATAAATCTGCGAGAGCTGGAACTGGCTGACGATGTTGACCTTGCAAACATAGCTGAGAAGATGGAGGGTTATTCAGGTGCAGACATTACCAATGTATGCAGGTAAGGTAACATTGCATCACTTGTGTTACTACTGCTGCAAACTCTGAGAAAACTGTTTGTAAGGTAACCAATTTACATGATTAAAGCTGTTGGATAAAAATGGGCTGTAATTTGCCTTTTATGTATGGCTAAAAGGTGAAATACTTCATTAATATTTACCTAATTTTCCGTTTGTAGAGCAGTTGCAATGTAGTGATCTAAGTAAGCTGTGATTTAGGTAAAATTCCACCTTCTTTCATGTAAACTAAATTCCTTGCATGAGGAATATCGTAGAGTCCTGTGTGATTAACTTGTAGAGTTGCAGTCATTCTGCTGGGGTCATATGACTTCTGCAGAAATCCATGTGTGAGAGGTGATTGTGGCAGAGGCTGGAATAACTAAAGTGAAAACACAGAGTGTTCTTCATGACGTGGAAAAGGTGTAGAGTCCTGTGTGATGGTACAAGAGCTGTGTACTCAGGTTTTGTGGCGAGGCTGACTAAAGTTTTCTGCTACCTCCTCCATTTCCCCGTCTGCTCTGTGCTGTTTGCATGCAGTCATTTGTGAGCCTATTGTCTAACCTAGATTCCTGACATAATTGACTAAAAATGCCTTCTAATCCTTCCCTTATATTTTCTTTGAAAAATTGAAAAGGGAAGGAGAGGACTGATCTCTTAAGAGACAAGCATCAGTATTGTTTACATCACAAGTCTTGCGCTGGCACAGTTGCAGCAGTGGCAAATGAGAGAATCTGCAGTGAGGGACAGAGAACTGAAGCTTCTTAAGATGCTGTTGTCATCTGATAAACAGCTGTGCAATGCTGCCTTCAGGCTTTGGAGGTAGCACTGAAGTGTGGTGGGACAAGGCTTGAGCTCCTGGTTGTTCCAGCCCAACTTTTGTGGGGCTGTGCTTTGAACAGGATGAGAGAACTGTTCTGGATGAAAAACATCTCCTTGTTACTTCCTCAAACGCGGATCCGTTTCTTGCCTAGATTCCTAACGTGGCTCTGCAGACACATGTCAGCACAGCTGAGAGGACAATGTGCTGTGCCACAGGGAGGAATGCAAGTAGCCTGTGCACAAAGCTGCCACCAAGGGCTCTAGCAGCAGGGTCGCTGCAGGCTGAACTAAAAGTTTGGAGCCTCAGTACGATTTCCTGAACAAACCCTGCACAGTGTCTGGGAAAAGACTGGTACGTTAGTGGCTCTGAATCTGTGTTGTGCAGATTTGTTTCATTTGTAGGTTTGTGAGATGAATTTGTGGTGTTCTTTCCATCAGTCTTGGTGTTGGTTGTGCTTCGAAAGGAGTTTGTGCAAATAGGTTCATGTTACATGAAAGAGTTTATTTGGTCTGCTGCTTTGTGCATTTTAGCTGCAGTTTGTCTCCTTCTGTTTAGTGTTTGTTGTTTGTATTTAATTTTATACTGAATATCAATACACTTGTTTTAAGAGTCAGAATACTTGTAATGGTTTTCAGTGAATTTCATGTGTGTATATATATGCACACACTGATACTTCTGTTCTTTTTTAACCAAAGACCATTTATACAAATACTATTAAACAAAACAAAAACAAGCAAACAGATGAAAGAAACCCACAAAGAAACATCTGAGTCTTGTGCTTGTGGCAGTCTCCTAAGCAATGACTGAGGTGGCAGCAAGCAGAAATCCAGATGAACTGGGATTTAGATGTGCATGATTTGGAAACACTAAGAAAGTACTCATATTAGCCCATGTATTTACACTTTGGTCATGGTGTCAGGAGGAACAGCTCTTGGACATGATTGTCTCATTTGCATTGAGACAAAAAGATGTGGATGATTTAAAAGTGCTTTTGTATGGTTCAGTCTGCCAGTATATAAGCATAGTAAAGTTCAAACTTGTAGACTAATAAGTAAAGTTCAAACCTCTTTACTGTGACAGTCCTTGCTAGTGACACAAGCAGAACCTAAGAATAAGTGGACCAAGGACTCTGGTTTACTGAAATGACCCTCCTATCTTAATTTGAAGTGGAGTCCAAAGTTTGCTGAGCCAGAGTGAAAACCAGTCAGAGATAACACTACAGTTCCCAGCAGTCAGCATATAACCATGGGAAATGAAGGTGAAATTCCATTTTAAAATTACATTCGGGAAACACAAAATGCATCTAAATTGCAGATTGGATGTGGGTATGAACTAACTTTGAATTGTTGTTTTGAGTGGACTGTGAATATTGAAAGGCTTTTGGAACAGAACTGGCCCTTGTTTTGTCTTCCAGTGGGTGGCTGCTTGTTTTTTGAATACAGCTTTGGTGCTTCTCCAGGCACCAAGAGTGTGTTAGAGAAAGCACCAAGGGTTCAGTGTGGAATGACTGTCAATAAAATGACTTTAGAAAAAAAAGTGGTGGCAGCTGCACTTCACTTCTGTCGCTGTGTTGAGGTATGGGGAGCTTTTTGGTTTGGTTGTTTTTGCTGGACTTTCTGGGGTTTTTTAACTGCTGTCTGGAAGCAAATGAGATGCATGGAATGCCCCACCCAGCCCATTGTGTAACAGTAGCTTATAGTTGACAAATGGTTTTATAACAGAGAAGCATGGTGATATTTGGTTGAGATGGAGTTCAACAAGGCAACCTTTTATGTTGTTCTGAAATTTTAATTCCTGTATTGTGCGTTTTAATTTGTCAATTAACACTTGAGGTTAGCTCAGTTGGTCGGAGCATGGTGCTAATGATGCGAGGTTGTGGGTTCAACCCCTGTACAGGCCATTCACTTAAGAGTTGGACTTGATGAGACTTGTGGGTCCTTCCCAGCTTGGAATAGTCTGTGATTCTGTGAATAATTTAGTAAATTCATGAAGTCTGTCAGTTATTGTTTCCTTTAGAGGGAGGGGATGGTACTGAAACAGAATATGCTCAAACCAACTTTCTAAATCCTTCCAGAAGAACATGTGTAAGTTTTTCCTCTCTTTGAAATCTCAGACATGATATAATGTTATGATATCACCAGGATTACCCTTCCATCTGTTTTACTGCTAGACAAATAAGCAGCGTTTTCTTGTTATTGTAAGCCATATAATAATGAATTAGCAGGAACTTTAGTCTTCCAGTGTTACCTATTTATCACCTCACCAGCTCATCTGCTGCTACCAGCTTTACTGCTGGAAATCTGAATGTAGTCAAACCTAACACAAAAGAAAATGACACCCTTGTAAAAACACTTAATGCTCATTGAGGTCAGAAGTTTGAGGAGCTACAGACAGAAAAGGTTTTGTCATTTAACATGTAGCTGTGAGCATACAGATTGGGGGTAGATCCTGTTGACTCCTCTGTCTTTGAAGTAGGATTCTTTCTTGAAACACTCCAGCTACTCCTATATCTAGGAGGAGTGAAATTGTTATTGCCTTGTTCTGTTTAAAGATACTATAAACAGCAGCTACATCATAGGCATGCACTAAGCCTCAGCTAAGATCTTCACCTCTTTTGCCTAACCTGTGAACAGCAGCTATTCAGACATCCAGTGAGGATAATGCCATGTTTGAAAAATATGGGTAACATAGTATTGTAGCTTGTGCAAGCACTAGGAGATCTTCCCATAAAAGTTTACAATTCTTTACTGTACCTTTGTGAATGCAACAGCTTAACTGGAGTGCTGTGTTGAGCCTTTCAAACAACTGAACTCACCATCCTGCACTGAGTAACAATTTTATTTTATTTTCTTGCCCTCCTGGCTAGAGATGCGTCGTTGATGGCTATGAGAAGGCGCATTGAAGGTTTGACACCAGAAGAAATAAGAAATCTTCCCAGAGATGAAATGCACATGCCAACAACGATGGAAGACTTTGAAATAGCTTTGAAGAAAGTTTCTAAATCTGTATCTGCTGTGGACATTGAGAAATATGAGAAGTGGATAGTTGAATTTGGATCATGTTGAGTTGTCTTCTCTTGAAGAAACCACCTTACGTCTTAAAACAGCTTTAGAAGTAATCAGTGATGTCTCAGTGCACTGCGTGCTCTTTTTAACTTTTGTAATTTAAGAGCAACGGATGTCTCAATAAATTTTTTTCAAAAATGCAAATTCTGTCTGGCTCTCTTTGAACTAGCTCAAAAGTCACCAATTTTTCTCACATGCTGATGGTATCTGCTTTGATTTTCAAGATTTTAAAATTGCTTAAATTTAATACTAGAATTCCTTGCATCAGAGTATTTACCCTTGAAAAATTGCTGTTACATCAAGAAAAACCCCCAAACTAGCCCTGCCAAATGAGTAAGGGATGCTGAGAACTTGAAAATGAGATGAACAAGATGCAGTTACACAGTTGGTTTTCCTAGCTGATCTTGGAGAATTCTCCTCTTAAACTCTTTCTGAAGGACCTGTGCAAAGGCTGAGATCTGAACAGTTACTAGAGTCAATGAAGTTGGAGCAAGGGGTAAGATGCAGGTTTACAGTATCTGTTAAATAATGTTAAAAAAACATCCAGCCAGTATAAATTAATTTCATGCAGCCAGCAGTGATGCTGAGTGACATGGTTAGTCTGAGAAAGCAGAAGCTTTCTGGCATTAATTCTGAAATTTGTTTTTCTTCCTTGACGACACTGTCAGCAGCAAAGCTCTAGACAGGTGAGCTGGGTCCTGGTTTACAGGGCTATCCTGGTAAGGCTATTCTGATAAGGCAGTATGTTCTGTTTGTGCTCAGTTGATAACCCTGACTTTACAATTGACATAAAATCTAAACTCTCTTTCTTCATTACTTAGTAAGTGGCATGTAGAAGCAGTTATCTGAGAATGGTTCTACAGTAACCATCCAGGTAATAAGTTCAGATTTTGCTCAACATTGGTAACTGTAGCTAAAACACCTATAATTTCTATCCATCTTCTACTATTTTGGAAACACTTCTTCCTGCTAGCTCCTCCCAGAACAGCCAGCTGTAGTTCTGCTTATGGGTAAGCTTCATGATTTTATTCTTTAATCAAATAGGTCTAGGCTTGTTCCAGCTGGTAGACACATGCTGTATAAAGCTGGCTGTAGAATTCCTGTTCATGTATCTCTTCAACTGCTGCAAGGTAGGTAGATGGGAAGGACAAATGGTAATGGCAAGTTGCAGTCTGGGTAGGAGGGAAGTGCATCTCAAGGACACAGTTGTGTAAATGCCATTATTGTGAACATCTTGTTCATGTACTTAAAATTCATCACTATGTTGTGAGTGACAGCTGGACACGCTGAAAAGGGACTGTCAGCAGTGAGAGGCTCTAGTAAGACACTGAGGTCTTGTGAGAGCTCCTGAATCCCTGGGTGGACCTGGCATGATGAACCCAGAAATGAAAGGAAAAGGTTCAGGTGAGTATACAGGTGTGTGCATTTACAGACTTCCATTTACCAAAATGGAAAACAAATTTACTACTTTCCTTTCATTATGTGTCAGAGTTAAGAAAAATATGCAATATTTTGAAGACATGGGTTCTCTTAATATTTATTTTTCTGTTTGTGTGTTAGGATGAGAGTGTTGCTGTCGGCTGTGTTGCAGGAGGAGAGTTCTTCTCATAATTTACTGCAAACAACCCAAAGTATTCAATCTGTCCCCTGTATAAGAAGAGAGAATAGGCAAACTTTGGTCCTTGGAAACAGTCTAGTAAGGGGCTGCTTAGTGACCAAGGGTGGTATATTTTGATAGCTCCTAAAGTAAACCTCAATTTTAAAGCAGTAGTTTAGCTCTCAACCAACCCTGTTCACTCTGAATGAACAAAATCAACATCTTTGTAATATGTGGTAGAGGAAGACGGGTGTTGGAGACTGAATTTGTAGCTCAGAGGTTCATTTTGGTTTGGAACACACAACATGATGATACATGGTTCTGAAGGCAAGAAGAGCTGCAGTGAGAGCCAAAGTTCATGCACAGGTAAGAGATGTTGCTGTTTCTAAAAACCTACTGCCATCCTACCAAGGGGTTTTTTGGGGTAGTTGGGTTTTATTGGGTTTTTTGGTTTTAGTTCCCTGTCCTGCCACATTCTTTTCCCTAGAAAGCACATGTATCCTTATCAGTTCCTCTCCTGGAAAAACAAGAACTACCATGACTGGCATCCAGGACAGCTGCCCTTTCCTAACTCTGTTTGTTGGGTAATGTGGTTTTTAAATCTATTTACAAAACAGTTCAGAGAGGTTCCAGCTCAAAGTAGCACTTCTGAAGGGTGTGAGACTCATGATTTGGGAAAGCAATGCGCATGCTAAAGCAAAAACACAAATGTTTTAACTTTTTAAGACTTGATAACTCCAGCTTCATAAAGCAGCAGTGTTGGCTGGCAGTTACTGTGTTTGAGATTTGCACTGTTTTTAGAATTTCATGAACCTGTTGGTAGTGCTTCTTTCCTCGTGCTTTGTACCAACAGTTTTTCAGGCTTAACCATGCATTTGTTGCAGCTGTTTAGAAGGGTTAAATCTCCTTGTGGCTGTGCAGGTGCTTGGTTTACAGTTTCATAAGGAGGGATGCAAAGAGCACATGCAAACAGCTGCCGAGTTTCCATGTGCAGTGTAATTCACGCTGTGCTTGTGCACTAAGGAAGAACTGTTGTGTTTCTTGTCCATCCTATTTTTTTTCTTAGAAGAAGCTAGCTTCAGCCTTGTACAACACTTTTACTCGAACTGTGCTAATGAAGGGGCCAGGGCTATGCTCATAAAGTGTAAAGAACACGACTATCCATATACAGAGACATTTGTCTACAACTGTTTGAAGGGTTGCTCTTGTCTGCACAGTCACAATTCCTGTGCTAGTCTTAGCAGTTTCCTGTTCAGCCATGGACAACAACCCCTCTGCTACCCACAAGGTACTGGAACAAAAAATAAAATTAAAAAACAAGGGGAAGTTTGACCAGTGTCCCCCTTACCTTGGGCTAACATGATGTACCCCACACTGCACTGCTGGGTGGTGAGGTTTGGTTTGGTTTTTTCACAAGGCAAGTCAGTGTTAGAAATGTTCCTTTTATCACTGCACTGACATCAGTTTAGTGAGACACTGTGAGTTATTCTTGTCACAGACCAGCTGTAAAGACCAGCACCTGATTAACTTGGATCTCATTAAACTTATGATAATGTTTCCTTTGGGCAGCAGGAGTGGGGAATCCCAGCTTTTCTCCCTCACTATAACAGCTTCAGCTGAACATGGGTAATTCTGATCACTCCAATGATAACTGTGCCCAGTCTAGTTCAGGTAGTTACAGTTCTGAGGCTTTTTTCCTATTCATTCTTCTGGCAAACAGTTTTTGTAAGCAAGAAAAATGAAAATCTAAAAACCAAACAGTACCCTGCATCCAATGTGTTTGGCAAACTGCTGTTTTACCTAACTATAGATGCACACATGAACACAGTCTAATAAACAATTTAAATGTTTATTTGAAAAATGTTAACAGTACAAACTGGCATGGGCAGACTGGGCCTACTCAGCAATAGTAAGCCAGTATTCCTGTAGAATTTCATAGATTTTTCATTTTTCTTTTGGGACTTCACAGAGTACCGCTCTCACAGATACAAAAAGCAAGCTGGTTACAACTGCTAACAATTTTTATGAGTGGAAGGGACCATAAAAGTGTAAAGTGCTTCAAATACAAATCTGTGTTTTTAATTTTTGTTTTGCATATATAAAATGTCAAATGTCTTGAATCACAAATGCTTGGTAGTGGTATCTTCCTTGCAAAACACACTTGACCATATGAGGCCTGGAACCAGGTTGGGCAGCTTTCCTTAGGCTTGCAGGCACAGCTGATGTTTGCAGTATTCCCTCATCTTTTTCTGAAGAATGCTATCTGCAGACTTAGGGACACCCTGAATTTCATCATCTTGCTAGTCAGGACAGCTGACTGCATTTATCTATGGGCACGAAGGCAGCCAGCATCCTATCTGAGGTGTGGAAAAGTCACTTCACAGAAGTTAAAACCAATGGTAGCCTTCAGGGTGGAAAGCTGTTCTATTTTGAAGCTTCTGAAAAGGCAGCTGTTCTATTTTGAAGCTTCTGAAAAGGCTGCTCGTTTATGGAGAGGCACAAGGAAGTCAGCTTTGGGCCTTGGCCTGAGTGGCCCTTTATCAATTAATCAACTGACTTAGTTTTCTTAGTAGGAAACAAACAAGGTATTAGGATCAGGTGCCAAATTTCAGATCAACTAAAAGGGTGTTTTTAAAAACCAGTAACTCCAAAGTAAGTACGGTATTAAGTACATGCTTTCTCATCTAAATTATTTTTCCGGTCTGGAAGTTCGGAAGGCAGGCTGATGGTAGTCACAGGTACAAAGCTGACTTGATCCAGGAGAAGGATGCCTCTGAAAGGTAAGGTTACCTGGCATTAGAAAACAATGTACAAAACAATTCTGTGTTCTAAAAATTAGATTTATTTTTAAACCCCCCAAACTTAGTTTAAATCAATGCATCAAGTAAGTATTAGCCCCATAATACCTCTTGCATGAAGTTACAACAAAAACTGGTTCCAAAATGTACTAGCTGTAGTTTCTGAGGTTTCCCTTCACCCAGTTTCTATACCTGAAATGTCAGCAGTGCAGGTTTTATATTGCTCAGTTTCACAGTAGCCTAAAGCTGTCTGCTGCCAGGACCTACAGCTAATTGTCCAAGACTGAGCTCCAGCCTCCAGCTTTATCAGTGTAACAGAGAATGGACGAGATCGTGACTCGCCCCTGCAGCTGTGTCATTCACCAGATGAGACCTTCTGCTCCTTCTTACTGGTTTACAATCATGAATTAGACCTTTACTGGTTTTTACAGGACTGCTTGACACAGGTAGCAAGAAAACAGCTGTGTGGTTTCAGGGCTGTTAGGTTGGGTTTTGGGGGAGGGTTGGTTTGTTTCTTTAAAGGGGAGGGGGCACTACAATTTCTTTAAACACTCTGACAAGCCATGCACAAGCCCTGTGTTCTCCAGTTGGAAGAGAAACGACTGCAGGCTGGTTCCTCTGCTCTGTACTGACCTCTGCTATGGAAAGGCCATCAGCCACTTTGCTGAACAGTTTGTTGGGATTAGAAGTTTCTTCCTAGTTCTACTTCAGTTTCACATGTGGCAGTGTTAAGTTACTGCCAGTGGTACACTGCTTACTGCTGGGGGAAGTGCAAAGTGTTTCTCCACTGCTTCTGCTCTGACAAGTGAAGGCCTCCCATCTGACAGCACAGTGTGTGAAATCTCAGGGAAAGCACTGCCTCTTTTGGTACTGCAGTTTCCAACCTGCCTGATCTTTCAACCCTCCATTTTCCCAGTTTGCCAGCAGGACCAAGGCCACTGGTACCCCGGGTGGCTACATAAATTAACTTCATGCAGGGCCATTCAGAAGCATAGCTGGATCAGCTGCATTTGAAGACATCTATGTTGATTTCTTACCTGCAGTTACTAATGCATCTTTCCACACCTTGTTGAGACCTTGCGTTCCTGAAAAATCTGAGTGTTGCTGGTAACACAACAAGTGGATAAAGCCATTGCAGGCAATCAGCTTTATTTATGGCCTTTTGCCACCAATGCCAGCACCAGTCACCAAGGCTTGGAAGCTGCCTACAGCGGTAGGTCCTTGGAGAATTCCCATAAAAATTTGCAAAGCCAAGTTTTCCAGAACTACTGTAAAACTCCTACACAGCAGGAGTATGAAAAGATTTGAAGATGTTGGAATTGTTTAGCTCTAGCTTCTACCCTTCTCTCTTGGAACTATGTTAATAGTGTCTCACAATGTAGTCCTTAGAAGACTTGGTAAAAATTTGGCAGTATGACAGCTCAGCTAAAGACATTTCCAATGAAATACTTTCCCATGCTTCTCTGAAATGCCTATGTGTCAAAAGTTTGCTTAGAACGGAAAGTTACCAGTAGCTTTTTCATTGAATTGTTGCTACCATATTCCTACAGAATGGGGCTGCTTCTTGAAAGAGTTTTTTAGTTAATGTTTTGCCTTCATCACAGCAAAAAAAAGAATTGCAAAAATTACTTACTTATTTTCACAGGAAGGGAGAATCACCTTTAAGACTTTGATAATAAGAGCTGCTCCAACAATTCCAACAACAACAACTTCCATGAAATTAAACAAGATAGGTAAAGATCGAAACCAGAATCTGCACAACCCTTTTCTCAAGTCTTCCACCCACTGGCACATCACCTACAAAACAGGTAAAATTAAAAAGGTTGCAAAACAAAGTGGGGTTTTTTTTGCTTTGTTGTTTTGGTTTTTTTTTAGCTACTGGTAAATCACATTACATGGTGATAATTAAACTCAGTATGTTTAAATATACATAAAAGCATGATGGAATTGACTGGTGGCTCACATCTCTTTCTTCTTCAAAGTTTGAAACAGGTGAAGGTTTTTAGTTCTCTGTTCATCAAAGGCCCCTTTGGAAAATAAAGGACACTATAACAGAGCAGGCAGTAGATTATGACTGAGTCTGTTTTGGCAACATAGGAGGCCATGAAGCCCATGCTTAGCTAAGCTGGAACTGAAACTTCTCCAGCTGTTACTGTGTTTCCTACAGCAGGTGAGACCAATGGCCCATCTCTCAGAGGGGTAAGCACTTGAGCAGAGTCAGGAGAAAATGATGTAATTTAAAACTAAGCAATATTTGAAATTGTCTTAAATGCTTATCTTGGTATAATGTAAATATCACAACTGATTATCTTGAAGTATTTGTGAGGTCAAAACATTGCAGGATTCAGAAACTCATTTGATTCTTACTGGATTTGTCACTGCTGAAGGGTAATTTAGGAAGGGGCATTTTCTGATTTTTTTTTGGCTTTGTACATCTGCAAAAGTCCATTCATCTTAGTCCTTGTTTGTCTTTAAAGGTATATACAAATATTTAAAACAAGCAATCAAACAAACAACAAAAGTACCTTGTAAGAAGATGGAGGTTCTATCCTAAGAGGGGTCTCTGGTAACTTGCCAGGTAATGTCTCTTCATCTACTGTAGTTTCTACTTGCTGGATGAGGTACTGACTGGTAGTTTGCAGTGGATCTTGAATATCTGAAGAAAGCAAGCTAGATTTAGTGGAGAGCTTGCTTTTTATTTGACTCACTAGCCAGGAGAATAAAGACATGCTCTGTTTCTCTACTTATGGTACAGATCTCACACATTTACAGCAAGAACACAGAAGGCTTCTTTTTTTTGACTTGAGTAGTGAACTTGATACGAAGCAGAAGCAGTGATCCAGTGCAGCCTTAGCTCTGCCCTTAGCTGTAAATTTCAGCTGTCATCAGATTAAAAGGTGATGAACTAGATCAAAACATTCATCTCCAATTAAATCCTTGAGAGTTTTTGATTGAACAAAACTGAAATTAAGGCATCAAATAACTTCTCTTGCTTTTAAGTTATTCAACTTTAATAACATAAAACTGTTCTGTGGTTTGGAATTGACCCAGACAGGTATTTCCTCTACAGTTTTCTCTTTCATTCTCAGGAAAAAGGCAGAGCTTTGGAGAAACTTTCATCATGGATCTTAGAGAGAAATTTATTCCTGTCAGATGTTTGGATTGCAGATTGCCAAGTATCACGTACTTCAAAGGAGAACAGGTTTGAAAACAAACAAATAAAATACCTGAAATGTAGAAGAGTTGAATTTAGGTGTTTAAAAAAAATAAAAACCAAACCACATAAAATGAAACACTTCCCTGTTAATAAAGAAACTGTTTCACTATGTAAAACAAGGGAATATTGATGCTCTTTTACCCTGTAAAGCAATACATCACATATAGATGAAAATAGTATTTAACAGAGGAGAGATACCTTTTCCTGAGAGGTTGGGCAGAGTAAATAACACGTCATTGTCCCTGGGCATGGAATACAGCATGCTCTCTTGCAAAGGGACGGTGTAGTTGGAATGTCTGAGTACTCTCAGGTCCTTTACTAAAATATCTATTTCTGTTACTTCTTCCTGCTGAACCTATAAGAGATGCAAACATGTTGATATTACTCAGTTTAAAGCAAGACTGAAGCAAGCTGGCAGAGGACACCAATGCATCACAGAAAACCAGCACAAAAAAGATGCAAACATAGGGCTGTTACAACAGAAATTAGTATTCTTTGTTTTTACATACTATGCTTCTGTAGACTACAGCACATCAGACTGTGCATTAGCTTTCTGGTTGTTTTTACCAGGTCCCTATGAAAATCTGAAATGCAGTGTGAGGTCTAGTTTGAGACCTGAAATACAGTGCCACTGCTGTGCAATAACTGAATCAAACCAGGATATCTTAGGCTGTTCCCAGTGGGGTAAAGACCTCATTGGAAAAGCCACAGACCTCTCAATGGGGCTTTTCATTAACAGGGTATGATTCTGACATGATACAGATCCCTGTAAAAAATACTACATGCTGACCATGCAATTAATTAAGGATTAATTAGTATTATCTTTATTACCATCATTATCCTTAAAAAAAGGAGAGTAGAACATAAGTCAGCTTTAAAAAAGCCTGGCCACATATAAGATGCAGACATGTACAGAAACAAAAATATGACACTGTTGCTGGCTTCTGCAGCTGGATCTTCTCTACAGAACCTCTTTGGTTAGTAAATTAACTACACCATACAGGTGATTTTGAGTACTCAGTTTTGCACATTTCAGTCTCAGCTAGAATTGTAACCCCTTGTGTTCACGGGTATTTGTGCAAATGCAGTTAGAACTGGGGGGTGGAGGTGTTTGTTCATCTCAAATCCATGTTCATTATGAAGATTCCAATTATCTTATGTGCAAAATATTCTAAGGCTAAGCTCTCAGTGTTGTGGGCTTTCACAATAAGCCCACCTGCCATAAGAGTTTGCTGCTGCAAGCTGTTCTCAATGCTACATGCTTGAAACCTTTTGTTAGCTTGGAATAAATAATGGGGAAAACCCCAGGACTCAGAAGGAGCCCGAGCCCCTTCTGTTTGTTTTGTACATTATTTTATAAATCAATGCTTGCTTGTGAGTCTGACTTTTCTTGCATATTCACATATTCAAAGAGTATGTGCTACAGTTAATGATAGTTATTAAAATATGAACAGAAGCATTAAAACTGGAAACACCCCCACTATTATACTGCCAACTTTGCTGTTACCTACCTCAATACTGTGTTAGCTAAACGTTAATGATATACTTTGTGCTCTAATCACCAGCCAGATACATGTGATACATACTTTTAATCCTTGGGAACTACTTGTCTCTCCTAAATTAAAAACAAGCAGAATCCTGCAATGGGGCTTTTTTTTTTTTACCTGTTTTCCATCAACTTCTGTCACTTCTTCCTGAATGACAATCAGCTGCAAATCAGAACTGGATGCCAAAGGCCACTCATGAACCATGATGCGAACACTGACAGTTCCCAGGCGCTGCTGATACTGTGAGTTATCCAAGTTTCCGTTCTCCACTGTTAACACACAATGTCACAGTTTTCAAAGAGAAACCACCTCAACCAGAAAGCAGTACATAGCCATAGGGGAAACAGTTGCAACTCTGACAGAGATGCCTTTGCATATGTAGCAACTGAATGGAAAAGTCAGAGGACCGCTCGCATCAAACCAGAGATGCCAAAACAGCAGTTCAGAAGTCTGTGCTATCCTGATGTCCTTAGTACTTCCAGGAACTGCTGTTATAACCAACCAGAAGTAATCTGGACCACAGGTAAAACGGATGCCATGATTTTTTACCAGTATATCGCCAAGTCAGACCAGAGCAGGTCTCGTAACACAGCAGAGATGTATAATCCGCTGACTCAGACAGCTTGCAAACAATGTTGCATCCTTGCCTTTGAGCTCTGCATTTAAGCACTCTAAGCAGAGCTCTTTGGCTTGGCTATTGCTGCATTCTTATTTGAGTTGTCCAAAGGAGTTCATAAGAGTAATGCTACAGCCTAGCCAGGCACCTGTGTAAACAGCTTGGTTTGCACAACATTCCCCTTCCTCTCAATACAGAAACAAATATGCTTTTTTCCAGGCACACTGCATCAGCTACTCAAGATGAGTGCCAGTTCCCTCCTACGTATTTTTCTGTCCCACTCTCTGTTTTCATAATATGACTGGTGACACCTCAACCTCTCTTCCTACCCAAAAGCTTTCAGCTGTTTCAACAACCTAATATTCCACAAATACACACAGAACTGCCTTTCTACCCTGGCTGTTTCTGCATAGCCTTAGTATCCCTCTCCCAACTACCACACCTCTACTACAGGTGAGGGCATGCTAGAACTGCAGTGCTGCAGAAGCACAAGAGTGGAGGTGAGGGATCTCTCCAGCATGCAGACAGCAAGGGACATGAACTGGCACAGAACTGGCCCTGACTGCTAAGCCACTGCTGCTCTGTGTGTGTGTCACTTGCAGTGCTGAGCCTGTGAGGTAACGGGGGTAAGGCTGGACTTGTGTATCTCTGTCACACTGTAACTATTCCGTGTGTCCATTACTTTTATGCTATGATCCCTGTCCTGAAAAAGCTGTTTAGCTTATTTTAAATATAGAAAAATACTTTCTGGCATAATTTAGTCATATCTTCCATTGCAGAAATGAGTGGGAGAAGGAGACCAAATTCCCTACAGGTGTGAGGCAGAGCACTAACCGGGTTGGTGGATGTTTTCTGACTTAGAGCAGCAAGCATGCATTAAAGACCAAGGCCTCTATGGTGCCAAGCAGCTGAAGCTCCCTGTGGTCGCAGCTTTTCCCATGTGTCAGACTGCTCAACCACCACTACATTCACAGGAGTGACAGATACACTTCCAAAGTTTACATTTGTGGGAACTTCAAGTGGGGCTGTAGGTGCCAAGCATGATAAGATAATGACATCAGAACACTTGGTCTCTAATATTCAAAAGCATAACTATTAAGCTCAAGTTTTGTTTTTATATACATTCAGTATTTCCATTCTCTATTAACAAGCCTCTCTGTATTTCTTTAGCATTTTACACAAACTACCTGACTCTGTTGTCAAGAATTTAGTAAGTAAATAGTACAAGCTATTACAGGCTGTTACATTACAGGTAACAGAGCGAGGTACTATGCTGGGGACTCAGACCCAAGGACGGAGATAAGAGTTCCAGGTTTCTAGCTCCCAGGTCCAATCAGTGTTTTCCTCACTGATTCAGATTCATAACTGTAGTCACTGCAAGATATATAACTATGATTTCAGAAATTAACAGGAAGTACAGTAGAGTGCTCAGGAGCTCTCAGAATTAGTAAATGAAATAATATCTATTTTTCTGGAGTGAGTTACTTTGCAAGTAAATGACATTTTGCCACGTTTTTTTACCCTAGGATTAAAAAGAAAAAACAGATGCAATAGGAACATAACTATCCCAGAAAAAGAGAAATTGATTGCTGCTCTCCCTCTCCAGAAAAGAAAATGTGTCAAAGTAATAATTGATCATGCTTGGGAAAGAAAGGTTCAAGGAACAAGGTCACGGCTCAGAGAATCAATTTGAAAAAGTGTTGGTAAGTGTGTGTCTGATGAGGACGACCTCTGAAATCAACCTTAAGATCGACTGCACCTGATCCATCAGGAGATCATTCTCAACGCCACAGAAGCTCAAATCAAATAAGCATTGCTTAATTAGTTACACAGGATGCTCTGTGTATCTCCAAAAAAATCACAGTACTTTCTGGTCTTTCACGAAAATGTAGCATTGAATCAGCAGAAAAATAGCAGTTTCAAGACAATTCAAAGTCATTAACCATTGCAGGACACTAGCAAAACTGCAGTATTTATGCTGTAATATCCTATCCAGCAGAAACTTGTTTGTCCAATAGACACAGAAGTGAGATCATTAAGAGATCTTTCTAACAACAATTCATACTTTTGTTATTGAATCTCCTTCTGGATATATGCCAACAAACCTAGGGACACGGCCATTAGCAGGGTGGAGTTGCATCCTTCTGTTTACATTGTCTAGCTTGTAGTGCAAAACATTCTTTTGAAAAGATAGGCAGAGTCTGGATTTCAGACCATTTACACACAAACCTGTGAATGTGACTTGGGATCAAGGCAGCAAGACTTCTGGATCCATTTTAATACCAAAATTGTCCTACCTTGGGAAATGATTTGCTTCTACAATGCTCAGGGTTGCAAAGTACAAAACACATGGTCATTGTAAGCTCTGGTTACTAGATAACAGGGAAGCCAAATACCCCGGGGGAAGGAGGGAAATAAAAAAATAAGGAAAAGAGAATACTCACATATTATTGTTTGACACGTTATGTGGGCAACCCCGCTTTTCATAGGAAAATCATTTAGATATACCTGTCCATTAACATAGGTGATATTAAAAACAACCTGAAAGAAAGACAGCCAGAATGAGTGTATGTTTCCTGGCCCTATGCTACAGTTCTGCTCTCAGAGGAACACACTTCATACTGACTGAGTTCAGAAAAAGTGATACATTTGCATCTTCTGCAGCCTTTGTTTCGCTGCATATTAATTCACTGAATAAACAGAAAAACCGGACAAACCTGTCCTTGCTGAAATTCTCCATTGGTGTTCAGCATCATAACACCAACTCTGACTGCTTCCTGGAAAAAAAGAGATGTAAGTTTGAGGAAACAGATAAGCCATGGGCAACTTTCATGCACTGTCCCAACAGAATGACTTCATACAATCCCCAGAGCACATTCCCAGGCTTTCTATCCAGCAGACAGAAAAAAAAGGAAGATGCTTACTTGTGGCATGTAAGGATTGTTTTGGTTTTTTCACCCCTCTTTTTAGTAAAGAGGATTGACAAGAAAGAATGAAATCTGCATCCCCTTATGTATAGTTTAGGGGGATTTTTAATAAAGATAAAATAATAATAACCACTGGTTTCACAAGGATATAAGGGAAGGCTCTCATATTAGCTGAAAAATAACAGAAAACAAAAGGTAAAAATCTGATTCTGTGTAAATGTTTTTTATGCACTCCAGTTAGTCTCCAAAGGGACATTTAATTTCATACATGTTAACCTATAGTAAAGAACATCCAGTTTTGTCAGTGTCAGCAGTAATCCTGTTTCTTTTCTTTGGTTATCATTCCCAAATTATGCCAAATGGGACACCTCAAACTCACAGCTAATGGGGATTTGCTCCTTTCTTTCAAATCCTAATTGCTGTAATTTTTCGACTCACTCATTCTGTCCTCTCATTTCTCCCTTGTAATTTCAGGGGCTGTTTTGGAGATGGGACCTTAAATCTCCCAGGTCTGCCCCTGAAAAAAAAAACTGCATACGAAAGTCAAACCTCTCTTGCACATAGCCCAAAGTAATGATTGCCACACTGCTTTCCTGAGTTACCTCTTCAAAAATAACATTAAGCCCCCTATTTGCCTTGTGGGAGCCTTAAATGATTATAACTTCATTTCATTAACACCTGGATAGGGCACTTAGTGCTATGGCCTAGTTGAACAGGTGGTGCTTGGTCAAGGTTGGGCTCAATTTTAGAGGTCTTTTCCAACCTAAATGATTCTGTGATCTCTTCTCCTCTGGAAAATGTCTCCATACCTTCAGCATCTTCTTTAGGTCTGTAGCTGAGTCACAGTTTTAAAACAAACAGTTAAAAAGTGAGTCATGTCTCAATAAAAAGTTGAACATGCTCAAATTTAAAATAAATAAATGTAAATACATAAAAAGAGTTTTCATCTAGGATTTTTATACAACACTAAAATTTCAGACAGAAAATATGTGAAATACACAGTACCTAGCATAATACAGTCCCAGTTCATGAACAGAGAGCTTCTAAATTGTGGCTATAATGTAAAAAAAAAATCGTTGAAACAATGGAATGTTAATGAGCATTCTCAGGTAGCCAGAACTGTCAAAAACTGGAAAACAACATTCAAGACTGATTCAGCTGGAATCTGGCATCATGAGAAGAATGGTTTAAAACCTAACACAGAGAACCTTTTTGGTTTGTCATAGATGCTTCAGAACCATTTGTCATATCAGCAGGACAACTCTCTGGCCCTTGAGACCAAAGAGAAAGCTCTTCCTCAATGCTCCTTCTGTGAAACAGGTTTTAATATTGACTTTTCTTCAAAACTTAAATCCTAGGTATTCAAAGTAAATGAAAATTACCAAATTACTCAGAGAACAGGGGTCTATAACTGAAAATAGAAATCATATTAGCAGTATAATCACAGGATGTATTCTATTGGTCTTCCTGTCATTTCCTCAAACCACTTATTTTCTTCTCATATTTTAAGAATTACTTACATTAATAATAAAATAAAAATTCACCAAACTTTCAGATCTTTTAGTTCTTAGCATTCATAACTGTATGTCTTTTACACCCTCAAACTGTACTAAGAGATTACCAAAACTTTGCGTCATTACTTCCTAGGTTTTTCTGTTTTCTGGGAATTCAAAGGTCACAAAAGATGGATTTCCCAGGCAGCCTTAATAGCCCTTTATTTTTCAAGCCACAAGTTACATTTGAGGTTTTTTTTACACAGAAAGTATTTTGCAATCTTTTTTGAACATCTACAAAGGGACTCACTGAGGTTACAAGAAAAACTAAATGACTGATGAAAAATAGGAAAATCCCCTCCTGCTTTTTTTTTTTTTTTAATCAAATGCTATATTTGAACGTGAAGGGCATGAAGATATGCTCAACAATTGAGTGTTAAATGTATGAAGTGAGCTACATACACAGTGATTAGCTTCCTTCAAAACAGCTGTTAATTCTGCTGATACATTATCCACAATCACTGTCACAAATTCTGGAACATACTTAAAACTTGCACTTGAGAAGCAGGTTACATGTTTAAACATTTCAGCGGATCGCTTCTGTGCTGTCAGAGTTTCAGAAATTAGATCATAACGTGCAGACAAATCAGACAGTTTAACCACTTGCTGCCTCTGCCACTGAAAGAGAAAGTGCAGATCTCTCCTGCACGTGATCCTTCCCTCTCGTTCATGCCAAGTCAGTGAGGTAATTTAGCTCATTAAATCGGCACAAAACCTTTCCCTTTTTTGCCAGACTGTTTTTCTGTCAGTTGAACAAGCAAGGAAGAGCTGGACAAGCACGAGAGCTCACGAACACAACTGGGAGGAATGAGTCGGGCTCCTTGTTCTGACGGGCACAGACTGTTGGATTGCCTCTGCTGCGTGATCTGCCTGTCCTTGCAGCATCTCCTTGGGAGACGTCTGTCCTCACCATCATCTCAGGTGATGTGATGCATCTCCTCTACAGTACAGGTTCATAAAGCTCCTCAATAACTTCGAGCAATGTTTAATACTCCCCTACTGCAGCTGTATCATGACCCCTGCAATTTTGTGTTCACACGCAACAGAGAACTCATGCTCTTGCCGTTCCCGTGACTGGTCTGTTCACATCCAGATCCAACAAATTCTACTGATGCCTGCCCATATTCTGTACATCCATTCTACTGAGTTGTTCTTGTTTTGCAATGTAGGAAGAGGTTGTTTAATACTCTTCATATCTTCCCATGGAAAATAACAGTGTTCCAACTCAGTCACCCTTGAAGGTGAGTTTCACGATGCTGTCTTCCCACAGGTCTCTCCTGCAGTGTCACATTCAAAATCTCAAGGGGTCCTGCTGTGGCCAATATTCCTGACCCTCCATACCCCATACCAAAATCTACAGGAGGGCAAAACCCACAAGATTCATACCAAATGCAATGAAAAACTGGGCAGGAGGGCTGGGGAAAAGGAAGGAACTATTGCAAGCAGCTCACAGGAGAGCAGAGCATCATTCCAGCTGATCCACTTTCACCCACAGCAGGGAATGGGTGATGCATGGCATTCCCTGTTCTCACAAGCCTGGTTGGTAGCCCCTCAATATCTGCATGTTGATGAGTGCTCAAGAGTCACGTGTTGTTTCTGCTAACTAAACCGGGAGGGAGGCTTTCACGATGAAATGCCTAGTCTGACAAGACACACTTGCTAGAAAGTGCTCCAAAGATAACTCAAATCCCCATCTTTCCAATCCTAGGGCTAAAGACTCACAGACTTACAAAGCATCCTTCAATTTCAACAATTTTTTTTTTATGTTACCATAATAAAACTCACAACTTGAGGGAGGGGCAGAAGAAGGTGTTTTACAGTGCTTTATAGGTATGTCTTGCGGCTTTGTACTTCAGCACTAAGAAAGGTAAATAACCCCGCATCCCCTATTTTGTCTACCAAAAGCACAGTAAACCAACCCTACAGTAACAAAGCCACTCAGAGCAGAACAGGGTCCTCTGCAGTAATCCATAATGTTGTACTGTCAGGTTCTGGAGAAGCCTGAACTATGAGTGTAAGACTTGTTTGTATAACTTAAAATACACTTTTCAGTATTAACAATATAATGAAAGTTCACATAAATTTCAGACAGTCCTGTAATTTAAAAGGTTCTGAACTCATTGGAATATTTGAAAAAGCAGTGCCTTGACAGAGCCAGAATGAAAGGACAGCCCCAAGAAACAATTCGGGTCCCTATGAATTCCATATTTCACAGCCCCTCATCCCTTCCTATGTTGCTAAATGCCTTCACACAAAACTGCAATATGCACTACAAATGGCCCTATCATTCTTAATGCTCTTATAGGATGTAAATGTCTCTCCTGAATCTTCCTATGATTTCTCATCCGTGCTTTAGTGCCGTGATATTTACAGTGGTAATGGCCACAGAACCTATACAGAGAACAGCACCCCTACCACAAATATAAGTCATTCTGTTCCAGGACAGCTAGACAACAGCACTAACAGTGAACTAGTGAATTTTTGTGAGCTTAGATCAGCAGAGATAAGCAGATAGTGATCATTTTCTAATCCTTTTCTCTTGCACCATGTGCTGCAACAGAACTGAGGTCTGTTAACTGGGGCAGTATAATTGCAGCAGCAGCAGCAGCAGAACAAGATGGGGAAAAGATGTCAGCAAAAAATATAAAGCATCTGGCATAAGTTAAAAGGGAATATTCATTAATTCTCAAAGACTAATGCCACACAAATCTACAAAGAACATTTCACCTAATACTGCTTTTTTATGAAAAATGACACACAAGACAAAGCTGATGGGTCTAATCATGCAGGAACTTCAAAGAGATCTGATTATCTGATTAAAGAATCATGGAAAAACTTCTTCCACAGGCAGTGAGTGCCCAGTGGCGTGCACTGTACAGTTTCTCCCAGTACAGGGTGACTATTTAGTCCTACACAACTGCATCAGTCACACAAAGCCCATCTAGATTCAGCTGCAGCCAGCCCGCTTGCAGCACAGCTGTTCTCTACTGAGGCTCTCCAAACAAGGCTCTTTCTGCACTCCAAGGCCTCTGGGAAGCGAAGTGGGCAGCACCAGGAACAGATGGCACAATGCTCTGCAAGATGGCCAGCTGCACAGAGACTGGAAAGGCAGACAATCCCCTCACAGCCATCACACAGGCACCCTTGGGATATCCTGTTTGCGACTGAAAATTGTAAAGTCCAACGCGGGTTGCCAAACAGATAAGAAATAGACAAAACTAATAACTTGTTTCTAAATTTGAGAAGAGATTAGGGGAAAAGAAGTATTGGAATAGCCAAACAAAACAACCACACAAACTGATACCGTGTGAGCCCTGGCACTCACACGGCCAACTGGCCCCAAATAGTGTAACTACATGGTTGCAATCCAGGGCTCCGTGATCCGTGCTCCACATCACTCTTTCATAAGAATTAAAACACAGCTAAGATGTAGGGTGAGTCTTAACTGCAACCAGGCATAACTGAATTAAGAAATAATCATGGTACAGGTCTGACATGACAAGTTAGACTTCACAAGTCTGCAGGCTGATAATTAGTCCCTCACATTTTACAAAATTTTTGTACAAAATCTTTTTTTTTGTTAAAAGATTAAGTTAAGGTTTGGCATTATTAAATTGCATGATAGTATTTAGGGTAAGATAACTAAATCCAGTATTTGCTTAAATAGCTAAATCTGAAGTCTTTGTTAATACAATAATCTAACATGATACTTTTGATATACTTTGCTTTTCTGAACAAGCACACATATTCATTTCTTGCTTTATAATGACTATTATAATGTAGCTTACCCTTTCCTTTGCCCTACATATGTTACTGGAATGAATTGCCTTTGTGTTCGCCCTATTAAATCAACTCATACTATGAATATTTCATCATGAGTTTTAAAGATGAATATTCAGTTTCACATAACAAAGAAATGGTTGCATCATTTTGCCTTAATTTAATCCAATACACATAGGAAGATGATTTCAGCTCCTTTAGGCATGAAATTCACATGTGCCAGGCTGTTAATAGAGAAATTGACATAAAGCAATAGAAGAAACATTTCAGCATGTTGCTATTAACAAGTTTCTTCTTTGATTAAAATACATTGTACTCACTGCATCAAATGGTTGATGTAGTGAAGATTATTTTCTTCACTATGACCCATTCACACAGAGGCTTCTTGCAGACAACAAATAATATGAAAACAATGTTTTTTTCAGGCAACTGAACTGAACCAAAGAGGAAAAAAAAGTCTGGTAGGCAAGTATGCTATGAAAGAAGCCTAAATTGCTTGCCTAAACTATCGAGAGGTAAACAGAGTAAGCAAACAACATAGTGTTAGCATTGCTTTTAGCCAGTTCCTATCAGCACATTAAAAAAATACTCTAAAGCACAAAACCTTTTTCCTGACCTTGCACAAGAAACATTACTTTAACGTGAAGGTCAGCTGTCTTATTGCATCATTCCCCCTTTTTTTTTTTCCCCCAAAGAAAAAAAGCTCAAAACAACAACAACAGAAAAACCCCAACTTTGTCTAAAATCAATCAATTTGTAATTCAGTTTTGCATATCCAAATTATAAGAGGAGAAAGAAAAAAATCAAACCAGATGTGGTAATGTTTAAAAGTCCGGATTTCAAAACAGCTTCTTTAAGAAATGACCAGTATTGCACAATAATTGAGGCATTCACATTCCAGAGCTGAACAAAAGCATTTGAGCCTTACAAAATGCTATTCCCAATGTTTCAAGATTTTTCCTCCATCCTTCCACTGTGGTTTGTGTGATGTGGCCATCAGCAAGGAGGTAAACTTTAACACCAGCTTTAATCCCACATGGAAGAATTACATGAAGCTGTCAGTAGAGTGTGGCCAGTGGGCTCACAGAACTGTAGAGCACAGTTGTGGTGTCCAGTCAAAACAAAACTGAACATATTAATGCCTGCTCCCAACCACTCTGCAGTCCTGACCCGCTCTGAGGAAACAGCACAGTTATTCTGACCCCATCACCCCACTGTCACTAAGCTCATGGCTTCTGAAGCCAACTTGACAGCGTGGCATTCCCACTCTGCCTATTCCCACCACTTAAGCACTTCTGTTCCTACCAGGCCACTGAAAATCAGCTCGATGTCAAAAAACATCAATTCTTCTACTCAGAACTCTCTCAAGACACACTGTTCCTTTTGCATCAAAAGCGGTCCTGTATGTACAAAAGTAAATAGCGCAGGAGAAAACACAAGCTTTTTACTTTGCTATGTTTGAGATTTAAAAAGAAAAAACCACTGAAGTAAAACTTTGTGTGTCCCCTTTCTGACTCTTAGAAGAAATCTTCTGCATATGCTTAGGCCACACCAGACCTGTATGAAGCTAAAAGAGTGCAGATGCTTCCAACTAGCAAAAAATGAGCTGATGAGACCACCTGAGCAGCACAGCACAACTGGACAAACTCAACCCCACAACCAGCACAGCTGTGCCTGTAAGGCAGTACAGCCCAGTTCCTAAGTCCAGCCCTATTAGCACTCTAGAACATACCTGTTCTATTTCTGACCCCAAGCTGTCTCCCACGGGACTGCTTCAGAAGCCCTGTGCCCTGCTCATGCTTTCACGTCCAAAGATAGCACACACAAATGTGTCTCTGTACCTTATAAAATTGTCAGCAGTGCCAAATAACTTCAATGCTACTAAGATGAAGTTTCAGGGTGGAAGTGTGACAGTTTCAGGGTAGAAGGTGAGCAAGACCATAGGTCTCTATTAAATTGTCATTTCACATGCCTTTTTTGCAATTTCAAGCCAGCACTCCCTTTCTCAGAGGGATAAGCCAAGTAGCCAAGGATTGAGCTCCCTCTGCTCTCTTTTGTGCACCTGACTTCGAGCACTCATGCACTTTTATAGGTGTCTGAAGATCCAGATCCCCGTTTTGAAATCAGAACTACAAAGGTCTCTCTTCAAAAGTTCATACAGAAACCAGGAAGTACGGCCAGGAATCCTGCTTTGCAACACAGGATGTGCCAGTGCAGGGCGTGTGTCAGACTTTCTTGGAAACATTTTACTGAAATAAATTAATAAGTAAATAACTCTGGAGGGAAGAAAGACATAATAGATTGCTCATGTAACAGTAACTTCACATCGGCTAGACAAGTGACTAAAAACCCCTCACGGCTCTTCCTTCTGTGAGCTTACACTTTGGGCTTCACAATTGTAACAATTTTAGAGGATGTATCCGGTCATGATTCAAGTACAAGCAGAAGTACCCAGCTGTTCTGTAATTCTAGGGGTCAGAGCTCACCTGGTCCTGTGGCACATCTTTTTATTTCCACTGGAAAGACCTCCTAAGTAGTACCCAAAACATTAATTCCACTCTTTAAAAAGCCACCGAATTTAAAACTGATGTTACCAAGATACAGCACAGATACTGGAATAGAAAAACAGACAGCACGATGCTCTGTGTATTTATATATATACACCAATACATCAAAACCCTTTTCTTGGTTCAAGAGTACAGAAATCACTAGGCGCAAACGCAGTGCGTACTTCTACGGCACTGAACCTTCAAGATGTAGGCGGACAAGCCCGACAATACAATATAAACCCATCCACATTGCACTGAAGTAACCACCTCCCCCCTCAGACCTGTCAGACACTTGCTTCGGCACAGCGAATCCCGCAGAGACGAACCATCAGGGGCAGACGCGAAACCCTCTCGCACCGCGGCAGGGTCCGGCTCGCCGCTGTGAGGGAGCGGGGCAGGGACACGGGGAGAGGGATGGGGACGGGGCAGGGGCAGGGAATGGGAGTGGGCTGGCCCCGGCGGTACCTGTCCCAGCGGCGCGGCCGGGCCCAGCAGCGCGGCGGCCAGAGGCGGCAGCAGCAGCGACAGCGGCAGTAGCAGCAGCTCCCGACGTCCCAGCGCCGCCTCCATCTTGCGACCCGGGAATTAAATCGAAGTGAAACATCAACAGGCGGGGCCGGGAGGAAGCGGGGGAGGTGGCGGGAGGGGGCCGGCCCTGCCCCGGCCCTGCCCCGGCCCTGCCCCTGCCCGGGCACCGCGGCCTCAGAGAGGTCCCGAGCTCGCCGCGGCCGATCCGCGCCTGCAAGAGCCCGTCACTGTTAACAGGCGATTTCAGCCATTGACAGCACTTTGCATAACAAGAGAACTACCCATGTAGATAGTGTCAATAACTCCGCTGGGTGTGAAATGGCCAGCGTGTGCCGCCAGGCTCCCGTGGGGCGCCCGCTGCTCACACCTGCTCTGCGCGGAGAGCGTCATGCGGCCGCAGGAATACCGGGCTGAGCCCTGAGCACCACAATGCGGGAAAGGCTTCTGGAAAGCAAAAGCAGGCAGAATACTCTAGGAGGGAGCAGAACGAGTCATCGGAAAGGAAGAAAGCACAAGATAAAGTTTTCAAGAGGTAGAGGTCATCATCCTAAAGAAGAGAAAACGGAGGGAAGCAGTGGCGCTCAAAACCATGGAAGTCTCAGGCGAAGACAAAGAAAACAAGCTGGATCTCCAAGTCCTCAGTGGATTTGAAGATAACAAATGTTTTATTTGTAGCAGAAAAGATTGCCATTGCCTATTAGCAAAAAACTTCCCAACGGTAAGGGTGGCAAATACATTAACATCTTATGTAGGGAGGTTTTAACACAGCAATAAATCAGCTGTCCTGTTGAAGCAATTTGTGGCCTGATTTTGTATTGTTCTATGACTCCCAATTGGTTGATAATGAACGTAAATCATAAGCCCCACAGAAACGTAATATTTTGTATGCAGTTTGCAAACCTGAGACACTGATAGAAAAACATGTGTCGAAAGGTACAAGGCAATGGAAAATGAGGCCTGAGAGAGTCATGTATTTTGAAGCGTGATTCTGAATATTCCATGAAAACCTTCAATATTTAATCCCTAAGCATGTTTATTATCAGCAGTTAGTACTGTTTTAGAGATTGGAAAAAAACAATGCTGACTAATTGTCTTTGTAATAATCACAGAAGTCAGTAACAGCAAAAGGGATAAAAACGGATGTCTTAATACACACCACCTCTCTTTACCACCACCTGGTTTACCTTGTTCCTCTTAGACCTGCTCTTAAGATTGATTTTATTTTAATCTGCTGTTTGGGAATCTGAAAGAAATGGTGTGCGGTCTCATGAGGCAGAAAGGGCCGTGGTGAGGGAGCTCCCCAGCGCGGCGTTTTGCTGACCCTTGTGGCGGCTGCAGGAGCACGTTCGGGGAGGTGATGGCTGGCAGAATGCAGCTCCTGTCGCTACTTGCAGTCATTTGCATGTGCTGCTGGGAGGAACTTCACCGAAATTCCTAACTATGAGTTGCACCCTTTATGAATCAGAGGGGCGGTTGCCTTCCAGCTGGAGAAGAGTACAGTGTTTTGTATATTAGATTCATTACCTCAAGTGTTTACAAAATGTACCAGAGGCATAATAATCAGTGTTATCAGGGTACATAAAAATACAGGGAACCGGAGATCCCCGATCTGCAGAATTCATTGATTCAGCAAAATTCAGTCTGGGTTCTGAGCTGACTTTGAGGAATTTAGCATCTCACTGAAACGGAATAGTGGATGAATGCCTGTTCATTTTTGACTATCTCTGTTCGCAAGTTTCCTGGTAAACTGCCTGTCAAGTAATGCTTTCTTTCTGTTTCTGTTTCCATTGTTCTTTCCTTTTTCTTCCAATCTTTTACACTCCCTTATTTTCAATACTCTGTCTCAATTTCTTTCTGTTCTCCCAGAACTTAATTAAAACTTAAAAAATTATGGATGAAAAGCGCTTTCAAGTACTTCTGTTTTCATCAAATTTCAAAGCTCTCATTAGTCTCAGAGCATAAAAGACATCATAACAGTTTTATTTAACATAAATGGTGAAATTCCTTGCAATAACTGAATAACTTATGACTTGGGTGAAAGAGGAACTACTTGATGCTGGACAGTCTGGGAGGATAACAGGGTCAGCTGCAAGGCTCTTAGGCTTCTCCAGTCTGCTGGAGAACATGTCCTGACATTTTAAACTATCACAATATGTAACATTTTTAAGTGTATGGTGTTGAGACTGACTACTGCTTGAGCTGCTGTGTGCCAGAAATGCTATATTTCATTCGGTTTATATTTAAGTTGGAAGTGATGTTTTTGACTTTTTTAAAGGATTGTGAAAAACGGTTTTTTTCATCAAATATTCATTACAGGGTTATTAAGAGGCAAAAGCCAGTACAAAGAATAAGGAAGTTAGGATTTAATTTCTTTTATGACTAAAAGGAGTGATAAAAGCTTGCCCTTAATTAGTAGTATGTGTTCCTACTGAAGTGCAAAGTAAGGGCAGCAAGTAAATAGTTAAATTTTAGGCAGCACAAGCTTGCATGAGACCGATGTACAGTTTACATCCCTCTTAAAGCTTCAGAATAATAAATGTAATGTGTGCCATAGTGCTATATATAGTGCTACACTGTCAATAACTGCCACAAGGATGGGTTAAAACCAGCCTTGAATCAATTCTGGATTGACACAAACACACTGGGAATAAGCTCACAAAAACAACAGAGCACTGCAAAACACTCGATGACAACACAAAGAGCTTTGAGAACTAGCACAATATGGAGGCAGAATACAATGCCTTGCAGAGCAGGTCTTGGCCCCTGGACCAGCCCACTCTGTCTCCAGGACCATCATGCAGTAGTACAGTGTTGAAAAGTAAATTCCCTGCTTGGCTGTTTATAAAGGTGCTGTTAGATCTGCTATTACTTGTATTGCTACTTGAAAGGAGATCTGCTCTTACCATCCTACACACATCTCGACACTCCCAGCTCCTGCTCCCCCCTTTGCCCTTCACTGGTTCCATTTTACTGTACAGTGAGTCCATTGAGGTCACTAACCTTGCAGAAAACAAATTCAGCAATAAAAACAAACAATAACAAAAAACCAAACAAAAAACTTTTACTGCTTAGTGACTTGGACCGACTCATTATGTAATGAGTACCAGAGCATGATCTGGAAAGAAGTGAAGACAGTGGGCTGAAGCAGAAGTTCTCTATGCCATGGAGCAGAATCCCTGGTTTGGAAGGCAGCAAGTCTATTTAGATGAGTTCAGCTGTAACACATAAGCCTGGGAATGCACTACAGCATCTACACTACAGGAAGGGAATAAATTCTGTTTGCTTGTCTGTTCTTTCAGAGGCACCCACAGTACTACAGGTTGTCTTGTGGCTCAGGGTAAATATCAGGACCATTGATTGCTTTGTAACCCTCTAATTAATATTTGTGAGGCAGACTATGCACTCGCCCCCCTCAGTGCACACCATGCTCGAAAGCTGAGTGATCCTCATCAAAACCTGTACTTTGCCATAGGAGGTTGCTCCTGGGGCAGGGGATGTGTGTGTGTTCTATCTTCCCCGTCCCTTCCAGGACAGGCTTGCTGGAAGCCTACTCACAGCACTGTCCACAAAATTGGATTCATTACCAGACGTGCCACAAGCCAATAATTACACACTGAAAAGTGGTGCCCTACTTTAATTGATGAAAGGTTTGTGCTGCCTTGGAGGTGGAGATCAACTCTGAAAAGAATGTATCCTGTTAAAGACATTACAGTATTGTAAGTAAGCATTATCTATTTTCCTTGAAAGGTGGCCTGCTTAGGACTAGGCAGTTTCACAAAAAGCAGTTGTTCCTTATATTCTAGTGCATGTGATTCTGAATGGAGAGGGGACCCAACCATATCACCATCCCCATCTCATTCCACAGGAGCACAAATCCTGTTGGATGTGATCAAAGGCAGGGAATAGGACAAAATCCTTTCCTTTTCTGTGAATCAGTCCAGTGGCAGTGGCCTGCACTGTAGCTGTGACACTGCAGCTGATTTCTTTTCAGCTACTGGAATTGAAAATCCTTTTCTTCTCATGGAATGCATTGGAACATTTCCACACATATCTCTTTAGAGAAAATGCATATTTGGAAGGGAAATTTTACATGAAAATAGATGTCAGCAGTTGAATTCGAGTTTTGTGTATTTTGCAAACTTTTGTTGTGATACTGTGCACAGTAAGCAATTAAAGTTGCTCATCGTCTGTAAACAGGACTAATATTTTGTTTCCTACTTCATATGATTGTTGTGAAGCTGCATATGTGAAAAGAATATTGAGTTCCTAACTGCAGATTTTTGTTAAGTGTATACTCAATTTTCTGTGAAAATGGGCACTACATAATAATAATCAAGTAGAACAATTGTCTTGCAAAAAGCATATGAAATATGAAAGTGAGATGCTCTGACAAAGTTAGAAAAAAATGGGGGACATAAGTAGTTTGGGAATTAAGGTAAAGCTTCTCTGCATGGGAATTGATTCTTTCTCCTTGTTCTGACCTCATCACTCCTGCTGCACCTAAAATCTGTTCAGGTGTTGTATTTGAAACAGTGTGGGTCACAGTGCAGCAGCTGTTTTTCACCTCACTGTGACCTGTGCAGTCAAAAGCTGCCTTTCTGGTGCAACAGAAAACAGCTCTTACAAAAGCACATGCTGCTGAGGCCAGTGCTTATCTCAGGAAATTCATCTTTCTCCCATCTCCTGTCAGTCTTCACCTTTTTCTTTGAATATTATCTGCTCCTGAATGTTCTCATTTCCAAGCTACTGGAAACATGAATCTCCACAGAGCAAAGTACTTAGAAGAAGACCTGGTTAGAAGCTTTTTAGATGGAAATCAGAGGGGAATTTGTATTCATTTGTTTAAGACTCCTGTAGCAGTCCCAGCAACAGAAGATGACAATGACTCTGGCAGTCTCCTGAGAAATGAGAAATGCAGGGTAATGCTTGCTTTCCCAGATTCCACCTAGAATCTTAATGTGAATGTACTAGAAAAGAGGATCATGTTGCAGAAGTCCCAGTGGTCTGGCACCAGTGCCAGTGCTGCTCAGACTTTGCAGAGCCCTGGATGGAGACACCAGGTGTCAGTGTTGCCTGGTGTGCCTTTGGGGGTGTGTGTGTAGAGAGGACTGGAAGCCAGGGTACTGGGAGCTGGACACTAGGGGCTGGTATCTGGGATTCTGTGCTCACAGAAACAAACACTGACAGACACAGACCAGAGAGAATAAGAAAAGCATTATGTACTGAAACAAGATTCTTTATTTCAATGCAGTACAAAGAAATGGGAGTTACTTTGGTTTGAATGAACGTACCGAAACTAAAAATGAAGCAGATAAAATATATTTGTGTAGTACTAGGAATCCTTGGATATCAGAGCAGTGAAAAATGATAGCTACAATGCTGCAGCATGAACATAAATATTTGCATATCTTTAATACATTACTACCTTGATTTATGTTATATCATTGGTAACTTAGTTTCCAGCAGTATAAGATATTACCACTGACGATACCATCTTAGCCATCAATCTTTTAGCCAGTGATTTCCTTCTGTTTAAAATGCATTGGTACAGAAACAACCAAGTCAGCTCTTCAAAACCTTAGCAAAATCAGTCACTCTTTTTTTTTCCTTCCAAAAGAAGGAATGTGATCAATTTTGTTAATTACATTGAACTTTGGTTATGTATAGTAATACTGTAAACAGTGGGCCCAGTTCACAATCAAGTAACATGAACTCATTGTATTAAGGTCATGAGAAAGTATTGTTTAAAAAAAAAAAAAAAGACTGCTATATTGTCATCCTGCAGAACCAAACACAGTGGCTGCTCAGGATTGGGCTTTTTCAATTATAGCACTGTTTTTCAGCTCGAATCAGGACAGGTCATCCGTTTTCCTAGTAAAAGTAGATGATTTGCATTTTCAAAGGTACCTAAGCATACTGACATAACGGTTTGCAGCAGGGTCAATAGCCCCATTTACTGATTCAGGGACTTTTTTTAATAAATAAACATTAATTACACAGGTATTGCTGTGAACCAAACCCATTGTCTAAAGGAAGCACATTTCTTGGCAAATTAAAAGTCTTTACATAGGAACATGTTTTTATAATGGGTTTGAATAGCTGCTATGCAAGTTAGTAAAATCATGTATTTTCCTGCTTGCACTTTGTACCAACACAAAAAATGACTCAACATGCAGGAAAATAAATGGTGAAATGGCATTGTTTAGAAAATAATGTATGTGAAAACCATTCAGTATCTTATATTAAAGCATTTACACTGCATAGGCATTCATATAAGGATATAGTATAATAAAACTTATCAAATATACAAGCATGCAGCAGTTGCCTTATATTCAGAGTTCTAGAAATGACCACACATTGATTTCCTTAAATATAAATTGCATTATCCAAAACGGATGTTGCAGCCCCTCTTCTTTGCAAACTCTGTTCTCATGTGCATTGCAGATACTGGCCTATATAACCGGCCTAATCTATGCCACTGTATTGTGCACATCTGTGAAAAACACTGTATTTTGGAACAGGAAAGGTCATGAGAAGTTATCCATACTTCTCGTAGCAGAATCTGCAGACTACACAGTGCTTGAATTGAACAATATATACTAAAATAAACATATTAATTTGTATTCTCCTTAGAGTAACACTGTAACATTGCCACATATCTAGCTACCGCATAAGCTGGCCACGCAGTTTTCAAAGTAAGTTTTGACAGATTTTTCTATTTGATATTTATTCCATCAGAAGAGGTATAGTGGGAAACTTATATAGTACATACACTTTTTGCTCTGCAAACTTTACAAAGGACTCATGCTACTTTTAGATTGTGTAGGAAATACAATGCAGTGCCAAAGCCACACTCAGAGATTAAAACATGTTTGCAGAGAGATCTTTTTTCTTCATTTGCTCTTTTGAAGGTGGTGTTGTTCTATACGATGGTGAGCTTGGACCATCTTAACTGTCACAAGATGACAAGTACCAAGATTAGACCCCTCTGTGGCCAAATGCCACCTGGAGGATAAAGCTGAGGTCATGCAGCTTGAAGTTGTCTGTGGTTTTGACTTGCTTGTTATTGCCTAGCTTGGCAGGTTAACCTGGCATGTGACTCCAAGAGAACAGCAAACAAAACACCTGGAGGCAAGGCTTGTGTTAGTTGTGCAAGGTTTGCTCTAAATCCTGATATAGGTTTTGTATGCACCAAGGTGAAAATAGATTGAGGAGTCTGTCTTTAGATCCTTTCCCTGCCCAGGTATTTTACCAGTAGTGCCTGCATTCTGCTTTTGCCCTGACTTCCCTTGTCTTCATACACAGTAATTTGTGTGTCTTTAAACATTGTGTGCATGCATGTTTGATAACACTGACATTTTAGTTATTGCTAAGCAGTGCTTACTCTAAATTAAGGACTTTTCTGTTTCCTCTGCTATTTCAACTAAGGTAGTGCACAAGAAGTACAAACCAGAAGATCAGGAGGCTGCAGTCACCAGAAGAAGCTGCAGCTCCACAAGATAAAAACAATTAACTGGCCTGCCTGTGTGGGCATAGAGAAAGAATCCAGTAAGGCATGAGAAAACCCCTGACCAAAAATCACCATTGGACCAAGAGGTATGTGCAAGGCATGTGAACAGGTGTATAGACTATAAGAGTATAAAAGCCCAGGAATTCCTTTGTTCTAGGACCTTGTCCAGAGGCACCCAGCTTGAGGTGTTCCTATTGCTGTACCACTCAATTATTATATAATTTTTTCCCTGGAATCAGCTGTTGTGTGAGAATTTACTGGGGGAAACGTAGGGCAAAAAAAATTCTCTAACAGCACCGAAGCAGGTTTTTAGTGCATTATAAATAGTTTCAGTATTTTTTCAGTGCTGAAATACTGGAAAGCACTGGGATGCAGTGCTTCCTTGTAGTCTCTGAATTGTGTATGTCATTCCATGCTTACTTAGAGGACATGTTTCATGCCTGCCATGTGATGTGAACTCTGGCTGCCTCTGGCTGCCCATACCTATGAGGTTACTGATGTTCAGTATTTGCTCTTTTTTAGTGTCTAAAGATGCCTGAGAAATCAAGGCCACCTTCTCCCAGTCAGGTAATACAAATCGAGATTATTCTGCCTCAGAGAGCACAGGGAGGTGAGGGATTTTGAAACAGAGCTACAAGAATGAAGATAAAAGTCAGATAAAGCTTTCCTATGTATTTCTGGCTTTGTTCCTCTGTATTTACACCCAGTTGAAATGTCATAATTGGATGCTAGGCTTGGCAAAACCACGGGAGCAAGAAGAAGATAAAGATATGCACAAGCAAAGAGAGTTTCCCTCTGAACTTGCAGAGCTGAGGGGAAGGCAACTGTCATCAGGGTAATGTTTCCTTGTAACATAATGCCATCTTCTGGGACTTGCTGTAGCAGATGAAGAAATGAGGGTTAGGAGTCTGCAGCACAGACAATGCAAGTGTTCAAGCACTCTGAAGCAACAGCAGCTCATGTCATTCCTGGAAGAGAAAAGTGGCAAGGGAAGGCTGTGCTGAACTCCCTGCCCTGTGCCCTGATCTTACCTGAGGAAGGTTCAGGAAGGTTCACTCCAGCCGCCCTTGTCCTTCTCCTGGTACCTCTTGGCTGTCAGCACACCCTGGGAAGTGTGACAGGGAAAGCTGTGGTGGGAGGAAGAGGCAGCCAGGGTAACCTGGCTGCAGGATGGGTGTAGACAGGTTCAGGGGCTCACAGTAGACTGCGCTGGGCTAGGCGATTGGAAGAGGTGAGAGGAGAAGTGCCAGAGAGAAGCCCAGGCTGATGGTCCAGGTTTAGATGTTCAGCCATCTGTTTGAACACTTCATCCTGCTGCCCATATCTCTGATGCTCTGCTTTGGCCTCCTATGTCATTGTTTAACAGCACCTCAGGGAGGAAGTCGGTGGCACAGACTTTCCTGACAAGCTGAGGACACTCACGTCAGCAACATCTGCTGGTGTCTGCACCTGTCCCTGTGTGAAGAAAAACGTGGTTGGCCACGAGCAAAACAAAACTTCAAGGCTCTGGGCTGTTGCCTGAGGAGCAGTCCCTGTCCTCAGAAAAACTTTAACATTTCAATTTTTTTTTTTTCAATGGAATGAAAAAACAAAGTACAGAAAGGTTTTATGCAACAAGGTATTCCAAACTGTTTTGGTTAGGGATAGTTGAAACATGAAGTTTATTTTACAGCGTGACAGTTTATGTCAAGTGAAGAAAATGGAATCCAGCATAATAAAACTATTTGAAATAAAACACTGTGATGCCTTTTAAAACTATTTCGTGGACACTTTTTTGAAGATCCGTGCATTCTCCTGAAATATTTAAAGTGTAGTTCAGGCATTTTTCTATTTGAGTAGTGTTCTCTTGAAAACTCTTGTTTTAACTTGACTCAGAGCGTTTTCTCTCCCTGCACTCTAGCCATTCACCAGAAGGTGGGGCTTAAGGTATTGTCAGTGAACTGGAACTGAAGGGAATTTCATCAAGTCCGTTGGATTAGAGGGTTTGAAATGTGTATTCTCTCCTCCCTGTTTTGCAGAGGAAATCCTGGATCAGCATGACACCTCCCCAGGCCATAACACCTCACACTCGGAAATCTTAGTGGTCCCAGCCTGTCTGGTACCAACACAATCTAATTAAGCCAAAAGATTATCACCTAGAACATATCAAAGACCAGAATTATATCAAAAGCAAGAATCATTGTGTCCCTGGAGATGCCAGTGATATTCTTTGGGATTACTAGGAAACTAATGAATGGGAGAGAGGAGTGTTCACCTCATGTTTCTGCCCCAGTCCCGGTAGGCACCACTGTCACAGAATGATGGAACAGTTTGGGTTGGAAGGGTCCTTAAAGATCACCGTTCCAGCCCCCTGTCGTGGGCTGGGACACCTTCCACTAGACCAGGGTGCTCAAAGCCCCATCCATCCTGGCCTTGACTTGTGTACTCATGGGCCAGAAGATGGTCAGCTGGATTCCTGTGTGTTGGTTGGCCATGCTGGGTTCCACGCACCTCTTGACAATCTTGGGCTCACGTGAGCTCTCAGGGAAGGCTCTCTCTGGCACCCAAACCCCTGCTGCCTTGAAGTGGACAGTACTTCTGTAGTGCAGAGTGCTTCTTGAAGTGATAACTTGTCAGCTGCAATCATTACACTGCAGTGGCAGGAAGCCTTTTGGATAGCAGGGACCCAAACCCCACAGTGTCTCAGATGCTGAACCTGAATCAGTTCTCTGTGAGGCTGTGACAGAGCAGCAGGGGTTCATAAGGGTGTCTGCAGTGACACATTACTAGGATGCTGCACAGTAATGGGCTGCATGAAAAGGAGCATTCTCATGGCTTTCTGCTTAGTTGTTTAAGTCTAGTCTGGATCATGATAAGTCATGTTTAAGTAGATAACTGGGAGCTGGATAGATTTGGCTAGCTGCTGTATGGATATACTCAGGATTAAGCCTTCTTACTGAACAGTGCTTGACTAAAAACAGCATCTACCTCAGCTTTCTGCGCTGTAGTTTGGGAGGAAGGATAGCTGCCTTCTCTGTGTGATGCAGAGAGTGTTTGACTCAGAGCAGCCTTTGTTCATGCTCTTTTATGAGTCAGAAACATGTAGTTTGGGTTCAGTTAGCTTTGGTGGAAGTCAATGTGGATCCTTTTCCTGAAGGATGTGGATGGGATGAGATTTTGACACCTTGCCCATAGGTGAGCTTTCTACTGAAACTGTGTGACCAGAGCAGCTGTTCTCTGGAATGGCAACTCACATCACAGCCCCAGAAATGTCTTTTCTGGGTGAAACCAAAGTTTTACCTAGATCTTGTCTTTGTCGGTGTCCTGGGTTTGGCAATGGCCAAAGGCTGATGCCTGGGGAAGAGGATAAGGATAGGGAAAATGTGTAGCAATTGCTCCCTACAATACTCCTCTGATCAGCAGTGATTTCCAGCTGAGGGGTTCATTGAACTAGAGGTGATGCCTTTATGTTCATCTGCCCTTTTAGAGACTTGGAACAATTCTAGTGGGCAGTTTTCCTAGGCCCTCTTTGTCCTAAGGCTAAATTTCCACCACCTCAACTTAGAGAGACTTTGAAAAACATTTAGCTGTAATGGACCCTTTGGAAATCACTTCAGTGTCGAATGCAGCAGATTCCCTTGGTTAGCCATCTAGGTGCTGACAACACTGGTTAGTGAAGATCCACTTCTTTCAATTTTACACCATTCCAATGAATGGTATGAAACCATTTGCTCAAGACAGCAAAAGCCAAGAGGGATGGCAAAAATCTTGACCTATTGAATCAGAACGAGTGGTTCGGTGTCCTCTCATGAAAAAGAGATGAAAAATAATTTTCTGCCTATTTTATTTTCAAAACAATAGCCTTATCTCTATTTCAATTGTGTGTGCTTTATGAACAGTGAAGATAAGTTCTGACGTGTTCAAAGCATTCATCTCTTTTGTATCCTGAAAAACAACCAAAGCCCTACTGGCATCTAGCAGAAGATAACCACAACTAAGAGTGAGGTTAACAAGGCAAACCCACTTGGTCAGGAAGTTTTTGAGACAAATCTGAAACACAGTGTTCCTGTCTGGCATCAAAGAACAAATTAAGCATTTTTCTTAGCTCTTAAAATGCATTTAAATGCCAGCATTCTCATGGGCAAAAGTGGTTTTTGAAAAGAATTTGCATCAAAATTATCTTTGTATCCACTTCCCTAAAAAAAGAGTTGATTGTCATTTGTTTTCATAATCACTGTGCCAAGTATCCTAAGTATGAGGAAATATTGAATTCTGCATCTGACTTGCAGCAGTTTTCCTTCAGGCATCCTCTTCTCCCAGAAAATTGATGGCTGTTTCCCTTGCAGTGTGGATTGGAAGGGATGCTGCCACCCAGATCAGCCCTGGCTCTGAGGCACACCAGCCACAGACCTTGTTCATTCTGGTGCTGCCAGAGTCCAACAGAGGTGGAAGTCTGGTTCTTCTGGGTGTTACACAGCAGGAGAAAAGGGATTACCCTGGCCAAGATGTGCCTACAGGCAGAAAAAGGGGAGACACACAAGAACAAGGCACCAGAGACTGCTGAGAAATAACCACGATGTGATGAGGGTTTTCCAAAGGTGAGTGCCTGTGGAGGTAATCTACATTACTAGAAAGTATAAATGCAAAGGGAATTAGTTAAGTTTCATCTCTGTCTGCACAGGTGTTCTCATTCAAAGGGAAGATGACCTGATTGATGCTATTAAACCGGTTTCACTTCACAATTTTCATGAGTTCCACTGGATTTTTTTTGAGTTTTCCATGGTAGACAGATCGTGGTACCATTCTCTTTTCCAAGCTGAGGCTAGAGGAAGAAAGAACAGAAGGAAGAGGAGCCATTCTTCTTAGACAGGTCAGAAATGAGAGAATTGAGTACCCTGTTAAAGAGATAAGGCTTGAGCAGAGACCAGGCCTTCACAGCAATTTATCATTTGCCAAAAGTTTACACCGGAGAAAGCAAGGCAATATTAAAGGCTGAGAATGGTCACCTAGGGAAGGTCTGAATGGTAAGAAGAGAAGCCTTTGATGAGGTGGAGCCAGTGTGAGCTAGGAAACAAGAGGACAAAAATAGAGAGTTAAAAAAATTATTGGGAGTAATGCTCTGAAGGGAGTGGGTGCAAGAGAGGACAAAACTGGAAAGAAGGGCTGTGTAATGATGTGAGAATAAATGACAGATTTTAGAGAGGCTGAGGAAGATAAGAAAGCTGAGACATAAAAACTGTCATATCCAGAGGAGGGAGTAAGTGAAAGTTGATACTCAGGAAAAGAGCTGAGGGGGCTTAGAGGAATCTGGTATTGACCAGTCAAACACAGAGATCAGTGCTACAGCAGATATGAACATCACAGCCAAGCAGATCAACGAGGGAGCAGTCAATGGTGAAGGAGACATCCACTTCAGTGGCTATGAAATATAGACCACAGCTGCAGGAAAAACCAATGGAAGAAAGAAAAGATGCCAGGTAATCAAACGGGCACCAGTGTGGAGGTGAGAGTTAGTGAGGGTGTGGTTGAAAGGTAATGATGTGAGGGAAAGATAAACTCCAGAGGAGGTCATCCAAGAGTTACCATGGGACAGCAGTGTCAGGATGGAGCAGGAAGAGAAGTTGGATGAATTGGTGATGATGGGAAGAGGGTGAATAAGAGAAGGGAGGTGCTGGAATTATTAATAATGAGAAGAAAAGCCCAGCAGCCTCCCTCCACTTTTTATCCCTGGAAGAGAAGACAGGACCTAATTGCTAAGAAAAGTGTGGGAAAGTAAAGGAAGGAGTAAGAGGACCACAAGTATGAAGAAATGGTGAGATGCTATTTGAGGATGGAGGGTGAAAAGTTAATAAAAAGGGAGGAAATATGATTAGGCAAAGGAAAACTGGGGGAAGATAAAGCAGTAGTGCTGGAGAGGGCAGGGAAGTGGGTGCAGTTGGAAAAGATCTTTTGAAAATGCTACTTGGACTTCAGGGTGCTTGCAATTCTGAACAGAAGGAGAGGAAAATGGACCCTGAGACTCAGAGGTGACTCCAGCAGTCACAGTGTGCTCCAACCACTACCAGCTCTTCCTCTGACAGGTTGAGTTCCCTTTCCCTTTGTGGCACCTGAATCCCAACAGTTCATAATCCACAGTCCCATGCCAGGTGTCTCAAATAAAAGTGCCTTGTTTCTGAAGCAGAGGAAGAACTTCATCAATGCAAAGCTTGATGGTAGAACACACTGCGTGACACAAATACTACAGAAGAGCTTTGCCCTGTGCTGTGTTTCCAAACTGGTGCTTCAAGCATGCAGAGCCACCATGAGTTGAAAAAACCTTTCTTTTGAGGCAACAGAGCTGTAGCCTCACAGCGTGGTGGTGTCGTGTTCAGAGGGGCATTCTCCTTGTGCCTGGGTCATGGGCACAGCTGGCCCATGTTGGTAGCCCCAGCTGTGGCAGCCCCAGGTGTGCCCAGGGGCAATGCTGCCCTCTGAGCTGCACCTGTGAGATCAGCCAGGAAACATCGGGCCACTTTGGGGGCATCTGCCTGAGGGAAACCTTCAGGAGACAAGTCCTGAGAGACAAATATCAACAGTGCCTGTTGCTGAGCGCAGGAGCAGGAATAGCCAGCTCTTGTAGGGTGGCAGCCAGGGCTGCACACGGATCTGGCCTTCCTCATGGCCCTGGTGACAGGAAGACCATTCGTGAAGAAATTAGGCACAACCCTTCAATGTTCTGAAGATCGGCTTGTGCAATGGCAGCATTGTTTCCAGTCACCAGCCTGACATGAAGATTTAGGCGATGGAGCTGCTTGGCAGGAAGGCCCTTTCTGAAGAGAAGAGGGAAGCACAAACATCTCAGTGCTGCCAGAGACTTGCTTGTAGCGTGTGAGGAACGTGTGGGGCTCTGGCTAATTCCTGTATGCAAAACAAGCAGGAGGGAGGATGTCTTGGCCAGGATTCCCTTTTAAAGATAGCCTTAATTAGCCTGCTCTGTGCATGAGCCAGAGTGTTTAATAGGTTGGGGTGATAGCTTGTCTTTATGCTCGTCAAGCAGCATTTTGTAAAGTTCTTTGAGAAATCTTGACTTGAAAATATATATAACATCATTTGTTGGGGAGAGAATACAATATTTTTGAGAGGATTTCTTGGCCTCAAGAAAATTAATTTTTTTATTCTTTTCTGTTTAAGTAGTGAAAAGTCATGCCTGTCCCACACTTTTTCAATTACCTGTTTAAGATCTGGAATCACAAATAACTCTAATATTTTAAGTCCACGTGAGTCACCCTAAAGTTTGAAGATCTTTTCTCTTTCTTCCAAATATCAGAAGATACACCCACAGTTAATTCCAGGTATTAAATACCACAAATTCAAATTCACCTAAATCTGCAGATCACCATCTGCACTGTACCATGTTTTCAGGGTACTGTTACTGAGGGATAACGTGATCTCAGCATTGTGGCTGGCAGTAAATTCATAGGGTCATGCTGTGTAGAAACTGGAAGAATTAGTCTTGACTAGTGAGATGCCTCTCCGCCTTGTAGCTGTCAAAACCAGACAGTAGTTTGAAATTCATTGCACTGGGTGCCTGCCAGAAAATGCAATGCAATGCAGTTTATTTGAATTCCAAGTATCCTGAGTAGGGGTGAAGCTGGAGTAAACAATATCCCTAAAAAAACACTGTGAGAGCAAAGCAGTTGCAGTCATTAAGAAAACAGTAAGCCCAAGCCATTGATCAATCCTAGTTTTTTTCTTGCCAAATAGAGCCATAACAATAGCCTTCTAACAGAAGAACCTCAGAGAAGGAATATGCTCTACTGCTGTAAAAACAGAGTTACCTTCTCACTCCCAAGTTTTCAGGAACATGAGTTGAATGGAGGTGCCTGTCGGGAATGGGCTGCCACATGCTCCTAGTGGTGGGGCAGGGAGAGTGTTAGGGAGAGCAAGCTTGGACAACTTTGTAAATCAGTGGAGTTTATATGGGCCCAGTAGACATTTATTAGAGTTGAGAGATGAATCCTCTGAGGCTCTCAAATTCACAAAGCACATTGCATCCTCTCACAATCCTGTGACTGCCGAGCTTGGTGAGAGCTCTTTCCTCAGAGGACCAGAGCTCCCTGTCCCCGTCTCCATCCCAGTCACCATCCCTGGGCCAGCAGCACGCGAGTGTTCCTGCAATCACTGCTCTGAGCTGCTGGCCATGGTATCATCAGGAAAAGAAGAGCAGTGAGTAAGGGCAGCCCCTCTTGGGCTATGTCCTCAACACTCCTAGTTTCTGTTAGAGTAGCTGACTACTGTAGGAGTTAAGGAGAGGAGGGTGAAAATGGGGATCTAGAAGTCCTAAACTCTCCATCACATAGCCGGGCTTTGCTGCAGGGCCTGTCCATGCAACTCAGATGGCCTCCACCCCCTGGAACTCTGATGAAAATCTGTGTATTTTGACAAAATGGCATTGGTCAGGGTTTTGTGTAGAGCCTCAAACTCACCAAATCTCTTCTTGAAGGTTTTTTGTGCCATGTCTCGAAGTTACCACCATCTGCAATGTGGATGCACAAGCACCATGCAGAAACAGCAGCTTCGAATGACTCCATGTACCTTTCCAGTTCAGTGCCCTTCCATTGTGGAGGGCTCAGTACAGAGGGATGAGGCGTTTTTCCTGTTCTAGAAGCAGCCACAATTGTGTTTAATTTGGAAGAACCCAGGGTAAGAGTGGCCAAGCTGACACACCTTTTATTAGACTGCTGCTTGCCATGATGAAGCTTTCAGGACTCAACACTTCATTGTGATGGCTGAGCTTTAGCAGTTGAAATGGTCTTGAATCTGGACAGCCAGTGTTGCATCTCTGATGGCGCCCATCATCAAAGTTCGTGTCAATCAGTCTCTCTCCTGACAGTTCCCAGGGTGTGAACATTGATGTCCAGGCATCACACTGGCAGAGTTCCCATACCACTGGGAATTGTGTGCTTCAGGCAGTCAACAACACCCAGGTTTGACATGCTTCAGCATTTGCCCACCTTGCTTTTCATTAGGTTGTCATTTCCAAAGTTGGACTCAGGTTTTGTGACACCAGGCAGGAACACATGGAACTTGTTCTAGAGGCTTTAAATATAAATTTTGTAAAGACTTTCATAAGTAGCACTTATATTCTGCTATTTTAATGCTGACTAGTTGCAGTGTTGAAAGGTGTTTGGCGAGGCAGCAATGGCTGAATTATATCAACTCAGTCTCACCAAGAGATGAGGAATAGGGGATCATGACATTGCATTATTGCATTCACTGTTCTGACAAAACTACGTTGTAGAATAAGGCAGAGCTATCTCCATATGCAAAAACATTCAAAGGAAAATATTAATTTGCTCCAGAAGCTGAAGCAGTTTAATGGAGAGGAGCAGCATTCTCTCACTGCCACCCTGTATTGGGTGTACGTGGCAAGGAGTGGGGGAATTATAGGGCCGGCTTCTCTGAGAAGCTGCTAGAATCTTCCCCATGTCTGATAGAGCTAATGCCATCCAGCTCCAGAACAGGTCTGCTAGTGGCCAAGGCTGAACTCATCAGTGACAGTGACAGTGGCAGCATCTCTGGGATAACGTGTTTAAGAGGGGGAAAAAACTGCACAACGGCAACTTCAGCTGGAGAGAGGAATGAGAATATGTGAGAGAAACAGCTCTGCAGGCACCCAGGTCAGTGAAGGAGCAGAAGGAAAAGGTGCTCCAGGTACCTGGAGCTACACTGCAGCCCATGTTGAAGACCATGGTGAGGCAGCTGTGCCCTGCAGTCCATGGAGGTCTATGGAAGCCCATGGTGGAGCAGAGATCCAGTTGCAAACCATGGAGGACCCCATGCCAGAGTGGAATGTTCTGAAGGAGTCTGTGACCTCTTGGGAAACACACACTGGAGTAGGCTCCTGGCAGAACCTGTGGACCCCTGGAGAGGGAGAGGAGCCCACACTGGAGCAAGTTTACTGGCAGGACTTGTGACCCAGTCCCAGAACACTGGAGCACTCTGTTCCTGAAAGACTGCATCCTGTGGAAGGGACCCATGCTGGAGCAGTTCATGCAGCCTCTGGGAAGAACTCACATTGGAGAAGTTCACAGAAGACTGTCTCCTGGGGAAGAGACCCCACACTGGAGCAGGGTAAGAGTATGAGGAGTCCTCCTCTTAAAGAGGAAGAAGCAGCAGAAATAACATATGCTGAACTGACCACAATCGCCATTTCCCATGCCCCTGTGCTACAGTGGCGGAGGACGTAGAGAAAATCTGCGTAAAGTGAGCCTGTGAAGTAGAGAGGGATAGGGGGAAGGTGTTTAAAGATGTTTTATTTCTCATTACCCTAGTCCAATTTGTGATTTGATTTGTGATGAAGTAAGTTCCCAAGTCAAGCCCATTTAACTGTGACGGTAATTGCTGAGTGATCTCTCCCCACTCTCATCTTGACCCATGAACCTTTTGCTGTATTTTCTCTCCCCTGTCCATCTGAGGAGGGCAGTGGTAGAGTGGCTTTGGTGGGCACCTGGCATCCAGGAGTTGCTAAAATGGAGCCCAACAGAAGTAGTGCTGGGCACTTTGTCCACAAAAGTCACAGAACAATAGAATAATTTACTTTAGAAAAGACCCTTACAATCATTGAGTTCCACCAAAACCAGAACATTTTCTTTGCTATAGGAGGATGGCATGGAAAATACGTGTTTTCAGACATAAACAGCTCAAGAAACAAGGCATGCCTGCTCTACAGCTGCCTGAAAAGCTTTAGTTGCTCCTTGTTTGTGTGCAAGCATTCTTTATGACATAATCTCCTCTTCTTTAGCTTTTGTTTAAATGAGTCTACCAGATGGGCATACAAGAATTCAGATTGTACTGACATTCATCTGGCAATTTCATTTAACTTAAGGAGCTTTTAATTTTCTTCTGGCAGGTTTTTTTTTTTTGTTTGTTTTGGAATCTCTACCTAGAAGCTGAATTGGGTAAATACCCCTGATATCTTCAAGAACACATGCCTGAACCATTTTGTTATTAAAACAACAGAAATCTTTATTTTGGTTTAAGTGGGAGGGTAATCAAAGCATATAAATGGAAATAATTAAAAATACATTAAAGGAAACTGTTTTCAGGCAAGGGATCACCAGAAGAAAAGGCAAAATTCAGCAAATAAATTATTGGCTACTAGTGATTTGCCCATAGCAAGTATATCTTCTATGCTGTCTTCTTTTTTTTTAAATGAGCATTTATTTTACATGATGCAGCCATTTGTGTTTCTACCAACCTGTAGCTCACACTGAAATAGGGCAGCCCGCAAGGAAAAGGAGAGGTTACCAGGTGCACATGGGAGTTTTACATCTCTGGAAGGTGTTTCCTGGCTCTCTTTCAGCCTCTTTTCCCTCTGTTAGTGGCCTTCAACAGAATTGTACACTTCAACTTAAAAGAATTACATTATTAACATGCTTAAAACTCCTTCTGTTCATCTTGAAATAAAAGAGACACTTAGACTTATGCATATAAATAATCATTGCATTTTATGCAGGTTTTGTGTTAAACAGATGCAAAACATTTACAGAAGAAGGGTCTGAGATCATTGAAACAAAATTGTGCTGAACGGTGGTTGCCCTTAGAGTAAGTGGTGAGAAACTTCCTTTGCAGTGTTTAATGAAGCATTCCTTCTTTCTTGTGCATAAATAAAGCAAAGGTCCCTGGAATTTAGTCAAAGGCTGCTACGTTTTCACATGGATCTAAAGCTGTGATTGCAGCTTGTGTAGAAAACACTCCACAGCAGATGTGGCTTTGGTTGCTGGGTGCTGAACCATGCCTGTATTGTAGTCCATGCTGCCACATCCATACCTGGGCTGATGCTGGGGCTGAATTCTGCTTGCTTATATCCAAGTGAACTGCAGCCAGTGTTGCAGAGAATTACAGAGGAGAGAAAATCTCTCTACAGAGCCCTTGAAATTGCTTATAAGTATCTGGGTAATTGGCTCACTAAAATTTTTCCTTTATATGCCTCTGTCTGCCTGTTTCTGTCATTTGTAAAACTGCCCGTACAAACTGTTGTGAGTACCATTTCTATCTCACAGCCTGCACTATCTTTCCTTTGCATCAGTGACAAACACTCTAGAAGTCAAGAGCAGTAAGTTTGTTTGCCAGGTGCAAAAAGCTGTTCCATTAGCTGGTATAATTAGAAGAGCTCCAAAGAGGATCAAAGGAGGTGAGGCACGAAGCTCTACTCGATTGTGCCAGCTGAGGACCTGCTTCAATGAGTGTTCTAGAAATCCTGAAAACAAGCTGCTGGCGTCTTCACCACACAGGATTCTCCAGCATATAATGATTATTTGTCTGGCCTCATGTGGCTTCAAAGAGAAGCATTTGCATAAACAAGAGAGAGAGAATTAGCAATCCCAAATACCCCTTGCCTTGGTTTAGGCTATAATTTAATCTTAAATGTTACACAAATATCAGCTGGGCTAAATAAAGAAAATTCCTTTCCTGCAAAGAAACAAATTTCACATTGCCATAGGAACATGGCATCTTGGTTGTTTCCTGAGTTATCCACATTCTCAAATAAATCCTGTTTTTTAAATTAAAATCCTCCAAGGCTGCACAGCCCATACAGGTGAGCATGGTGGATAGTTTCATCCAGAGAGATGGCTGCACTTCTGCATTTTCAATCCTCTGTCTTCTCTGGATGCACTTACATAGAGCAAGCAATGAAGACACAACTAAGGGAAATAAAAACCCTTCCAGATTTGTGAACTCTGCCAAGAGTCACCCTTTCCAATACGCGTATATACCGTTGATTTAAAAAGCAGTGAGTGAGCTTGAGCCTGCTGAGCAATGCCAGATCCCATGGCAGGGGGTCCCCTGTGTTGCCTCTTCCACCCATGACCAGCTGGGGGCTGAGGGGGGCTGTATGAGTGCTGGAGGAGCATTCTGAGGCCATGACTCCTGCCTTGCCAGGTACCATTTGTCTTAGGGCAAGCTCAGATATCCTTCTCTGTGATTACTGGCACAATCACATTGTTCCACTAACTAAATCCACTGCAGTTCCCAAATGCTCACCCAGTACAATGATGCCTTCCTCACACAGAACTGCTCTTGCTGCAGATAATAGGCAGGATTTGGATTTCTGTGATGCTGAGATCCCCGACTCTAATAGATACTCTTTACCCAGGTTTAGTTGCTAAAACTTTTGACTCAAATATTCATATCTCTCAGTGTGATTGTTTTTTTTCTCCAGCTGTCATGCTTTGCTAGTGAAGTGTACCTTCTCTCAGAAACAGCTGGTGTCCCATGTGAGAATTCCATGTTTTTAACCAGTCAGTGTTCAAGTCAGTCCTTGATTCATAATCCAGAAAAGGCCTTTCAAAGTTGCACTTTGGCATTCCATGCAAAAGGCTAGCTAGGTTCAGTACCTCACTGTATGACTGATGCTATTGCACTGTGAGCCACATCCTCGAGAATGCCACTTAGGAAGGAGAGAACCAAAGCTAAAAAGGGATAATGAAACAGTGATGCTCAAGCAGTGGGGGCACCATTCAGAGCAATGAGGGATACAGTGAAAAGTGAGGAGAAAGATACCAGTGTTGCTCAGTGCAATGCAAAGCCAGGAGGCTGCAACAGACAGCAATATACAGAACGTGGTATTACAGATGTGCCTTAACTCAAACTCTGTGAAACCCTGTCATCTAGAGACTCCTTCTGTTTGGTATGCTGCTTTGTTTTTAAAAGCCTCTCCCACGCTGTAGCAGTGAAGTTCTAGGAGGAAATACTCCAGGAGTGGTGAAAGACAGCCTTCTGGAGACACCCACAACTCAGGACTCCCTTTGCTTGTCACAGTGTGGCTCCCTGCTTCAGTTCTGGACTAGAGTTCCTACTTTGTGCGTGGGTGCTGCAGTCTCAGCCTGCTCCCAGGCTTCCTTACAGGGTGCAGTGATCACCTTGCTCTGAAACAAAACCCAGGTGTAGTTCTGCAGGAGGCTGCCCCATATCCAGTATGAACGAGCAGGTGCCAGGATTGGCTCCCCACGTCCCACAGAGCTCTCCAACACTATCCCCACTGTAACATCACTGGGGTATGCAGCCTACAGTGTTCTGCTATGAGCACACATTCAGCTCATCAGTTAACACAGTCTGCACCTCATTTTCAATGCTGCAAACAATGAAAATGCACGTATGTAACACCCAGGGCACAAAGGATACTGTGTGCCCACGGTTACCAGGGGGACATCACCGATGTGCTCCTGTGGGCAGAGGACTCTGAGTAGCTTGGCCAGGAGGGCTGGGGTGGTGAATAGGGTCAGAGTCCTGGAAGAAGATATGTCCAGCAGCAAAGAGGGAGCCTGAGACTTTGGAGGCACTCTGTGCCAGTCCTCCGTGGGCTCAGCCATGGTGCTGTGCAGCAGCATGCCAAGGCAGGTGTCTGGGCAGAAGCAGGTGTGGAGCTGGCACCAGCCAGATTCCTGTGCAAAGCCTGTCCCTGTCATTTGCCTTTCCTTGAATTGTGTTTTTGCTTGTTTGGTCTGTTTATTTGTTTATCCTAGAAAATATGGTGTCTATTTTTTCCAGTACATGCAGAAACTCTCGTTATCTTTCCTCTCCCTTCATAGCAGGCAAGAACTTTTATGCCTCATTTAGTTTGATTTTGTTTTGTTTTCTGCTTAGTTTCCACAGCAGAGGACCCATTTTTAATTGTTACCAAAATATCCTTCAACAATGCACCAAAAAGTAGATAGAGGATATGAGTTGCAGTGTCGTGGGAAGAGCCAGACAAGTCTGACTGTGAAGTGCCTTGTAGATCTAACAGTGGATCCTTCCAGTGCAAGGCGACTGAAGCAAAACCCCGACCAGATAAGGGGTGGAAGTTCAGAGGGAACAAAAGATCATGTGAAGAAGGAAAGACAACCCTGTGTAGAAAGCTCTGTACAGTGAACCCTGTGCCCACGCGGGGGTGAACACCCACCCCAGCTGGGAGGGCGAAGTGCCCCGGGGGACAAGACAGAAGGCAGCACGGAGGGTGTGTCACACGCCCGGGCCAGCTGAAATTGCCCCGAGGGGCAGGCTCGGGGCTCGTCGCCTCCTCGGGGAGCAGTGTCCCGAAGGAGCCAGGCTCCAGGAGCGCGCTCCCCAAGGCGAGGATGCTGCGGGGACCGGCGGCCGGGGCGGGCGGGCCGG
>VZRZ01000996.1:766527-778252 GCA_013398175.1 Climacteris rufus
CGGGTCAGGCGCCGCGGCATCGCGGGGCACACCGCGGCCGAGCCGGGCCGCCTCCCTGCCCCGGCGGAGGCACCTGCCGCCGCCGCCCCTCTTCGTGCGGACCCCTCGGCCGGTGCCCCCCGCAGGCGGGGAGGGAGACCCGAGCGGACAGGGGAGCTGCAGAGCACCGAGGGTCTGCGGGACCCAGCGGCTCTCGGAGAGCGGCCGGGACGCTCCTCTGGTTCGCCCGCTGCGGCTGGGCTGCGCTGCGGGCAGCTCCTGAGTGCAGGGCTGCAGCCCACAAGGACGCCCGCTGCCAGACGTGAGCAGAGGGCACCGGAGGGCGACAGCCTCCGGCTTGCCTTTAGCCCATGGACGCCTTTTTCCCGCTGGAACCGCGTGCTGGTTCCGTCGTCCCGTCCGGGCTCCGCCGAGGAGCCCCGCTCGCGCGGTTAGTGGCACCGACACGGGGCAGCCCAGCGCTGCACCGCCCCGGGAATCCGGGAGGCATCCTGCTTTTCTTCGTGCCCGCCGGCGGAGTCCTGGGGATCGAAGGCTGTATCAGCCTGGACAAGGCTGGCGCTGCTGTCAGGGTTCCCCGGGCTCGCAGCGTCTGGTTTAAGCTGCTCTGGAGGTGGGGTTGTGGGAAGCAGTGGCAGATCTGCCCCGTCCTTTTTTCCCTCGTGGAAGCAGTGCACGTTCACTGCAGCTCCCGCGGCACTTTTTGCACCGCAGGCAGTGCTGAACCCCGAATCTCTTCAGCTTGTGCCTACAAGATCTGCACCAGAGCACGGCTAAGGATAGGGTATAGATGGACATACGGAGGCATTTCAGCCCCAGATTGTATCTGCTGGGGTTGCAGTAGCCAGGGCGGTAGAGGGACACCTGCTCCCAGGCTCTAGAAGTGGTGGCTGTCCCATTTCCAGCCCCGTGCTGTACTTGCAGAGAAGCCAGCCAAGAACGATAGCATCTTACCTGCCCTTCTCCCCCTCCCTGCGCCGCAGCTCTGGGCTGGGCAGCAGAGCCCGGGACTTCATGTCAGCCGTGGCTCCTGGTGAGGTCTAGTGTGCTGCTAGACACACCGGAAAGATCTGCTCCCCCTGGAATTGTAGTCTCTCTTTCTGCAACTTGCTGTGCCGGTCCAGGTTAAGCCTGGGATCACAGTCCTGGAAGCGGCTTTGTAATAGCGCTCCTCTGTGGCAGTGGTAAACGGAGGGGGGACTGGATCTCTGGGCTGCCTGCTGGCAAGCTAGAGAAGGAGGGAAGGGAGCACGGGAGTTTGTGTTCTGCTAGCGAGGGAAACACCCATGGGAAATGTGAGGAAAAGTGTTAGCCGTTGAGTGCACGCAGGCTCTTGGTTCCCTGACTGTAATGTCTAAAGTGATTCTTGGAGATTCTTGGAGATTCTGATAATTCACTGAAAATTTTGCAGGTAATATCCATATAGTCTTTCCTTGTTTGCAATCCCACACCAATGTACTGTAAAAATTAAGCCAATTTCTGAACAAACCCAAATGTGTTGGCATAGTGCTGCGCAGAGCTCTGTGTGCTTCCCAGCTACGGAACTCCGGAGCTCACCAAAACCTGCTGGAGTGGGAATACAGCGCTGTTAACCCCAGAGTGGCTGTGCAGGACTGGATGTGGGCTGCAAGTGTGCTCCCTGTCCTTAGTAGTGTGCTGGCCACATTGAGTGGGCACCACTCTCCTTCTCCAGTCTAGAGAGTAGTTTCTAAGCCACTAAAGACAGATTGTGTTCTGAACAAGTGCAGGAGGGCTGGTGGCTTCTGGAGTTCTTTCTCAGGGGATGAAAGCTATTGCTGAGTGCCTTTGCTGCCCTTGGCCCTGCTTTCTTACATTTTGTCTGTCTTTGAAATGGTCACTTTCCACCCACCTGCGTGTGCCCTGTCTAGGTGATCTGTCCCAAACTCACTCTGTGCTTTGGAGCCTTTGTCCAAGTGCTGTGTCTGGGAGACAGGAGGCTGCCTTGGCTCAGCAGACAGGCTCCAATGAAGAGAAAGAGCCCTTCAATTTTTGTCTGTGGAAAGAAAGGAAAGATTTTTCCCCAGTAAGGGTCTGGCATTGGGCTGGTGCGGTTACTGACTATGTTCTGTTTATCAAAATGGAAAGGCAGTGTGGAGCCTCTGCCAAGGATTGTTGTGGCAGTCCTTGGGCCAAGGAAGTGTAAGAGAAGGGTGTTGTGCTGGAGCCAGCTTAGGGGGCAGATCCCATTTGTGTATTGCCAGGAGAGATTTGTTGCTTGCTGCTATACCCTGTGTGTGGAAAAACGGATACTGACTGGAGAAAGCAGTCCTATAGAAACCAGTTTTGTTAGCTTAGGCAAGCAATATTCAAGCACCACCTGTGGCCAGTGGGAGAAATTTGGGAGAAACATTAAGAAGAGGCTATGCTTGGAGCAAGAGCCTTTCTGACAGCAGCGCTAACTCTCATTTTCCTTACTTGTCTAGACTGTCTGACATAAACAGAGAAAGCAGAAGGGTCTCCAAGGGAACTTTCCACTTCATTTAGCCCTAAGGAATGTATCTTCTCAGTTATTTAGGACAGTGCTGTAATGGTCTTAACTGTATAGCTCTGTACCAGCCTCTGGGTGTGTCAGATGTATGAAATCTCGGGTGCTGTCCAAGCCTGTGATTCCAGCTCTTCAGACAGCACATGCACTGATTTTGGCTGGACATGTGGTTAAGAAGATGCTTTCAGAAGCTGATCTATAGAGAAAGAAATTAGAGGGGCGGCTGAGTAGATAGTGCAGCAAGACAAAGACACGCCAGCAGGGGGAATGGGATCTTGTCTGTATGATCCAGTGTGTTGAGAGAGCATTCAATTGTTCAGAAAATATAGCTCAAAGACCCTCCATGCTCAAGGGACGTATTTCCCATGCATTCACTGAAATGTGATTTCTAAGCTCTCAAGATAACTTTGGTTGAACTTTATTCTGCTTCACATTGTATGTAGCTGTCTGCAGGTGGGTTGTTGTCTTCACAGCAGTGAAGCACATCAGTATTTCCACCAGGTTCAGTTTCTGGTGCATGTCTAGGACACATGGCTTCTCTAACTGGGAGTTAAATCACCCATCTCCCTCTGTCACTGAGGAAGTGCTCAGAAGTGTGGCTAAGGTGCCATTGGGATGTGCTGGCACCAGGCATTAGGTCTCTTAAATTTGTGCTGCTGCAGCTCAAGTATAATCAGGACTGGAACCTTTTCCTAACTAGACCTCTAGAGTGAACCTGTGTTTAGTAGCCTGGGTGTGATCCCAAATATGCAAAGCCAAATCAACACTTTTTTTGTCCCCCGTAGTTTTCAAGTGTCAGGACCTACTTACCTTGTTTAACTTGAGTGGCCTGTCTTCATTAATTAGTATTGCTTAACTAAAGGCGCTTAACCCGGATGCTCTTGAGGTAGCGACAGTGCCTTTACGCGAGCAGAATCCCTGCCGAGATGAGTTGCAATGGTTCTGCAACTCTCCCAAAGGACAGAGTCCTAGCTACCACAGATAACCTGTTTCTGCTGGCTCCTCTAGAAATGAGTTTCCCCAGGCATGGTGTACTAGTGCCGATGAAAATAAAAGGCTACACAGAAGGCTCTTCTCTGGGATAACAGCCGTTTATTGTGAGTCCAGTGTTGCGTTCTGAGGGTCCAGGAAGTGAGTCCAGAGATATCCAGGTGGCTGGGGTAACCCAGAAGAAAGAGATCGAGGAAGGCTTGCAGGGCTCCTTTAAAGGAAGGTGGGACCAGGAAACACCCAATGGGAAACCACGCAGTTCAGAGTGACCAGTGGAGGGGAGAGCCCTCCAGGGCATAGCTGTATATGGGACTTAAGGTATGAATACAGGTAACTCAAGAGAAGTATGGACAGCTCAGGTAGAGGGTTCAGATATTGGAGAAAGATAGTTGAGGGCATTGCCTTGGCTTTCTTCCCACCAAAATCTGAAGCTCAAAAGCAGCAGCTTCTGCCAAGTGTGCTGCTACACTTAAACCCCCCTTTGCCTGCCCAAATGAACCATAGCTAGGTTCATGCATGTATCATGGGAACATTTACCTTTTGTTGCATTGTGATTTCTGGTGGGAAAGAGGAGGGAGCATGGATGTCAGGTATGTCTCCCACAGACGGCTAATGCACTAAAGCAGGTGAAGTGGTCACTTCTCCAGAGGGAATGGTGTGGACATTGATGTGCCTTCCGCTCAGGAAGCTCCATGCTGCTATTTTCACCCCCAAGCTGTAGGTGTACCACACTTTTGTGCAGCCTTGGGAGGTTTCTCCCAGCCCTGCAGACTCTGCACTGATCCCTCAGGTAGGTGCCAGTGCTCCCTGTTGTCCTTTTCTTCTGCTGAAATTGCCACGTGTCTTTTCTCTTTACAGCTCCCTAAAGCAGCAACGCTTTCAATGGTGTGCTGCACTACAGGACTGTTTTTATTCCTTTGAATGCAGTTGAAATTTAATTCACTTGGAACTATGAGCATTTTCATTATTCCCCAAGATGAGAAAGATGGCTTTGCCTCTGTAGCCAGTGCCCCTGCCCAGCACCAGAGAGAGGGATGAACTGCTGGGTTGTGAGGCAGTGAAATCCAGAGGAGAGCAGCAGATACTGAAGTTGGGGAGATCCTTTCCCTCTGTCTTGTGAGAAGCCCGAGTATTTTGCTTCCATGTGTGTTGAGAACTTGCATCTTGGCTATGTTTGCACTAACACCATAGCCCCTGAGGAGCGGTATGGCTTACATTTTCAGGTCAGTAGAGGAGTGGTGGATGTCTTGAAGAAATGTGAGGTGGTCTGGAAGATCCTTTGCTGTGCATAATCTAATAGAAAGCCTTGAAATCATGTTTACATTTTCTTATATGTGTTTGCTATATTGCTGCTTATCCTGTTGCACTGTTGGCTGCAAAACCTACAGTCTGTGTTGAATGTTCACAAACTGAAGTGCCAAAATAAGCACTGCCAAGACCAAGACAGTGGCTTAAATAGCACAAGATGTAAAAAAACCCGAAGAACTGCTGAGGCCTTTTGCTTTACTGAATGTTCTCTGAGTCTTGGGACACACATTTCTAAGCTTTCCTCCACACCCTGGATGTCCAGGGATTTAGAGGGGTGGCGTGGTTTAGTCCTACATCTCCACTGCTTGCCTCTTACCAAAGAGGCATTTGGATCAGTGTGATTTTGCACTGCCCCTGTACCTGGCTAGGTGGACTGTGGACACACATAGCTCTCACATTTCTTCTTACTTGAGGCATCAAGCAGCATTTGCCTGCAGCACCTCTGTAGTTGGATTAATTTCCTTTGGGGGATGTACAAGCACCTGGAAAGTGTCTGGTTTCTCTGGTTCCTCTTCAAACTTTAATCTTGTAATGAAAAAGAACTTTTTCCACAGAGGCCCACATGGTTGAGTGCTTAACTGCTATCCTGGTAGCAGAGTTAACGAGAGCAACATCAAACAGGGTTTACATGGTGTCTCCTTCATTGTGTGGTCTTGATTTGCCTGGGGAGATGGGAGGTTGTGCTGACAGCTCATGTGCTTCTAGCTTCTGGCCCCCAGCAACACCTGTGCAGACTGCTGAGCTCCCTCTGTCTCCTCTCTCCTGGACAGGACCCTGGTATCCACCTCTCTCCAGAGCTCTCGTCCTGTGTCCTGCCCTCTTAAGTCACACAGCTTGTGAGTCACATAGCTCTGGAAATGGCAATTCCTCCTCCCCAGTTCCCTAGAACTGCTGTCTAGGATGTCATAAAGGTCTTCTCTCCTACTCAGAGTTTCTGTGAATGTGTGTTTAAACTTCAGTGTGTTTTGTACTGTTCATTTCAAATTGGTTAAAATCTCTGTGGGTTAAATTGTACCTTTCTCCAGCAGCAGTCACTGTATCTCACTCTCATTGAACTTGTAACCTCTGGCCCACCCTTAGCTCTTCATAAATTACACCTGTGGGACACAGTAGCTTTTCCCACATGCCAGGTTGGGTTGTGTCCCCCAGATGTGTCACCTCCCTGTGCCGAGGTGAGAGCTGAATACTGTTCAGTGCCTCTGAAATCAGCCTGCATGTGTGTCTCCATTTTGGTGTAGGTGCTTGCATTTGGCAGGTCTATATTTAAAGCAAATAGTTCCAAGGAGTGGAGAAGAAAGGAAAAGTTGAAGAAAGACCCAAGTCATGTAGCAATTGTGTGCTCTAAACAGAGAGCTTTTTCTAAACAGAGAGAAATTGTTAGTTACATCAAATGTAATGCTGAATCCTGTGGTAAGGAAGGCAGTCCAAGCTTCTCCTCTCCTGGAAGAAAACATAAAATGTACGTCCAAGTGTAACTGTGTACATATTAAAAAGTGGTCTGGGGAAGTGTGCATTTTAAATCAGCCCTCTTCAGTGAGTAACTCAGTCAGCAAATCATTAGTCAGCTCTTCATTAAACAGGGTAAATTACTCTTTGAGGACTGTGAAGTGTGTTCATATTTCACTGTTCCAGGGCAGCTATTTCAGTATTACATAGTTATTAAGTCCTCTCGGGCATCTTGCAATGGTCCTGGTTCCAGCAAATCTTTCTGACTGTTGTACACTTCTGGCGCTAAACTGATTATTTTTCCATTGGAGGAGTCAGTTGTTCTTAATAATACATTTGCTGTAAAATAAGAAGCAACTCTTCAATTGGTTATTTGTCATCATGCTTGCTGTAGAGTTGACTGCAGTATTTTGGCTGCAACTTTTTTTTTGGGAAAAAGCGCAGGACTGCTGGAGCTTCCTTGTCTCCAAAAAGAAGACAGAAATAAGAGAAATGGAATAGTCAACATAATTTGTTTTGGTATTCCATTATGAAGTGCTTAATCCCTTCTTTCAGAGTGGCATCCTTGGAAGGGTGTACAGAAGGGTTTAGTTGGTATCAGGGAGCAACTACTGAGTCTACCTTGAAATTCCTGAAGTGTAAAGCAGCAGATGTATCTGGCAAAACATGCTGCCATGGCTGGAAGCTTGCCATACCCAGCGACCTGCTGAACCCTTCAACCTGTCTGGCCAGCCCTTTCAGAGCACCTGGATGCTCCTGCTGCCAAGGGAGGGGAGTGTGGGAGCAGCATACAGTGCCCACCCCTGCCACCCTTTTGGCAGCCTAAGAATTAGCCAGACTTCATGTTTGTAGCCTTGGGAAGACAGTCTTTACTTTTGCCTTTGCTGCTGAGATCTTGGGGCAGCTCTGGGATCACTGCAGGATGCAGGCTGTAGCCAGACAGATGGAGATCTGGATTTAGATACTGTTACTCCTGCTGGGTAGAGTCTTTCTTCATGTGGCAGCCCCATGGAAATACCAAACAACATCAGAATCTGGCCCTGCATGAGCAATTGAGCTGCACTTTCACACAGTCTGTGTGTCTTTCCCTTTCATCACCTTTTGAATCCAGGCTGAGTGTGGTGATATAATTGTGTGGTCTTTAGCATGGGATGCATTGCAGATGGCCCCGCAGCTCACATGCCAAGAGGCTGCAGCAGTGTGAAGCCAACAGCGATGTGATGACTTGGCTGAGGCCTTGCTGCGCTTTACAGGAGTGGGTGCTCTGGGTTCTGTGTTTGCAGCCTTGCTGTCTGTATCAGCTGAGCTTCACATCAGCCTCTGTCCCACCTGTGCCCATTGGTTTGATGTTTCTGGTCTCCCAAAGCAGAGGTGCTGTAAACAATTTAAAAACAAATGTCAGTGATGGAAATGCTCCATTTGGCTTTCCTGAACTGAGACTTCAGGCTGATTTCAGGTTGCATGTATTTTTAATATACGTCTTTCAAGTATCCGAGGTTTTATTACTGGGAGGTTGACTGGGGATCACAAGGCCTGGTTTCATTCAAAGGTCTAAGACAAACTTTCAAAGTGGCATCTCACCTTTCCCAAGATGCACTGGCCCTGTTTTAAAAATGAGCTGAATGCTTTTTCTATGTTGCCATTCTGAAGAACTGCCCAACCTAAGACATTGCTCTCTTCTACTTGAAATTTTCCAAAACAAGTAATGACTGATGTCTTGTGAGTTGCCCAGTTGCCCAAAGCTGAATGTATGCAGAAGCAAAATTGCTGTATTTACAAAGAAGCAAAGCCAACAGAAAATGAAATGAAACAGAAAAGCAAAACTCTTCTGTGATGGCATAGCAACGGTATTGAAAAACTAGAAAATCTAAACCTTAAACAGCAATATTAGCAAGCCAAATTTTCATGTTAGATGTGTCTAGTAATTTTGTTTGCAGTGTGATGATTGCTGTACCAGGGCACTGAGTTCCTTTTCTTCACTCTTAGTGGCTACTGTAAGTCAAGCCAGTCCTTCAAGAGCCTGAGTACATGCTATAATGGGAATCAGGAGACTGAACACTTAGTGGGCACCATGGATGGCTCCATGAAAGCCCTTCCCAGTCAGGTCCGAGTTGCTGGGTTTCACTTGCTGAGCACCAGGTCCCAAGATGTCTCAGACCATATGTGCTCCTCATCTGCCCTCCCAGCAAGTCAGTCCCCAGTGCAGGATGTGCCATGTCTCTTAAAGGTGCTGATTGCTGAGGGCCAGACACCTCTGCAGCCACATTTACTTTCCTCTGCAAAAACAGCTGTTTAAATTACCCTCAGGGAGGGATGATGAATGGTATGAGACATTGTGGGATTCTGGTCTTGTTTGGTATCACACTGTGCAGGTCGGGCTGGAAACCTGCAGCTGATGACGTGACATGGGAATGGGAATGAATGTGAAACCTTGGAGGAATGGAAACAGATTTCAAACCAGTACTTTAGTGAAGTTAAAAGAGAAGTGGCTTTGCATTGGCTTAAATCTTTCCTTGTGGTGGTGACAAGTGAGCTGTCCCCTGTTACACTAGCACAGAACAATCACAGGCAGCGTGGTGTGGGCACAGCTGTGCTTGCACAGCAACACTGTGGGAGTGTGTCTGGGAGAATGTGGTGTCCGCACTCCCAGTGGGAGTGGAGGGAAGGAACCATCCATATATATGTCAACAGAGGGAAGGGAGAAGGAAATACAAGAGAAAACAAGATTTTTTTTTTTCTCACACCAGCAGAGAGAGAGGAAGGATTCAGCACAGTGGAGAGAGCTGAAGTGAGCCCTCAGATAACTGGTGGACCTCAGGGTCTGGTGGGCATAAGCATCAGAGTATCTGATTAGTTAGTATGGATGTTTCTGAAAGAAGGAGGTGTGCCTGAACAGAGGGAGAATTATTTTTAGCACATGCCTACCATTCTACCTATTGATTTACCTTGGGGAGAAGCAAGATTTTTCTTAAATACTGGACCCTTACAGAACAAGCTGCTTGTAACTGCAGTAAGGGTGGCAGAAACAGACCCTATGAATCCAAACACAAGAGCCTTATAAAATTAGATATAGTTTGCAAGATTTTTGGCAATGTGAAAGGAAAAGCCATTTGGCTTTTTCAGCAACTGGGCCTTTTGCAAATATATTTTTTCTCTGCTTGTGCTGTATAAATATATTTTTAAAACCCCCAAACTTTTGTTATGGTTGCAAGCAGTGCCTACAAAAACCGAGAAGGCAAATAGTGAAACTTTGAAATATCTGTAGGAGCTTTTGAGTAATTTGGGGCCCCTTTGCATGGAAGGAAATCACTGTGTTTCAGGAAGCTTTGCAGCTTTAGAAAAATGTTTGTGCTACTGAATGGTAGCAGATGGCCAACCCAGAAAATGGTAGCAGGTTGCTTAAGCTACTTGTAAAGTAGTTCAAATTTCTTTGCCCTGCTCTTAGCAGCCAGCCTTGGTTTGAGGGATCCAAGCTAGGGCTTTGTCTCTGCTCTCACTGCAGGGCTTCTTCCCCAGCACTGGTCACACAGAACATGCAGATTCAGGCTGCCCATAGCTCTGTCGAGTGACATGTCCATGCCATGCTGATCTAGTCAAAACCCTGTGACAGCAGAAGATACTACTGCCATAGAAGTGAGGGTTGGTTTTCATCAGGAGCTCAGAGTTGAAGAGAAGGGGAATTACTGTTCATCATCATCTCATTATAGGTCACCAGCATTGGTGATGGGTCGTTCAGAGCTCACAAGCAAAGCAGGCGATGCCAGGTATTAGAATTTTGGCAATTTTGGTATTAGAAAGCTTCACTCCTCTGAACTGCATCGGTGCCAGCTCAGTGTGACAGGGCCACCTAGCAGTAGTCAGAGAGTGTGCTGCATCAGCATGCCCTTCCACTGCATCTCTCCTTCTAAATCTCCTATTTTGGGTGGTAAGACACCAAGCATGAATAGCATAAAACAGGAGTCCATGGACTTTGGTAATGTATGGCTCTAGCAGGCTGCTGGCCATGGCATGTTAAAGACGCTGGGAAGTCCTTCCTGAGACTTGCTCTCCTGACTTTTTCAGAGGCTTTGTTAACATGAAGGGTTGATTTTCTTCCCCAGAGGCTCCTCTTGTTGTATATCCCACTGGTCAGGGATATTCTGTGCTATGTGGGGGGAAGCCATAAGTTTTCTAGCTCAGCATTGAAGACCAAACTAATGTAGATTTGTGTATTTTCAGTTCTGTATATCCCTGGGCTACCCCAAGGAAGATGGTATAGATTCTGTTTCACAAACCTGCAGAGCTGTAGGTGCATCTTTTTGATATGTTCAGATGCTTTTCAAGGGTATTAATTGGGTAAGATCTTTGCCAATTATCCCAGCTGGCAGTTAACAAACCGCGATGAGGTGAATCCCAGTGACTGCTGCCATGTGTCTCAGTTGTGCCTTCTCAGCTATGGTAGAACTACTTGCAATGTATGAAACAGCCCAGGGCTTTGCATAAAGACATTGCTTGCAATAGGACTGCAGAAGGTTGCTCTTTGGAAATGAAATTAAATAAGAAAGTAATTTGTCAGTAATGAAGACCTGTGCCTCTCTGAGCCCAACCTAATGCAGAGCTCCTAAGAATAGTCATACTACTATTCTGTTCATTTCCTTGGTATGCACTTTATCTAGTATCTATGAGTTTTGCACTTTAGGAAGCCTTGGAATCTGTGCCACAAGCTTCCCTTTTAGGGTACAAAGGACATGTGTACTTTTTGGAAGAGCTTTTGCAATAAATAATGTGGAATAAAGTTATTTAGAAGAATTAGGACTGGTATTATTTCAAGACGTGAATTGTGAATTGTTTTATATTAGAGGTAGAAAAATAATAGTTTCATGGGTTTTATTTGCATTTTCCATGAAGAGGAAGCAGCAAAGGCTATGTTATTTTAAAATGTATGTTTTTCAGTCTCTGTGAAGAAACTTAATGGAAGAGCAGAATCTAATGTTGAGCCTGCATTTTGTTCTTAGCAAACCTGTACCTTGGGAAACTAACTTTTCTGATTTATGAAAATTTTGCAATATGAAATAAAAAATGGAGAGTTTAATTTTTTTTCCTTCAATGCATGATGAAGCTTGAATTCCTACTCTCTGACTTTGTGAGTCTGAGGCATTTTTGGCAGTTTCTAGTGGAAAGTTGAGCATGCGCTTCAACTGGAGATGGAATGGAAAGACTTTACATAAACATGTGAATCTCTGGTAGATTAAAAAATCTGTGCTAGTTCCCTGGGTAAGGGAGCAAGTTTAGATATATTAAGGTGGTTTCAGAGGGAGGTGTAAACCAACCCCCCCACATGCAAGTATGGTGCTTGAGGATGATTTGGTGAAGTCTGTGATATGCATAAAGGAATGAACTAAAAGCAGAGCCACAGCATCCAGACTGCCAGCACTTTGGATTCAAAGTCAGTTTTCATTCCAGAAAGATCTTACTGACAATCTTTTTTTTTTTTTT